>VZTN01021361.1:49347-71472 GCA_013400515.1 Erpornis zantholeuca | reverse complement strand
CCGCGCGTGCCCGGCGCCGTCACGGTGGCCACTCCCAGCCGGAGCGCGCTGGCCCGCTGCGACCGCTACCTGCTCACCCACCAGGAGCTCGCCTCCGACGGCGAGATCCGCACCAAGCTCATCAAGGTGGGAATCCTGGGAACGTTGGGAATGTGGGAATCACTTCGGCGCTCGTGTTCGGCATTCTCGGGGGTGAAAGGTTTTTCCTGGGAGTTCTCGGGTGTTGGGAGGTCCAAAGCGTTCCGGGCTCGTTTCGCTCGGCGTTTTCCATCTGAAATTCAGTGGGAATTTCTTCATGGAAAAGGTGGTCCGGCATTGGAGTTGCCCAGGGAGGTTTGGAGTCCCCATCTCTGGAGGTGTCCTAGGAATTCCTGGATGTGGCACTCAGTGCTCTGGGCAGGGGACAAGGTTGGGCTTGAGCACAGGTTGGGCTCCATCCTGGAGGGCTTTTCCAGCCTTAGGGACTCTGGGATTCCTGAAAATAAGGACCAGGCTGCCCAGGAAGGTTTAGTGTCCCCAGTCTCGGAGATCTCCAAGGAATTCCTGGAAGTGGCACCTGGGGATAATCCTTAGTGGTGCATTGATGGTTGCACTTGATGATCCTAAAGGTCTTTTCCAACATAAGTGATTCATGGATTCCATAATTTGTGGATCCCATGATTTTTGGGATTCCATGATCCATGGATCGCACCATTTCTGTGTTTCCCTATGGAAAAAGGCAACAATCCATTGGCAGTGAAACGGCAGGAACACATCTGTGTCCAGATCTCCTTGGGCTGGAATTCTGGGATGAATCCCAACGTTACTCCTATCCCAATCCCACTTTTCCTTGTTGTTTTCCCATTCCAGGGGGATGTTTTCAAGACCAGGGGTGGCGGCCAGGCCGTGCAGTTCACAGACGTCGAGACCCTCAAGCAGGAATCTCCCACTGGGTGAGTCTGGAATTGCGGAATTCCCAAGATTCTAATTGTCAACCTTTCATTTGAGCTTCTGAAACTGTGGAATTTCCAAGGTTCCTTTAACTTGCGGTTCTGGAATTGTGGAATTCCCAAGGTTCCAGTCTTGGAACCTCTAATTGGAGGTTCTGGAATTCTGGAATTCCAAAAGTTCCTTTAATTTGAGCTTCTGGAATTCTCAGGATTCCAATTGTGGAACCTTTAATTTGGGGTTCTGGAATTCCCAGGGTTCTTTTAATTTGTGCCTCTGGAATGATGGAATTCCCAAGGTTTCGATTATGGAACCTTTAATCTGAGCTTCTGGAATCCTGGAATTCCTAAGATTCCAATCGTGGAACCTTTAATTCAAGGTTCTGGAATTGTGGATTTCCCAAGGTTCTGATTATGGAACCTTTAATTTGAGCTTCTGGAATTGTGGAATTCCAAGAGCACACACGATCCAGCAGGAAAATACAACTTGGAATCCCATAAACTTGGAGAAATTAATGGGTCCTGGAGCTCCTGCTGATCCAGGATTTATTAAGGAAGAAAGAAGCTTTTCCCAGTGTCAGGAATGTGGCAGATTCCATGAGGTTTGTGCTGTAATTCCACCTTTTCCCGTTGCAGGAGGAAGCGCCGCTCGTCCCCTCCGGATCCCGACCCTGCTGGGGACGCTGCAGACTCGGAATGGACAGATGTGGAAACCAGGGTGAGCTGGGAATGTCTCATCCTTGATCCTGGAATTCTGGGATGGGATGGGATGGGATGGGGTAGGGTGGGTTGGGAGGGAACTTCAACTCATCCCAATCCAGCTATTCCATGGGCAGGGATGCTTCCCGCTATCCCAGCCTTGGGATCCCCATTGGACATTGCAGGGATCCTGGGGATCCAAACCCTGTTTGGATGAGGATTTGGGAATGCTGGGAATGCTGGGAATGGCGGGAAGCAGCAGATGCTGACTTTGGCTGTATTCCCAGTGTTCCGTGGCCGTGGAGATGAGGGCAGGATCGGCCCTGGGACCGGGATACGAGCACCATGCCCTGCCCAAGTGAGTGCTCCTGGAATTCTTTCCTGACAACTTCCAAACTTTGGAAATGTTTTCCCACCCATCTTTGCTGCCCATTCCATTTTAGCTTTGCATTCCTGACTGGAATAGGATCGGGAATGGCCTTGGGAATGCCTTGGATTCCCTCTCCTGCCCTTTTAACCTCTTGCTCCTTATCCATTGGGAAATTCCAGTTTCCTGTGGGAAGAGGGAATTGTGGTGGAATTCCTGCTGGAGGCTAAAATTTCATCTGGAACCACCAAGGAAGTGTGGAGAATTCCCTCTTTCCCAAATTATTAAAAAGGCATCCCTGGGAATTCCAACTCTGTGCTCAGCCCAAGTGAGTGCTCCTGGAATTCTTTCCCGACAACTTCCAAACTTTGGGAATGTTTCTCCCCGGCTCTGCTGTGCTGCCCTTCCCACTTTAGCTTTGCATTCCCGAGTGGAAAAGGGTCGGGAATGGCTGTGGGAATTCCCTGGATTCCCTCTCCTGCACCTTTCCAAGATGCTGATAACCAGGAATGCTCATTTTATCCATTGGATAAATTCCAGTTTCTCCAGATTCCAATTCCCTGCAGGAAGAGGGAATTGAAGGATCAAAATCCTACTTCATTCACTGCTCCCGCTGCCTAAAAAACTCAGGAAAACACCGTAATTTTTGGAGTTTCCTTGGATTAAATATTGGAATTTTTAGGAGGTGTGGGATTTGGGGGTGCAGAAAACCGGGAATGGGGGGTTGGCTCCTCCCAGAATTCCTCTGGATGGATCCTGAAAGTTCTGTGTGGCTCTTTCCCGTTGCAGGCGCAGGAAACCCTGAATTTTTCCCACTGGAATCCTGGTTTTTCCTGGCCTGAGGAATTCTCCGCTGCCACTGCTCCTCAGGAACTGCTTTGTGCTCGTTCCCGTAGGTTTTTTGGGAATCGGTTCCGTGGCTGATCCCAAAGAAGTTCTGGATGGAAGTGTCCTTTCCCACAGATTTCGGGAAGTCCTAAACGTTCCTCCGGAATTCCAAACACTTCCAGTATCCATGGAGCTGTGAGGCTTTTCCCTTGGAGATTTTTCCAGTGTTTTCCCAGTTCATTAGTCCCAAATCCATCTTTTCTGGTCATTCCCTCTTTCCGGGGCCTCTCTTCTGAGCGCTGCTATTTCAAGCACTTTAAGGGGGTTTTTGGCCATTCCCAATTTTCTTGGAGTCAGGAAAACCTTGGGAATACAGATTTCTCCCGGCAAGAATCAATCTGGAATATTTAAGGTGTCGATGAGCTGCCTGAACATTCCAGAGTCACCAAAATCCCGCTGGGAGCAGTGGGAATTCCCATCCCTCCTGTCTTGGGGTGCGAGGAAATCACAGAATGTTTTTCCATCTGGGAACGGGGAGAAAAAGGGAGGATTTCCTCAGGGATGGGGTGGGAATTTTCTCTCAGTGTGTTAAATAAAGAAACCCTTTTATTCCAAACCCTCTTTCTGGCAGTGCCAAGGGGAGCAGCTTTCCTGGAAAGTTGGGATGAGAGGCATTTCTTGGGATCATTCCGGATGTTAAATCCTGGAATCCTCTGAGATCCCGAGCTGGGGTTGGGACTATTTTATCTTCGGGTCTGGAAAGTGAATTCCAGGGATATTTGGGGTCGCTTTGAGGGATTGCCTCGATCCAAGGGGTTCTGTAATAAGGAAAATCTTTTCTTTCCAAGCTTTGGAATCATTAAATCCCAGGATGGGATGGGATGGGTTGGATTGGATGGGATTTCAAAGCTCATCCCAAGGGCAGGCATAATTCCCACTATCCCAGGTGGATCCAACCTCACCTGGGACACTTCCAGGGATCCAGGGACAAGGAAGGGGAAAGGGAAGGGAAAACCTTTAGTGGGAAGCTGGAGGGGGCTGGGAATCCTGGGATGAGGAGGGAACCTCAGGATGAGCAGGAAATCCCTGGACAAGCTGGAATCCTGGGATGAGCTAGAAAGTTGTTTGGAATGTGGAAAACTCCCTGGGTTTGGATGGATGAAGGTGAGTGTGAGGAGCTTCAGGGCTTTCTGGGCTTTGCCTTCTCCAAGTGATATCCTAAAATCAGGAATGTTTGGCATATTTCCTGCCTGTTGGATGGGCTGGGAAGTGGCTGCAAATCCAGGAGCACCACTGGCAGGATGGAGCCTCCGCAGGGATTTGATTCCCAAAGTTTAGGAGAGCTCTTGGAATGACCCAAAGCCAAAAAAGTCGGGATAATAAAAACCCTTTCAAGAGAATCCTGATATTTCAAGGAGCAGGGAGAAGTTTTTCCTGTGGATTTACACCTGGAGCAGGGCTGGAAAACAATTCCACAGGCCTTGGAAAACACAATTCCACAGGCCCTTGGAGAAATTCTGTTGGAAAATGAGGCAAAGTAAATATTTACCTCAGCCTGGCCAATCCCAATGTTTTATTGCAGTGGGAATTCTTCCCTCTGGAATGTGAATTCCTTCATCTGTTGTATTCATAAACCTCTACTGGCAGAAGCAGCTCCCACATTCCCACTTTTCCCTGCTCCCACCTCTTCAAGCACAAATCTGGCTTTTTAATGGATTCCTGGGATGTGAATGATCTTCCCAATTATGAAGAATTCACTTGATCTCGTTGCCATTCCTGCCATATCCCGGTGGCAACAGAGCCTTTCCCAACACCCAGAGCTGCCACAGACACATCCAGAGGCCTTGGAAAAGGCAGGAGAGCCCCAACAAGGAGAAATTATCCATGGATTTGGGCTGGGTGCTGTTCCAAAGGTATCCAAAGGGTGCCAGGCTGGGATAACTCCACCCTTTCCCACCATAAACCCTTCCGAGCCATTGCAGGCAAAACTCCAGGATAAATCCATCTTTAAGCTGAGTTTAAACCTAAACCAGGCTCAGCTGAGGGTGTTTCCAGAAGGGGAAAACCTGGGAGAGTCTCTTTATCCAGGCCTTGGAATGTTTGAAGCTCCCTGGGATTAGGAGCTGCATTTCCCAGTTTGTTAGGATAATCCCTGTCCTTGGAAGGGTTGGGTACATGCTGAGTGATCCCAGCAGGAATCTTGCAACAGGAAAATCCTACTAAATGCCCCTGGGGATCCCAGTGGGGATCTGCCTCACATCCCTGTGCTTCCATTGGTTAAAAGGATGGGAATTGGGGCTGGAAGTGGCCGGGAAGGGGGACCTGCAGGGAGCCACATCCTGACCCTTCACTTCCTGCCCATCCTGCTCCTGGAATTCTCCCTGCAGGAAGAGGGAATCTGTTCCCTGCATCCAGGTGTGTGTGGATTCCCTGCTTCCCAAAAACATTCCTGTCTTTTGGGTTGCAGGGAAGAGGGAGCTGGGAATGTTCACCTGGAGAAGGGAGGATTCAGGGAATCCTTGGAGCTGCTTCCAAGGCCTAAAGGAGCTCCAGGAGAGCTGGAGAGGGACTGGGGACAGGGAATGGCTTCCCACTGGGAAAGGGGAGATTTGGGTGGAACACTGGGAAGGAATTCCTGGCTGGGGAGGGGCTGGGCTGGAATTCCCAGAGAAGCTGTGGCTGCCCCTGGAAGTGTCCCAGGCCAGCCTGGATCCACCTGAGATAGTGGAAGGTACCCCTGCCCATGGAAGGGCTGGAATGGGCTGATCCCAAAGCCCCTTTCCAACCCATCCCGAGGTTCCCTAATCCCACTTCCAGCAGCTCTGCTGTCCCAGGTTCTCCACAGGGTGAGGAAATCCCAAATTTCCTGCTGCTCCTTCTGCTCTCAGCCCAACACTGCCTCTTTAAAGCCCAGAGCTCACAGAATTCCGTCTCCAGGAGATGCCAAGCTCATCCCCAATGTTTATGGATTCCTTGGCACTGTTTGTGCCGCCAGGAGATTCCAGCTGGGACTTATCTCCTCCTAAAGCAGCTCCAGCCGGGAGTTCAAACACATCCATCATTCCCGAGCCTTGGAAGGGCTCTGAAGTGAAGACTCCAGATTTGTTTGACTTTTCCTTTGGATTTCCAGGCTCCCTCCTGGATCAGGAGGCCTTTGGAGGACCTGGAAGGAGCACAGTGTCCTAGCCATTATCAGGGAAGTGTGTCCTTATCCCAAAAAAACAGGAGCTCGGAGGGAGACTTTGGTGTGGGAGCAGCATCGAGTCCTTGGAATTTGGGTTAATGCCTTGGATTTGATCCCTTGATTTAATCCCTTGGATTTGATCCCTTGCCATATCCCGGCCTGGTCCTTATGGAATGTGTTTGGCTTCTTGGATGCTCCCAGATTCCAGTGCTGCATCTCCAGGAAGGATCAGAAGGGCTGGAAAAGCCCAGCCTGGCCAGGAGAGAATTCCTCACTCTCTGGGGGCTGCATTGCCTTAGGAATTCTGGAATAATATCCTTTAATATTTTTAATTTTTATTTTCTTTTAAAAATTTTTATTTCATTTTAATGTTATTTATTTAATTTTTAAGTTTTTTATTTTTAATATTTTTGATTTTAATTTTTTAATTTCTAATTTCTTTAATTTTTGTTTTTAATTAAAAAACTTAAATTTAATTTTTTTTTTTAATTTCTTAGTTTTTATTTTTTAACTCTCAATTTTAAATTTGTTTTTTTAATTAATTTTCAGTTTTATTTCACTTCTTTTTTCCTTTATTTTTACTCCCATTTTTATTTTCATTTCCTTTTCTCCGATGCCGAGCCGGGGAGGCCGAAGGGGAAATGTGGAATTGGCAGCTCCGAGATCTCCCCCAGCTTGTCCTGGGGCACATCCCAGTCTCACTTGGATCCCTTTCATCCCAGGAAATACCCATTTGATCCAAATCTGCTTTATCAGTGCAAAATCCAAGCCTTTTTCCCGATGATCTGTCCCTGGAGCGCTGGAATTGTAACGAGCGCTTTTTCCATGAGGTGTCAGTGTGGCACTGGGATTCGGATCCCTGTTTTCCCCCTGAGCCAGGAATCCATGGCTGGCAACCCATGGAAAACCATCCTCGGGAGGAGCACCGAATCCCAGCTCATTCCCAGCTCACAGCATTCCCTTTTCCGTGGGTGGGCGAGGATTTGATCCCATTCCATGGGAAGGGGATCACTCCTCTCAGAATTGCTCCCGGTGTGGGATGGATCAGCCCCTGTCGCTCTTCCCACTTCCATATCCCAAACTTCCCTCCCACTGACGCCTCTGGGCTCTGTTCACATCCCAAAATTCCAGCTGGGAATGTTCTTTCCCTCATCCTGGAAAAAATAAGCAGGAAAAAGTAATTCCCTGGTCATATTTGGGATAAATTGATGGAGCAGAAGGATCCAAAACAGGGAAGAAAAATCCCTGTTCCATTTAGGGATTTAGGGACCATTCCCATTGGTCCATGAGGAATTAGGACAGGATTCCATGGATCTGGGGAAACTGGGATATCAGGGTTTTCCCTGACCCTTCCATGGGATGCTCTCCCCACAGAGAGCTGGAAGTGACTCCGGGAGCTTCCCTGCCTGAGGCGCTGGGGAGCCTGGAAGGATGGAAGAGGAGTTACTGGGAAAAACCAGCTGGATGGAAAATGGGAGAACTGGGAATGGCTTCAAGCCTGGAAACACAAGGAATGATCCCATGAAGAATATGAGGAATGAGCCTACGAGGGAATGATCCCATGAGGAATGATCCCACACAGAACACGAGGAGTGATCCCATGAGGAATGATCCCACACAGAACATGAGTGATCCCATGAGGAATGATCCCACACAGAACATGAGGAGTGATCCCATGAGGAATGATCCCACACAGAACACGAGGAGTGATCCCATGAGGAATGATCCCACACAGAACATAAGGAGCGATCCCATGAGGAATGATCCCACACGGAACATGAAGGATGATCCCACATGGAACACAAGGGACAACCCAGGGGCTCTTCCCTCTGGATTTGCCAGGAGGGAGCAGCTCCAAAGGCCACTGAAACCCTGGAAAACCTCCCGGTGACCTCCTGAAGGGCCGGATCGATACCTGAGGGCAGCCAAAGGGCTCTCCCTGCCCAGCAATTCCCGCTTTTCCAGCAGGATTTTGGGAGCCAGGGGGATTTATTTCCTCTCCACACTCGGATAGCTCCAATATTGCGCAGTCATTCTGCTTCCCAAGTTTCAATTGGATGTTTAAATCCCGTAATATGGAGAATAATCTGCATGTCTGGGATTAATCCCAAATTTTGTATTCCTTGGAAAGCTGTGCTCATCCCGGAGTTCATTTAATCCTTTATTGACGTGAAATTCCCTCCTGTGGCATCCAGAGAAACTTCCAACGTGGACACACAGCAGGGATGGGAATATGGGAGCAGCAGAATTCCTGCTTTTCCACAAAGGGTGGCAAGATTCCAGCCTGGAGAGGTTTTCTCCAGGCAGAGCATATTTGGGAATTGCTGGGAAGTGACACTTGGCGTGGAGGCTTTGGAATGCTGAGGGAAGGGATTCTTGGAGGCATCTCCCAGCCTTGGAGCATCCTGAGTTCTCCAGGCTCCGGTGCCGCTGGAAAATGTCGCTCCTGGTGCCAAAGGGGCTCCGTGGATCCATCCTTTGGCCGCTGTGCCAAATGGGAATAACGACTGGGGGAAAATGACTGTTCCTGTCTGGGAATGCCACCTGTGCCACCTGTGCCAACTCCACCTCTGGATCGTGGGGGTCGGAGCAGTGGTCCCTGTGATCCCTCTGATCCAGGTTATCCCTCTTATCCCAGTCCAGCCAGCATGGCCAGGCACGTGTGTATTTTGCCCAGGGAAGTTGTGGCTGCCCCTGGATCCCTGGAATGTCCCAGGCCAGGTTGGATGAGGCTTGGAGCAGCCTGGGATAGGGAAAGGATGGGATGGGATTTAATGTCCCTTCCCACCCAAAGCATTCCATGACATTCCCATCCATGGATATGTGCGTGAGTGCCATGAAAGTGCCTTTAAGTGTCCCAGAGCCACTGGGAATTATTTCCATATTCCAGCCAAGCTGTCCTTGGCCAGAATTCCACCTTTTTATTCAAATCCGATCCCGAGCCTTCATTCCCAGTAGGATTTCTCCTGTCTTTGAGACCTTAGTGCTGATAAATGTCATCATCCCTGGCTTTTCCCCACTCCCTGAACTCTGGCAGATGCAGGAAGCAGCTGGTTGTTCCAAGGACTCAGGAGCCGCCGGCCCTGGGAAGCGCCTGCCGGAGCCATCCCGGTGTTAATTCCCTATAAATAATCCTAATGGGAAGCGACGCTGTCGGCTCCCATCCGTCAGCCCTCGGAGAGGCAATTGGCTCCGTCCTTTGGAATTATGCAAAGGAAGGGGAAAATGGGAATATCCTCAGCTGTTAAGGGCTGACAAGCGGCTGCTCCGACGGGAATGGAGCACCGGGATGCAGCCGGAGCTGGGAAACTCCTGGTGGCACCGGCAGCTCCGAGGGCTCACCGGAGTTCCAGATTTTTCACCCGGGATTCTTTCCTGCTCCTTGTTTTCCCAGCCACTTCCCTTGGGTTTTCCAGCCTTTTGCGCTCTGCAATGCCAATTTTAATTCCTAAACTTCTGGCTCCTAAATTTTGCTCCTAAATCTTCGTCTTCTCATTTTTCCTTCCAAATCTGAAATTTCCCTCTGAATTTTTCTTCCCAAATCTTGGGCTCCTAAGTTTTGTTCCCAGATCCTGGGCTCTTCATCTTTAATCCTAAACCCTGGGCTCCTCATTTTGGTTCCTAAATCTGGGATCCTCATTTTTACTCCTAAACCTTAAATCCTATCCCATTCCACACCTCCCACGATCTCAGGCTGTTCCAATTCCAAGTGCCTTGGACACTTCCAGGATCCATCCACAGCTTCTCTGGGAAGCCTGTCCCGTTTTTTCCAAGCTTTCCCTCCAATGGATGTCCTGGGTGAGCATCCTCCTGCCTGGCCATGACCCCTGAGCATCCCCATCCCTCTCCAGCTCTGTTTCCCTGGAATCTGATTAATCCATGGAATATTTAATTGATTCCTCATCTCTGCCCTAGGAGTGTTTTCCTAACCCCTCCTGTTCATCCAGCCTTGTTTTTCCCATGCTGGAGATTCCCTCCCTCCTCTGTGCTCAAACAGACAGAGCAGCTTATCTGGAAAAGCAGGAAAAATATCCCTAATCCCTCTTTAATCCTGGAATATCAGCAGGTAACCTGTTGGATGTGGCGCCAGGGCCCCAGGTCAAGGGGGGAGCTCTGATCCTGAGCAATAAACAAAGCCTGGCTTCAATTATTCCTGGGAAATTCCTTGATCCACACCTGATTAAAGACTCATCCCATGGAACCAGACGGTTCCTTTGGATATGGATCCCTGTTAAATTGAGCTGGAGCCCTGCCCACCCCACACAGCTCATAAATTCCTTTGGATGTGCCGCAACTTCGGAGGTTTTTCCCTCCTCTCCTCTCTCTCATCCCTCTCCTTGCTCCATTTGGATCCAAAGCCTTACCTGGGATGCACGTGGAATCTTCTAGGGTGGAATTTGGGGGGAAAACCCCCTCCAATTGCTCCTTGATGGGGACAAAGTGACTCCGAGACCTTGGTTTTCCAACTGGCTCCTTTGGCAGAGTGTCCAAGGCGGAAAAATATCCCTGCTTTTCAAGTGGAGCCAGGGCTGATGTAAATATTTATGGAATATTTTATTACAATCCCAATTTAGTCCTTGATTGGAAACATTTCCTAATAACCCTCTGGAAAATCCAATTAAAGTTCAATTTAAGGGTTTTGCTTTGGGGTTTTTTTGGAATGGTTGGTTTGCCAGGAATGCTGATCCTTAGGTCGGGTGGAGAGGTCGGGGCTGAGGAACTCAGTCAGGGTTGGATGTCCATGGAAGAGCCTGGATTTAAAAACATAGGGAAAATAGCTGCTTCCTTGGGAAATCCTGGTTTTCTTTGGGAATGGGGCAGCTCAGCCCTTCCAGCTGCAAATCCCTGCTGCCTTTTGTCCCTCTTTTCCTTGGCTTGGGGCACGTCAATGCATCCCAAGGATCCCAGAGGCTCCAGTGGGATCAGGGGCATGGAGGGACCTTGAAACTCCCTCAGGGTGAGTGTGAGAAGCTTTGCTCCCATCAGCAGCAGCATTATCCTGATGGGAATCCCAAAGGATAACGATTCCAAAATTATCATTGGGGTTTGGGATGCCTGCTGCTCCAAGAACCGTGGGATTTATCCTTGGAATTGTCCACTTGCTGGCTGAATTCCCAACACTAATTAGCCAGCCCAGAACTTCTTCCCTGTAATCTTCCATGGCAGCAGCTCCCATCAAGCTTTCCTCTGCTTTTCCTTTTTCCCTCTGAATCCCACATTCCGGATTTTCCCATCCCAACGAAAGGATGTTCCATCCAGTGAGGATGCCAGGAATGTTTAGGAAGCTTTAAACAGGACCAAAAAAAATCCTCCTCAGGAATTCCATGGAGACCCAAGTCTTCAAGCAGGAGGAACAGGCTTCTTTTAAATTTAAAATCAGGGAATGCTGGAATTCTAACGAGCCGGGAATGGCACTAAACGCTGGGAAAGGCAATTATCTGCCTGGAAAACACTGGATTCATTAGGATGAACATAAAGGCAAACTTTGGAAAGATAATTGGATCTTTTAAATCTCTGTGCTCTTGATCCCTGCTCGTCTCATAAATATGGATTTTTACATAATCCCTAAAAAAACCTGGCTCCCGTTAATAAGGAGCACAAAAAGTGCGATAAATGCTGGAATTTTTGACATGGAATCAAACAAAAAAAGAACAAAAAGGGAAGAGATTTGGGGTCAAAGGCTCCTCCCTGCACGTCTCCGGTGTTCCTGGTGCTGGAAGGGATGGATCCTGCTCCGCTCCAGGTGCTGGATGGAACCAGTGGCTCCCAGGAGCTGGATCAGCACTGGGAATCACCTGGGTGCTGAGGTGATCACCCAGCCTGTCCCCATCCCATCCCATCCCATCCCGGACTCCAGTGACCTCTGGGAATGCCGAACCTCCTCGGGTGTCTGTGCCTGCTGAACTCCACTGGTGATGGGAAAAGGCTTTTCCCAAAGAGCCCCAGGCTGGCATCCTGCTCCATGTGCTTTGGTGTGGCACTGGGAGCTGGTTTCCATGGCAAAATTATCCGTGGCTCAACAATGCCAGGAATGTCTTTAAATCCTCATCCTGCTGTGGGTAAGATTTCCATGTTTTTTGTGCTTCTATTCCCAGAATCCCAGACTGGTTTGGGATGGGAGAGATCCATGGGCAGAGACACCTTCCACTATCGCAGGCTGCTCCAACTTGGCCTTGGACACTTCCAGGGATCCAGGGGCAGCCACAGCTTCTCTGGGCACTCTGTGCCAGGGCCTCACCATCCTTAACCAGGAATTCCTTCCCAGTATCCCATTTATCCCTGCCCTCTGGCAGTGGGAAGCCATTCCCTGTGTCCTGTCCTTCAATCCCTTGTCCCCAGTCCCTCTCCAGCTCTCCTGGAGCCCTTTTAGTCCCTGGAAGGGGCTTTCAGGTTTCCCTGAATCCTTCTCTTCTCCGGGTGAACATTCCCAGCTCTCCCAGCTTGGCTCCAGAGGGGCTCCGGCCTTTGGACCAGCTCCAGGGCCCCTCTGGAATTGCTTCAGCAGCTCCACATCCTCCTGATGTTGGAATCAAGAGCAGGAGCAGCTCTGCAGGTGGGGTCTCACTGGAATGGACAGATTCTGTGGATTTTCCAATGCCAAAGATTCTTGGGACGACTGGAATTCTCCAGGTGCCTCCAGATGTGACTCACAGCAGCGAGGAGCAGAGAGGGGACCAAGCTCCAGGCACGGAAACCCCCTGGAAAGGCGAGGCCACGAACTCCTCCGGCTCTTCCCAGGTTTCGTGTGATTGGAAGTGGAGGCAAGTCAGGCTTAATAATTAATCCAGGCTTATCTAAAGCTGTGGCTCCTCTCAGTGCAGCAATGATCCGTCAGACACGCTCTCCTCCTGTATCCAGGGTCGTTTCTAGTGGATACTTCTGGAGCGAAAGCTGGTTATTCCCTGTTTAATTAAACCTGTCATTAGTCTCCGGATCCTGGGTCAATCCTGGGGAAAATCCAACGCCTTTCCCTCCTTTCCAATGATTAAACCATCGATCACGAGCGGCTGTTTAATCTCTCTCCCAATAAACAGCCGTCGTTGGCAGGGCCGGACAGATGGGCAGATAATTTGCAGCATAACTTGGAATCTATTGGAGTTTCTGGAAGCCTGGCTGGGAAAAAAGCCTGGAATATCCCAGGGATGCCCATGCAATCACACGGCCAATTTGCGGGAGTAATTACCTCGATTCCGTGCGTGCTCCCGGTAATTGGCGCCCCAGATGGCGTCGGGATGCATGGATGGCCACTTGTGCATGGAGAGCCACGGGAATTGCACGTGCAAACCCGGCATGGATCCTGAATATTCCGTGCGTCTCGTGTCTCCCTGGAGCAGGAGATACTGTGGGCAAGGTGGGTGTTCGAGGCGTTTCCATGGGACACTGGAAGGGACCCGCAAGGATCATCCAAGTACAGCCCCAGGAGTTTTGGGAAATGCCTGGGTGGTATATGTAAGTAACTGGAATCCGGCCCCGTGTCCCAGCTGGGGAATGCCAGGGGCAGCTGGAAGCAGGAGGGTGTGTGATTGGTGCTGCCAGCTGTGATTTCCATGGGATAAATCCACCTTCAAATGCCTTTTCCAAGGCTGTCCTGTAGTGAATCCATGTGTCATTCCATAGGTGCATCCGTGTTCCATCCCACCAGTGCATCCCCGTGCCATTCCAGAGGCGTATCCACGTTCCATCCCGTTAGTCTATCCACTGCCATCTCAGTGGTGCATCCATGTTCTATCCCATTAATCCATCCCTGTGCGATGCCATCAGTCATCCCCGTGCCATCCCATCAGTGCATCCATATTCTATCCCACCATTCCATCCCTGTGCCGTCCCATCGGTGCATCCATATTCTATCCCGTTATTCCATCCCTGTGCCGTTCCATCAGTGCATCCATGTTCTATTCCATTATTCCATCCCTGTGCCATCCCATCAGTGCATCCATATTCTATCCCGTTATTCCATCCCTGTGCCGTTCCATCAGTGCATCCATATCCTATCCTGTTATTCCATCCCTGTGCCGTTCCATCAGTGCATCCATATCCTATCCCGTTATTCCATCCCTGTTTCCATTCCATCCACGTATCCGCGTTCCACCCCATCAGTGCATCCAGGTTCTATCCCACCAATCCATCCCTGTTGCCACCCCACCAGTGATCCCTGTGCCATCCCCGTGCCATCCCCATGCCATCCCACCCGTGGCTCAGCATTCCCGAGTCTCCATCTCCCTCTCTCCGCCAATCCCCGCCGCGGCCGCGGGAGGCTGAGCCCTTCCCCGGGAGGAGCCTCCGGAGCCAGTTCATCCCGAGTCGTTATCCCTTTTAATTGCGGTGGCGCAGCTCTGGAGCTGGGGCAGAAGATAAATTCCAAGGAGCGATGGGTGCCGGAGCCGCCGGCAGGGCTCAGCGCTAACATTTACACTCTGCCGGGGTCGATATCCCGCTGATCCCACTCAATCTGCTCCCTGTGCAAACTCCGGGCCTCCTCCCCCCGGATCAATCCCTCCTCCAAAGGTTACGTGAAGGTGGCCGGATTCTTCTAAGCTGTTTGCAGAGCCTCCGTTTGCTCTGCTAACACAGCCTGGAACTGCTTCCAAGGATTCTGTTTGCCTTGGATTAGGGCTGTTTGCCCAAACACCTTCCCGAATCCAATCGAGGCCAGGCTTTCCAAACATTTGGCCACATCTGTCAATCAATAGCAGCAATCGGGTTCCTGATCCAAACAGCAAACTCGGCCAAATCCAATATTTATCCAAACTTTTACTGACTCGGGCTGGTTTTAAACAATCCAAAGCCACGGAGCAGCCGTTGGTGCCGAAAGGTCCTGGATAATGTGTAACTCCGGGCAAACAGAGCCCGATTCCAGCAAGGAGCGGAGCAAAACCAAACACTGGAATTATTGTCCCACTTTTATTGCGGATAATTTGCTTAAATGTCCAGCGATTATCTGCTAATAAGGCTGGGGTTAATTAGGCGGGGCCTAAGAGGGCTTTGGCTGAGCCTCGCTCAAGGGCAGGGTGCAATTCCCGAACTTTGGCCCTCGGGATGGGAGCGTGTCTGGGCAGGTGACTTGGGGGTGTTATCGGGGTGGAAAACACCTGAGTCCAAACAGGAAAAATAGGGAAAGAAAAATCCTGGGAAGACTCCAGGCAAAGCTGGATTGGGGTTTGAAACAAAGAGGAACAGGAGAGGCCAAATGTTTTTCAGGAGACGCTGCCAGGCGGGAATGGCCAGCTGGGAATTGGCCCAAGGAGCTGTCGTAAAACCAGGAGATGTTTTTCATCTGCAGCCCAAAGGAATGGGAGATGCCAGGACTGACACCCAAACACGGGCAGGGCCCAGATCCAGCCCACGAGGGGGATCCGAGGAGGAAAAAGGATGGAAACATCTTCCCAAAGTCATGGAGTCACGGGATGGTTGGGGTTGGAAGGGCAGGGACACCTTCTACTATCTCAGGCTGCTCCAGGCCCTGTCCAGCCTGGCCTTGGACACTTCCAGGGATCCAGGGGCAGCCACAGCTTCCCTGGGAATTCCATCCCAGTCTCCTCCCATCCTCCCAGCCAGGAATTCCTTCCCAATATCCCATCTAGACTCTTCTTTTTCCATTTAAAACCATTTCTTCTTTTCCTATCCCTGCCTGTGCCCAAATTCACTCTTCCTCTTTTTCGCAATTCCCTTTTAGGTACTAGGAGCTTAAAAAAGGAGGGAGAGCATTTGTCTGATTCCTGGCGGATGGGAGGAGAAAAGTGGGACAGAGAACAATCCACACGATTTTCCCTCTGGATACCCAAATATATCCTCGTGACAATTCTTACTCCAGAAGGCTCTTTGCAGGTGAGACACTCCAGCTCTGCTGTTTTCCTGGGAAAAGCAGCCTGACTGGGCTCTGATCAAGAGGAAAGAACCCCTAAACCAGGAAGGGAGTGGTGTTTTCCCTAAATAACAGCATTTGGAATTCAGGGGGGAGCAATGGATGAGGTGTGTTACTGGGATGATCCTTAAGGTCCCTTCCAACCCAAACCATTCCAGGATTCCATGAAACGCTTTCGAAGTGGATCCATGATGTTCCCATCAGCACAGGTGTGACAATTCCAGCACCACATCCCAGATCATCCGAGCTGCCGTGGCCTTGCTGCATCCCCATTTTTGACCCCATCCCTTCTCCCTGCAGAAATCCCATGGATTCAGGCTGATCCCTTCATCCCATGGGTGTGCCAGATCCATGGGTCCTGACCATTCCTGATGCCAACCCTGGACACGTCCCGAGGGAGCCGGAGGGCGGGAGCTGCTCATCCCTGGGAGCTGCCACGTGTGCCGTGCCCACGGAAGGGCACATGGAGGGACACACAATTCCCGAAGTTTGGCGGATCCGAGGCTCTGGAGCAGCCGTGGCTGGAGCAGATGGAGGTGGCTCCGTGCCCTGCCAGCCCTGGCAGCTGATGAACAAATTAAATCCTGGGAGACTTGGAAGATTTGGGATTTGGGACCTGAGATGAACTCTCTGCTTTTTGTTTAATGTCACCGGGAAAGGATTTGCGTGCGACGGTGTCGGAATTCCGGCTGGGAGGTGGGAATTGCTTCCACAGTGGCTGATCCCATCCTGTGGCCATCCCTGCAGGGGTTTGGCTCCATGAGAATGCTGGGCTGGATGCAGCGCTGAGGGTGGCGGATGGAGGGAATGCTTTGGAAATTCAGGAGATGCTCTGTGTGCATCCTGGCGGGATCCTGGCCATTCCTTCCTTCCTTCCTTCCTTCCTTCCTTTCTTCCTTCTTTCCTTCCTTCCTTCCTTCNCTTCCTTCCTTTCTTCCTTCCTTCCTTCCTTCCTTCCTTCCTTCCTTCCTTCCTTCCTTCCTTCCTTCCTTCCTGGACAATGCTGGGAAGAACCAGAAGCCTCGGAATGGGGCCCCATCCCACAGACAGCCCTTGGAATGCCGCCCAAGGTGACAGGCAGCAGTGGCGCCATTCCGAAATATTTACGGAGCACACAATTCCATAACCTTGGGAAGCTTGAAGGAGCCTGCAGCGTCACTGCCAGCACTGCATCCCCCACTTGAATGGGATTTTCCCGCTGGCATCCCGGCGTTATCCCGCAGCGGGAATGGATGGGCTCGGGGCTGCACACGCTGTGGTCTCGGCATTGTCCCGATGCTCCTCAGATCCCGCTGGGAACGGCTGGCTCCGTGGGAGCCGTGTTGGGAAGCAGAGTCAATATTGGCTGAGCAAACACCGCCGGGAAGGAGCCGCTGTTTGCGGAGCTGCGGGGATCCAGAGGCTCGGCTGCCACTTGGAAATCAGAATAATCCAAGGAATCCAGGGATTTTCCAAGGTACGGAGTGGTTTATATGGAGGGGAGAGCAGGAGAGGGAAGTTCCCGGTTGCTCCGGGAGTTGGGGTGGGAGGCAGCTGCACTGTGGGGTTCCTGACCATGAATCCATAAAAAAATGTGGGAATCCGCCTGAGTCAAGTGCTGAACCAGGAGATGGAGTTATCCATGGAAAAGCAGCTTCTGGAGGAGCTGGAGTCTTCCAGCAGTCTCGTAGTTGCTCCGGAGTGTTGTTCATGCAGTGATGGATCCCTGGAAAGTTCCAGGCCAGGTTGGACAGGGCTGGGAGCAGCCTGGGATAGTGGGAGGTGTCCCCACCCATGGAATGGGATGGGATTTAAGGTCCCTTCCCACCCAAACAATTTCAGGGTTTCCCATGTCTGAGGAAGCTCCTCTGCCGTGCGTGGGATCGCCTGTTCCCATTGGATTCCATTTGCCTTTCCCTGCTCCTCGTGAAGTTCCTGGCACATTCCAAAGTTCCCTCCATGACTTCCAGTGGCAAATTCCCAGAGCAGGGCTGCTCCCGATGCCCCAGTCGGCCCATATTCCCAATTGGCAGCTGTGAGATTCCCAGTAGGAATGAAATAATGGGAATTATTCCTTAAAAGCCAGTGCAGCCCCCTCAGACCCTTCATCCCTTTCCCTAGCACCATTCCCCACTGGATAATGGGAATGCTGGGGCGGAAAACCCAAACTAAAATTCACTTTTAACCATAAATTTCCATAAATATTCCAAGATGGGTGCTTCCTTCTTTTGGACTGAGGTTTCCCTTCAGTTTAAAAAGCAGGAAAAGAAAAAAAATCCAGAAAAAGAAAAAAAGGGATACGAGGAGGTCCTTGAGGAGAAGGGATTTGCCTGTTTCTTTTCCCATTTTTTCAGGGGGGAAAGGGGAGGGAAAAGGTTCATATTAAGGAAAAAATATATCAAATGGAAGGAAATGCTGGAATTTCCTTGTAAGGTGCCTGGGAAGTGCTGCTAGAGCAGCAGGATCATGATCCCAATTGCTGCCTGCTCCAGTCCCCCAGTCTGGGGGCATCCCATGGGATGCACCCACTGTTCCTGGGACGCTGATTCCCAGATTGCCTGGATTTTTAACCCTGCAGAGACCAAAGCTCTGTCCTCAGCCCCTGCTGGCCAAGCCCTGCCCTTTTCCAGCCGTATCCCTACAATTTCCCTCTTTCCCTCCATCCCATTGCGCAGCATTCCCTCAGAGCGAATCCGCTCCTGGCATCTCCTGGATGTTTAATTCCCTTTGGATGAAGGAAATGGAAAAATTGACCAACAATTCCATGCATCCAAGGCCGGCCTTTGGAGAGGCTGTTTATGGAAAGCTCCTGTGCCAACGTCTCCTCATTTTTCCTGCTGCTCTGGCATGGGGAAGGACAAATATTTATGTTCCAGGCTTTTCCGATTGTTTCCATGTTGAACGGCTTTCCAAGGAGCTCTTCATGTGGTTCCAAGGAACTCTTCATGTGGTTCCAAGGATTTGCTGTTAATTTTCACTTCCAATTGGATCCAGCTTTCCTCCAAGATCTTAAAGTTGGGAAGGATTTGTTTTGGGAATGTGGTGCTGGATTGGCACCATTCAGGGGGTGGGAATGTCACATTCCTGTTTTATTTAAAGGATAATTAGATTGGAATATTATATTCCCAATCCCTGGGAGTGTTCCAGGCCAGGTTGGAGCAACCTGGATTAGTGGGAGGTGTAGAATGGCAGGGGGTGGGATGGGATGAGCTTTAAGGTCTTTTCCCAAAACAATTCCATGATTAAAATATTGCTCCTCCTTTGGAGAAATTAATTCATGGGAAAATCCAGCTGAGTGTCCCTCCAGCACCTCCAAATCCCGGGAAATGCTCCATGGGATGCTCAGGCTCATCTGTCCCATCCCGTGATTTGCCTGTCCCTCATCTCTGCCTCTTTTGGGAAAGCAGGAAGAGGGAAGCAGCTCCCTGATCCCTCCCTTCCACATTTAATCAAAGGAATAAAAGATCAGAAACCTGGGAAAAATCCTTAATAATTCAGCAGCCTGGAGTTGTTCCATTACCTTGAATTTGTGAACATTCCAGCAGCTCCTGACACCTTCCCTTGCTCACAATCCCATCCCAAAAATCCCAGGAATGCTGGATGGATCCACCTGCCCTCATTATGTCAATCAGGGATGAACCTGGGAGTGGCCCTGCTCCCAGGAAAACGCAGTGGGTTTGACCTGGAATCATTGTTAGGAAGAGAAAACCACTCCAGGGCTTTTCCCACTGCCTGCCAGAATCCAGGGATTATCGGGCATCGGTTCCTTCCAGGTGAGCTCCAATCCAGGATTCCATCCTACCCCACCTCTCCAGGTGCTTTTCCTTGGGGTATTCGGGTCGGGATTGGGGCAGCACCAAAGCTCCTATTCCTTGGGCCGTTCCCGTTCCGGAATTCGGGAACTGGGAGTGGATAGCAGCTCCCAAGGTTCTCTTCCCGAGCTGATTCTGATGTCTGGCAGGTGCTGGAGCTTTGAGATGCAGGAGCTTTGGACTCGGGTGATTATCCTTGGATTTTAGGCTGATTAGGGGGAGTTTGGAGCAGTGTTTGTTTGACTTCCCCACGCTCCGTGTTTGCCCGGCGGCTCCCAAAGTCAACACGGGCCTGATCAAACATTCCCGGCTCCTCCCGGGGCCCTCTTCCCAAGGATCCGCTCCCAGAAACAGGGACGGGCACCTGGGAATTATCCTGAGCCAAGTGGCCGCTGCTCAGGGATGTTACTGCTGGAATTCCGGGAAGCATCCCAAGGGATTGGGATTGTCCTGAGGGATTGGGATTGTCCGTGCCCTCCATGAGGCCAGGATGAACTTGGGAGGACAAATGTCCCTGTCGCTGCCTGTGGTCCCAGGATTGGAGCATGATTCCCTGAGCAGGATTCCCTGGAGTAGGACTCCATGGAGCATTCCCAGACCTGCAGAGCTTCTGGAACTCGGGAGGACAAATGTCCCTGTCCCAGTATGGCACCAGTATGGGAGCAGGATATCATGGAGCAGGGTTTTTATGGAGCAGGATTCCATGGAGCAGGTTTTTTATGGAGCAGGATTCCCTGGAGCAGGATTTTTATAGAGCAGGATTCTATGGAGCATTCCCAGACCTGCAGAGCTTCTGGAACTCGGGAGGACAAATGTCCCTGTCCCAGTATGGCACCAGTATGGGAGCAGGATATCATGGAGCAGGGATTTCATGGAGCAGGATTCCGTGGAGCATTCCCAGACCCGCAAAGCACCCAGGGCTCGGTGTCACCACATCCTTCGGTCAGCCCCTCATCCCTAATTAGGGTAATAAACTCCAGGAGCAGCATTAACCCCTGGAGCAGCATCCACAGGCATTCCCAGCTCCCAGCCTTCTGACAATCCCTCTGGATTGGATGATTCCCATGGGAACCCCTGGAGCAGCAGGATCCTGCTGCTTTCCCAGCATGGACATGGAATCCCAGCGGGATGGGCCAGGCTGGGAATGGGCTCCGCGCTCTCATCCCGGGAAACTCCTGCAGGTGCTGCATCCTTAATAAAAGTTCTTTTCCTTCATCAACAAACCTGGAATTACTCTGGAGTAATTCCAGGTTATCCCAAAATCTGGGACCTCTCTGCCATGGACCTGTGTAGCTGATCCAGGTTTTTTTCTGTCCGGGCTGTGCCAGCGCCTTTCCCACTCATCCCAGCACCAAGGACCTGCTGCTCCTGAGGGAAGGGCACCCAGCGAGGCACAGCCTCTTCCACAGCTCCTGGAAAACCAGAGGTTTCCTGGGAATGGAGCAGGGATGCTGGACAAGCGCCATGGGATGTCCCTGCAGGTCCAGGTCGATCCGTAAGGATCCCAAAATTCCTGTGCCAGCTGCTGCGGTTTGCCAAGGTGGGAAGGAGCTGGTGGGAGTCCCGAATTCCTGTGGGATCTGGGTTGGACAGGTTGGAAAAGCTCCTGGCTTGCCGTGGGAGGTTGCCCCTGCTTCTCCTGCTGCCACTGTCCAGGATCCCGGGATGCAGCTCCAGCCCTGGCCTGCATCCCATGGATTGCAGATTCCAGAGGAAAAGCTGCTCCTCCTTCCACTACCCCAGGGTGCTCCAACCTGACCTTGGACATTTCCAGGATCCAGGGGCAGCTACAGCTTCTCTGGGAATTCCAGCCTAGCCCCTCCCCATCCTCCCAGCCAGGAATTCCTTCCCAAAATCCCAGCTAAATCTCTACTTTTGCAGCGGGAAACCATTCCCCGTGGTCCTGCCCCTCCATCCCTTATCCCAAGCCCCTCTCCAGCTCTCCTGGAAGTGGCTCTGATCTCCCTGGATCTTCTCTCGGCAGGAATTCACCTTCCAGTGGTCAACCACAAACCCCGAAAAAATCCATAAAAAACCAGGAAGCAACCAAGCAACTCCTCCAGTGCTCCAGGAACATCAATTCCTGGGATTGGCAGGGAATGAAAGCATTCCCTGCTCCCTGCCAGCGCTGAGCGAAATCCCAACCCCGCTCCTGCCACGCATCGCTAACGAGCCAAGAGCCCCGAGGAGATGCAGCTTTCCCTCATTCCCACTCTGGAGCCTCATTCCTGCTTCTCCGTGTTCCCTGGCACATCCAGGAATACAGACTGACCTTATTAGAGCAGCGGCTGCCGCAGCACTGAGGCCTCGTTCACACCATTGAGAGCTGCCCAGAGGGAAATTCATGGAGCAGCTCGGGAGAGGAATGGCTGGGATTGGGAAGCAGGTAGGGAAAGAGATGGGATAAGGCATCCTGCTCGGGATGGGATGCTCCAGCACAAGTGGGGTGGGAATTTCTTGTTGGTTTC
>VZTN01021361.1:31183-49248 GCA_013400515.1 Erpornis zantholeuca | reverse complement strand
CCCCTCCTGACACCTCTGTTCCCATATCCAGGTGAGAGCTAGTTTATCCAACTCCTTTCCCTGGAAGTGGCTGTGTGAGGCAGCCTTGGGACACATGAGGGGACAGTGCCGGACAGTGAGAGGAATCCAGGGAAGTGCTGGAATTTTTGATGGATGGATCACAGAACAGAAACCTGGAATGGCTTGGGACCTTTAAGATGATCCCATTCCACACATTTAATGGGCAGGGACACCTCCCACTATCCCAGGGTGCTCCAACCTGGCTTTGGACTCTTCCAAGGATGGTACATCCATGATATCCTTGGAAAAGCTGTGCCAGGGCCTCCCCACCCTTGCTGGAAGGAACTTGCTTCTCCCTGCAGTGGGAAAAGAGACACAGAACCCAAACCTTCAGCCCCGAATCCATCCAATCCCACGTGGATCCCGATCCCTCCCTGCTGGAGCCACCCCTTGTCCCACACTGATCCTGGCGGAGCCACGGCCGGAGCAGCAGCTCCGAGGTTGGATTTGTGCCACGGGATTTGGAGCCAGGGCTAAATTTGTCCCGTTGACACTCGGGAGCGGTGACAGGCACGAGGAGAGGGAAGAGCCTTCCTTTTCCAGCGCCAAGAAGATCGGCTGGAAAAAGCTTTCCTGCTGGATTAGCACCCTGAGGCCCTTGGAGCTGTCACTTCCAACGTGTGGGATCCATGGATTGACCTCTGCCGGCTGGTGGGCTGGAAAAAAAGGGGGAAAAGCCACTTTTTATGGATGGCAACACATGACAATCCACAAATCCAGCCTGGAACATGCCAGGAATTCCCTTTATAAATGCCTGGTTCCGTGGCTCTCCCAAAAGCTGGAATTCCAGATTTTCTAGCAGCCCAGGGGTTATTTATAGCAGGAATTAGAGTTGGTGTTTTCCTTCTCCCGGGAACTTGGGAAGGGGACGAACAACCTCGGAGTGAAGCAACTTCAATGTGAAATCCCAGATTCAGGGCTGCCTCTGGATTTCTGTGGGAACACGGAGAGGGATTAGAGCCTCTCATCCATACCTGGGCCGGAGCAGGGAAGGAACCCCGGGAAGAAAAGAGCTACAAATTCCCTGCCAGCCCCAGATCCAGGACATGGAGCTGCCAAACTCTGCTTATTCCAGGCATGAGGAGCGGGATAGCAGGAGCAGGAGCAGCGGGAATGGGATGGGAACACCACCTGCATGCCTTTTCCTTGGAGAGGGCATTTGGGGATCCGATATTTATGGGATCAGGTGGCAGAGATTCCTGCTTTTCCCAGAGATGTCAACACAGGAATGGGTTTGTGTCCAGCCCTTGCCATGGAATTCCAGGTGAGACCCTCTGGGAATTCATTCCCTTGGAAAAAGCTGGATACAGCATGGAAATTATTGCAGGAATTGCTGCTGGGGGAATGGTTGGAGAGGAGGACCATAAAGGGCTTTTCCAGCCTAATCCATTCTGGGATTCCATGATTTTTCCTCCTCCTATCCCAGGGATATTAAGCCAGGAATAAGTTTAGAACCACCTCCATCCCTCCAGCATCCTCCAGCATTCCAACCTCTCCGGCTGTCCCCAAATTCCCCTCCAGCATTCCAATCATGGAGCTGGGAATCATTCCCGTTGGATCTGGTGCATGGCTGGAGGGATTTTCCCCCTGGAATTTGCTCAGGATTTTTCCTCAGGATTTTTTTCTCAGGATTTTTCCTCAGGCTCTCAGCAGCAGCAGGATGTGCTGGATAAGGCTGATTCCCTGAGCTCCCTCCCTCTCCCACCCAAGGATGAATTCTGGGAGCTCTCATCTCCAGGATATTTAGCCCAGAAGGGGATTTTGATCCCATTTTTCCAGCTGCTGCCATTCCGAGTGCCCATGGTGGTTGCGGTTCCCTGGATAATGCCTTTGGATCAGCTCCTTCAGAAAATCCAGCAGAGCCATCTGTGATTTTCTGCTCTTGGATGGATAATTGGATTCAAGTGGAGGGTGGGCTCGGGGCTGGAATTTTTCCATGCCTGGAAACACAGAGGGACTCACGGCCAGGTTCCAAGAGGATTCCAAGCAGGAATGGAGCCGTTCCCAGCTGGATGACAGCACTTTGTCCCCGTTATCCCACAGCTGCCCCTCTGGCATTCTCGTGGCCACTCTCATGTTGTCGCTTTTGGGAAGGAACCTCATTTTTCCTGCTCTGCTTGATCCCGTATTTTAAAGCATCCCTCAGGAGCTGCAGAATTTCCTGGATATTCTTTGGATCTGTGAGGACCCTCCAGGATATCCCAGAATCCCAATGATTCATGAAAGATGGGATAATGGTGGCATTACTGGTGAGAAATGGGATTGTTCATCCTGGAGAAGGGAAGGCTCCAGGGAGACCTCAGAGCAGCTTCCAAGGTGCTCCAGGAGAGCTGGAGAGGGACTTTGGATGCGGGACTGAGGGACAGGACACTGGGAGTGGCTTCAGATTGGAAAAGGGGAGATTTGAGTGGGATATTGGGAAGGAATTCCTGGCTGGGAGTGTGGGGAGGGGCTGGGCTGGAATTCCCAGAGAAGCTGTGGCTGCCCCTGGATCCCAGGAAGTGTCCAAGACCAGGCTGGACGGGACTGGTGTCCCTCACATTCCCCTCCTGGGACACCTGGCAGAGCCAGATGTGAAGTTTTCCGCAGCTGCACCTTCCCAAAAACATTCCCTTAACACTATCCCAGGCTCAGACAACAAATCTGGGAGATCCCCCTCCATTCCCCCACTTTTCCTGCCCCTTTGGAGCCGCAGCTCGGGCCGTGCCGAGGTTGGGCTGAGGAGCGGGGCTGGAACAGGGCGAATTCGGGATGCTGGCAGCCTTGCTTCCCATCAATCTTCCCGAGGATTTCCAGGGCCTTTCGTGCCAGCTGCTTCCCTGTATCCAGCCCCTTTTCCGTGCAGTAGCCTAGGAAAATATTGAACCCGTGCCCAGAGCAACACCGGGATGCGAAGGGGAAAACTTTGAGATGTTTTGTAACTCCTTTTTTTTTTTTTTTTCCCTCTTCCCAGGACCTGCCAACTCTTAATTTTTCCAGTTTGGAATGAGAGCCTCGGAACCATCTGTTTGCTGTCAACCGATGTTTGTTTGGAAAGGGATTTTATGGAATTTTTCCAGCTCGCACTCCTGTTCTTACACCCGGTTTACTGAGCTCCATAAATGTCGGCTCTGGCAGTTTTTCTGGGGAGTTCTGATGTAGGATTTCATCAAAATTGAGCCGTCAGTGTCTTTAATCCATGGGAACAGAGATCAAAACCAAAGGAATGGGAGTGAGGAATGAAATGTTTAATGGATCCCTTTGAAAGCGCCTGATTCCCAACCTAATGGCTACCAGGGATCATTAGGACAAACTTCCCCCAAAAAAACCCTCCAAAAACTGCCGGCCGTGCTTTTTAAAGATAAAAAAGGGGAAGGCAATTAAGGGCTTAAAAGCAATTCCAGCCTTTTATCCCATGAAATATTAACAACAAACCAGCGCCAGCAGCTCTGGGGCTGCCGGAGCTCCCGGGGACAGGGATCAGTGTCCAGAGGTCCCTGTGCTTATCCCGGTTTGGGCTGTGGCAATGGAGCCTGGATTGGGCCATGCTCTCCGTGGGTCGGTGGCACTGCCATTCCCTGCCAGATGCAGGGATGCATGGATTTAGTGTGGGAATAAATCAGCGGAAGGTGGGAAGTGCAGACATCGTTCCCCTGGCATCGCTTCACCCCCAAACCTCCATCCCTCCACCTCTTCATCCCCTCTTCAATCCTCCATCCCTCCAGACTTCCATCCCTCTAATCCTGTGTCTCTCCAATCCTCCGTCCCTCCAAACTTCCATCCCTCCAATCCTCCATCCCTCCATCCAGCAGGGTTCGGCTCCTCTCGGCCCCGTTCGGCTCCTCTCGGCCCCGCTCCGCCCGGTTCGGCTTCGCTCGGCTTCACTCGGCTCCTCTCGGCCAGGTTCGGCCAGGTTCGGCTCCGAGCTCTCGGGCGCCCCCTGCCGGCGTGTTCTGGGTGCGCGCCCACGATCGGGGAACCCAAAAATCCCGGAATGATTTGGGTGGGAAGAGACCTTACAAAGCATCCTCTCCTACCCCCTGCCACAGGCAGGGACACCTCCCACTATCCCAGGTGGATCCAAGCCCCGTCCAAGCTGGTCTCGGACATTTCTAGGGATCCGGGGGCAGCCACAGCTTCTCTGGGAATTCCATCCCAGCTCCTCCCCACCTTCACAGGGAACAATTCCTTCCCAATATCCCATTTATCCCTGCCCTCTGGCAGTGGGAAGCCATTTCCTGTGTCCTGTCCCTCCATCCCTTATCCCAACTCCCTGTCCAGCTCTCCTGGAGCCCCTTTAGGCCCTGGATGGGGCCCTGAGCTCTCCCTGAATCCTTCTCTTCTCCAGGTGAACATTCCCGGCTCTCCCAGCCTGGCTCCAGAGGGGCTCCAGCCCTCGGAGCAGCTCCGGGGCCTCCTCTGGAATTTCTCCAGCAGCTCCATGTCCTCCTGATGTTGGGATCCTGAGCTGGAGGACAATCCCCCCTTTTCTGCTTCCCACACTCTGGGATGGTCCCGGGAGATGCTTTGGAGGTTGATGGTGCTGGAGGCCGCTCCTGACTCCTGAGCCCTCAGGAATGACCGGGACAGAGGATTTGGGATGAGCTCAGTGCCCCCTTGTCCCCTCCGATGCCACCAAAGACCTGGAGGTGCTGCCTCAGAAACCTCTCCTGCTGCAGCCACTCCAGGGTTGCTCTCGAGGTGCCTCCAGCTCCCCCTCCCGCTGGATCCCGGAGAACTGGCAGGGATGCAGCTCCCCAGGATCCCTCCTTTGTATCCCCACGGATAAAACCGGGACAGTGTGACACCTGTGGCTTCAAGGAGCGGCTCCCCTGGCCTTCTTCTGGCACGGCTGCGTTTTTAATCAGCTTCTCTTAGTTTCATTTCCCAACCTCTTTCTTCTCCTGGTGTTTTTATCTCCGCGTTGGATGCACAAATCCCGACTATTTTGTTCCCGGAGTCAGCGGGATGATCAAGGGGTTTGCAGCCTCCTGAATTATTCAGGATAACGGAGTTCCTCACTAAATATTTTTGCTTCCAGCCTGTCAGGGAGAAGATCACAGGAATATTTTGTTCCTTCCAAGATCTCTCTCTGAGCGCCAGTGACGGGCAAAGCGCTCCCATCATTTCCAAAGGTGCTCGTTAAAGGAGGGGCTCGTCATTAATTAGGGCAGGAGCAGTGTCATCGTCACCCCCAGGGTGGCTCTGGGGACACAGGGCTGGCTGGGAATCTTCTCCAGGGCTCGGAGAGGGAACGGGAGGGCACGGGGGGTGTGCCAGGTCTGGGGATGCTGGTGCCTGACTGGAATGCACTGGGATGGGGACTCTTGGCTCAGTGGTCCCTGATTCCTGGGAGAGCTGGAATCCCAAAATCCTGGAACAGCTGGGGTTGGAAATGGCTTTTGCCCGGGCAGGGTCACCCAGAGCAGGTGACAAAGGGACACATCCAGGTGGGTTTGGGATGGTTCCGGAAAGGGGGACAATGGTGAGTCCCTGGGGGAACAATGGAATGTCCTTGATGGGACAACGGCATGTCTCCAGTGGGATAATGGCATGTCCTTGATGGGATGGTGGCATCTCCTTGGTGGGAGCGTGGCATGTTCCTGGTGGGACAATGGAATGTCCCTGGTGGGATAATGGCATGGTCTTGGTGGGACAACCATCCCTGGGGGGACAATGGAATGTCCCTGGTGGGACAATGGCATGGTCTTGGTGGGACAACCATCCCTGGGGGGACAATGGAATGTCCCTGGTGGGACAATGGCACATCCCTGGGGGGACAATGGAATGTCCCTGGTGGGACAATGGCACATCCCTGGTGGCACAATGGCACATCCCTGGTGGGACAATGGCACATCCCTGGTGGGACAATGGAATGTCCCTGGTGGGACAATGGCACATCCCTGGTGGGACAATGGCGCGTCCCCAGAGCTGCTGCCACGCCCCACCCATGCCTGGCACTTCCCTACTCGACTTTTTTTGTGGATTTGTGGCGGTTTTTCCCAAACCATCACAACCCAAACAGCTCCGAGCTCTCCGAGGTGCGAGCTGCTCCCCATTACTCCGGAGCGGCACTGCGGCTCCGCTTCCTGATGTTCCACTTCCCGCGTGCGGCATCCCAGGGCTCCGCTCCGCTCCATATTGTCACCATTATCCAACCTCTTCTTGTGGTTACATCATAAAAATTCCTTGGATCCTGGAAGCAGCCCGGGAATATTTGCATATGTATATCCTTCATTTTCACGGCACAGCCTGGCTGCCAGATGGGAAAACCGACGGAGCCTCCAACATTTATCCGCGACTCCGCCGTTCTCCTGCGCCGGGAACCACGGCGGAAACGAGGTGGTTTTCCAGCTGCTGCCAGGCCAAACCTTGGGATACTTTCACAGGGATCGGGGAAAAGGGGAGGGGAACCACATGGAATCAATAAAAGGCCCTTTCCCAAAGTTCGTTGGTTTAATGGTGCGGAGAGGATTCCTTTGTGGTTGGAAAAATGGGATCACGACACCAGCCGGGAGCAGCCTGCTTCAGAAATCCCTTTTTCCTTGGATTTCACCCCATGTCCAGCACATGGATTGGGTGCCCTGGACCCCATGGCCCACACCAGGATTTATTCCAAAGAGCCAGAGAGGTTTTGGGGGAAAACGCTTCCCTTGGGAACACAGGAATTCCAATTTTTTTAATAATTTCCAAGCCCCAGTATTTGACATGCAATGGGTTTTTTGGGGGGATACACTGATGTTTTTTGGGATATAGCAACGTTTTTTGGGATATAATGGTGATTTTTAAGGTTGGGGTTATAAGATATAATGATGTTTTTGGGGATTTAATGATATTTTTTGGTATATGATGATTTCGGGGGCATATAATGATGTTTTTTGGGGTACAATGATACTCTCTAGGGTGTAATGGGATTTAGGGTACAGTGATGGTTTTTAGGGTGCAGTGATGTTTTTTGGGGGGTATAAGGATGAGTTTTAGGATGCAATGATGATTTTTAGGGTGAAATTACGGGGTTTAGAGGCTAATGATGTTTTTCAGGGTATGATGATCATTTTTAGGGTATAGTGCTGATATTTTGGAGCGTAGCAATGCTTTTTTTTTTTGGGGTCTAATAATTTTTTTGAGTGTAATGATGAATTTTAAGACTTTCAGGACGTAACAGTTCCTTCTGGGCTTCAATGATTTTTTGGGGTGCCACGATGTCATTTTGGGGGCACACTGAGGGGCACAGCGAATTTTTTGGGATACGATAATTTTTGGGATCTGAAAGTGTTGCCCTGCATCCCTAAGATGATCTGGGATCTCTTCCATGTCGGAGAGCTTGTCAGGGATTAATCACCCGCCCTAATTATTTTGGAACGTCCCGAATTATCCAGGCGGAACAGCAGGAAAACAACGCGGCCTCATCTATCCAACAGATTCCAGGAATCTGTCATCTGTTCATTCCTTAGAGCTCCGACAGCAAAAACTGGGATCCAAACGTCCCTAAATGATTCCTGATGACACACAACAGGAATTTTCCGGCATTATTCCGGAAATGTAGCGACAAGAGCCCTTCCACTGGGATTAATTGGCTCCTAAGTGGTTGCATGTGTTGTGTTTGGAGCACTTGGAACCCCGGGCTTGGAATGCTGCTGGAGGCAGGAATTCCAGGCACGGGGAAGGGATTGATCTGGCTCCAAAGGACGGAGTGCAGTTTTCCAGGATTGGGATTTGAGCATCCAACAAATAGACTGAAAAAAAAAAAAATTATAAATATGATTTTAAGGAAAAAAGGTTAGTTGGCACTGGATCGGCTTTAAAGTCCCAGCCCAAACCATTCCAGGATTCTCTGCAATCCCATCCCATGTTAAAATGGGATATTGTGCTGTCCATGTGCCCAGGGAATTCCCAGCTCGGAGGGATGGGTGAAGAGATTTTGGGAAGAAGCAGATTCTGGGTTGGAAATGGACACGTGGAGGGAGCTCATCCATGCCATCCATGACCCTTCCCGCAGGGATGGGAATGCTCACCGGGACACGGCCATTCCCAGTGTCCTTGAGGGGATGAGATCCTCCTGGAGCTGTCCTGATGCCGTGGCCAGAGCCATCCACACCTCCACATTCCCGAAGGATCCTCCTGCCGGGCAGGGCACCTTGGGAGCTGCCACCGAGATTTTCCATCCAATCCCAGTGCCGTTCCCGGGGTTTGGAACAGGGACATTTTGCACCCACTTCATTTATATCCAGTGGCTGTTTCCTGGCTGAGGGAGAGGATAATTCTTCCCTGCAGAATTCCATGGCTTTGTGCTCCGTCGGATTTTAAATAGTGCAGGGGAATAATGGCACTGTTTGGTTGGATGGGCCGAGGCTGAATCTGACCTTGAGTCCGCGCTCCTGACTTTGGAACTCTGGAGGGACACGGAGCGTTGCCTTTCCCTTTTTTTTTTCCCTTTTTAAACAAGAGATAAATCCCTGGAGCCCTGGAGCAGGAATTGCAGCCGTGGCTCCCGTGATCCGTGAGGAGTTTTCACAGCTTTCCTTTCAGCTGGAAAATTGCTCCAGTCGGCTGTGACCGGCTCGGGAAAAAGCTGAAGCAGCCTCATCCTGTCCTTCCCAGGGCACCTGGATGGACAGGGACATCTTCCTGGCACAATTCCTTCAGCTGGGAGTGGTGATGATCGATTTAGGAGAATTTGGGATCTGCAGGTTTGGCTCAGCAGAATTCTGGGAATATCAATGGGAGCATCACGGAGTTACTTGAATTTTTCCTTATTTTTTTTTTTTTTTTTTGGTGATTCCCAGCTGGACTTTTGGAGGCAGGAAGGAGCAGAGGAGCGCATCCAGCACTTTTGGGAGCTTTTGTAGACTTTGGAAATCCTTTTTGTGCTTAGGGAAGGAAGCAAAAGGCCCTGGCACGGGAAAAGCACCTTCCCAACCCCAGTGGGAAACGGCGCAAATCCCACTCCCTGCATTCGTTTTCCTCTTAAAATCTGGAGTCTTTGAGTTTTCTGGATGGCTAAATGGGAGGCTGGGATGGGCTAAAAAATGGGATGCTGGATGCCCTGTGGTGGAGCTGGGAGCAATGCCAGACTGTCCTGGGAGAAGGGAAAGAGCAGCTCAGGGAGAACTGATGGATTTTCTCTCCAGCCCCGAGAATGCTGCAGCACTTTCCAAATGCCTTTTCCAAGCGGGTTTTTTATTTGAATCCCAAATTCCCTGAGGCTGGAAAAGACTTCCAGGATCATGGAGTCCAATGTGTAATGGATCAACACCATCTCACCCAGCCCAGAGCTCTGAGTGCCACATCCAGGAATTCCTTGGAAACCTTCGGGGATGGGGACTCCAAACCCCTCTGGGCAATTCCAATGTTTAACAGCCTTTTCCATGAGGAAATTCCTACTGATGTCCAGCCTGCATCTCCCCTGGAGAAGACTGAGCCCATTCTCTCTCTTGCTGTTGCTGTTTGCCTGGGGAAAGAGGATGAATATATTTGGGAATGGCTTTTAGTCTGAGTTTCCCTTTGTTTTCCCATGTGAGGCCCCTTGACCTGCCGGAGTGAGGGGATGTGATCCCATGGGTCCCCTGGGATTTTGTTTTTGGGCTCTTTTGGGTCACAGAAATCCCAAACTTTCTGACATCCATAGGAAATCTTTCCCCTGGCTGGAATTTGGGCAAAGCCGAGGGGAGGAATCCTTCCCTGAGCTGCAGGAGGTGTGACAGGGACACAGATCCTGGAGCCATGGGCTCATCCCTATTCCCAGCCAGCAGAGTCGATCCCTGCTGGCTCTGCAGCCAAGGAAACCTCCCTTCCAAGGAAACCTCCCTGCCCTCCCCATTCCAGGGGCAATTTCCACCTTGCTCCGGGAAAGCGGCCACTGGGAGTGAGCCAAATTCCGTTTGTTGTTCCGCCTGTGCTGGGAGCCGGAGCTTGGGAGCCATTCCTGGCATTCCAGCCTCTTCCCAGCCTGACAGTCGCTTTTCCTTCCCGGCAGGGAACAGCCTGGTCCCTCACTCGCTGCTCCAATCCTCTCCCTGCTCCAGCTTTAAGAAGGAATGAGCTCCGAAGCTGCTCTAATGAAGATCTCTGTGGAGCTGACAGTGGGAAGAGCTGGAATGTGGAGCTGCAGCTCCGAGTCTCAGCTGTTTCTTCTCGAGCTGCCACTGGAAAATTCCAGAGGCTGGCAAAGATATTTTTAACGTGGCAGCACTGAGGGAGAGAGATCCCAATTATCCCAATCCACCTTGGGCTGGGAGCGGGGATGAGACAGGGTGGCTGCTCCTGGAGCCACCCCCGGTGCTGTGAGAGGCCTGAGCCATTCCCGGCTCCCAAAAATTGTCCTCCACCTCCCAAATTCCAGCTCCTCAGGAGGTGAAGGTCTGGAGTGTCTTGAGCAACTCATCCTGGGCTCATTCCCAGCAGGAAAGAAGGAATTGTCCCCTCTGCCCCCTCTGTTGAGACCCCACCTGCAGAGCTGCTCCTGGTCTCGATCCCAACATCAGGAGGACATGGAGCAGCTGGAGCAATTCCAGAGGAGACCCCAGAGCTGCTCCAAGGGCTGGAGCCCCTCTGGAGCCAGGCTGGGATTGCTGAGAATGTTCATCTGGAGAAGGGAAGGATCCAGGGCCCTGTCCAGGGCCTAAAGGAGCTCCAGGAGAGCTGGAGAGGGAGTTAGGATACGGGATGGAGGGACAGGACACAGGGAATGGCTTCCCACTGCCAGAGGGCAGGGATGGATGGGATATTGGGAAGGAATTCCTTCCCTGGGAGGGTGAGACCGTGGCACAGAGTTCCCAGAGAAGCTATGGCTGCCCCTGGATCCCTGAAAGTGTCCAAGGCCAGGTTGGACGGGGCTTGGAGCAGCCTGGGATAGTGGGAGGTGTCCCTGCCCATGGCAGGGGTGGAATGGGATGAGCCTTAAGGTCCCTTCCAACCCAGCCCATTCCAGAATATTCCGGAATTCCACGATCCATGTACCTGAATCTCTGCTCAAGCAGGAGGCAGGACTCGGACAGTCAGGATTGAGTTGTCTCAGGATCCTCTGGAAGCAGCTCCAGCCCTGGTGCCATAACCTGACCTGGGGGTGCCGTCAGCGAAAATAAATCTGCCTAATCCCGAGGAATGAGCGGGAACAGCGGCAGCTCCAGGGAGATTAGAATCGAGTCTTGCGTTACAGCACTTGGAAGGGCCGGGATTTACTTGGAAACCGAATCCCATTAATTAGCATTCTGCTAATGGCAGTCCTGGATAAATATAGCGTTCCCTAATCCCAGCGCGAGGCGCAGGTTGGCGTTTTTAGATCGTTGATATCAAAGTCATTAACGCCTCTCCGTGGGAAACTGATTCCCAGGCGGGGCTGGAAATGGGATTCTCCTGAGCCAATCCATCTTCCTAACACCCGCGGATCTTTAGCCACCGACTGGATGCGGCTTCCCAGAAATGTGCTTGCATCTGTCAGAATTCCAGCTGGCCGGCACAGCCAAAGGTCAGCTCGGCTCCCAGTGGGAAAACAGGATCCCGGGACAGGCAGCGCCGTTGTATCCATCGGGATGTGTCCCTGGTCTGGGTGTGCGTCCCTTCCTCGGGCACGTGTGGGGGTTAAATTTATCCGGAGGATTCCTCAGGCGGCCCCTGCGGTCCTGGAACTTCTCCAGGGTTTAGTGAACTCCAGGAATATCAAAGGATGGGAAAGGGCAGCTGGAGTTTGGGAGTTTGGAGGGCTTAATGATAATTTGGCACTAATTAACCTCTAATTTAGGGGTGGTTATTGGCCTGATTAACCCCCCCAGCTGACAGCAGGAGAAGGGAACACGTTCCTATAAAATGTGGTGAGAGGGAATTCCGGCATGGAAGGAGCATGGGATTGGGACCATTCCCAAGACTCCACTGTGTGCATTCCTCATGGAATTATTGATTGGATCTCAGAAGGAATTGTTCCCCGTGAGGGTGGGGAAAGGCTGGGATGGAATTCCCAGAGAAGCTGTGGCTGCCCCTGGATCCCTGGAAGTGTCCAAGGCCAGGTTGGAGCAGCCTGGGATAGTGGGAGGTGTTCCTGCCCATGGCAGAGGTGGAATGGGATGGGATTTAAGGTCCCTTCCAACCCATCCCATTCCAGAATTCCATGAAATATCTATCCCTCTCCCAGACCAATGTGTGGCACTGGGCAGGAGCCATTGGCATCCTGGGACAGCATTCCCGTGGAGTTTGGGGTCGTGGGATGGAGCCACAAGGAGACCCCAGATCTCCTTGTCCTTGGTTCCATCTGGGATTTTCATTGGATCGCGGTGACAGGGATTAACAGCCCAGCTTTGGAATTGTCCAAGCCCTGTCTGGTCCAGGATATTCCTCCACGGTGTCATTTGAGGCCAAGCATTCCAGCCTGGGAGCTTTCACTTGGAATCATCTCTGTGGTATCCAAACGAGGGCAGTGCTTCCTGCAGGTCCCACCCTGGGCACGGAGAGCCTGTGGGTGCTCCCTGCCTCCCAAAATCCAGCTGGATCTGGGCTCTGAGGGGCATCCCTGGGGTGGGGGCACGTGGGAACACCTCCCCGTTCCCTGGAGGTGTTCCAAGCCTGCTGTGGTGTTGGGTTATTCCCACCTCTCCAAGACCAGCATCACTGGCAAGGGAGCATCACTGGACTGGGAAAAAAACCTGGAGAAACTCCATGTTTGCACACGGGAGGTCGAAATCCCATGGGATCCTGGCCTGAGCATCGCTTCCCTGCGGGTTAACCCTGGAGGGAGGCCCTCTCTGAGTGCTCTAAAATCATGGAATAAACTCTGGGAGGAGGGAAAAATGCTCAGAACGCGTGGAGCTGGGAGAGCTTGTTTGGACAGGGAGTTTTGGTGGGGTTTTTGCAGCTGGGAGGTTTTGTTCCTCATAAAACCTGCTCTTGGCTCATGGATTGGGAATAACACTTATCTCATGGAGGGAGCCAGACGTGTGTCAGCCACATTCCAGGGGCATGGATCCCCCGGCGTTATTCCCACCTCTGATTTTGGGGGGTGGTCTTTAGCCAGCCTTGAAACCCCAAAGCGGACGCAGGTGGCAGCCAAAGGATTTTGGGATATTCTCAATCCATAAAATCATTAAATAAATCCAAAAAGAGCCTCAGAAGCTGCAGGAAAATTTGGGATTGTTATTGGGAAATGCAGTTGATGGGAACAAATATAAATATCCTGTGTTTTTTTCATTCAAAAAGGAGGCATGGGGGTGGAAAAAATTCCTGATCCTAAAAATGGCCGAGGTGATTTGTTCCTCAGAGCTGGAGGCAGCTTTGGAAGGAATCCTGCTCCCAAGAAAAAGATTCTCCAAGGAGGAAAGGCTTTAATGAGCTGCGAAGCCCTGATCACCCACGGAGAGCCGAGATTAATTAGGAGCTGCTGAAAGCCGAGCTTAATTAGGAGCTTGAGCCTCTCCCGAGGTGTGCGCAGGCTCCGAGCACCGCCGGGAAGGGCCGGGATTGCCGCTGGATTCCCTCTCTTGGCTTTCCCGGGATGGAGAACCAGGCCGTGCCCACCTAAGCCTGGCCTAGCTCCTCCCGGTGTCCCAGCTATTCCAGGTGCCCCAGCTCTTCCAGGTATTCTGCATCCCTTTGGAATGCGGTGCCCAGGTGACCAGGAATGAGAGGGGAGGGAGAAATGCTCTGGAGAAGAGCTTGCACTTGGATTCCCTGCTGCATTTCCAGCATCCTCAGGGATTCCCTGCTGCTCTTGGCCCTGTCCCATCCTGGCTCCATCCTCAGCATCATCCCAGGTCTGGGGGTGAGGTCTCGGTGACTGCAGGGGCTCCATCGGGAGCAGGGATCCCTCAGCCTGGGAGGCAGAAGCAGAGCCCTGATGTCCCTATGGACCCGTGGGCTCCAGCAGCTCCTTTTCCCAGGTTTCTCCCAGTGGTGGAGAGATGGATTGGGGTGGCCACAACATCCCAGACCACAAATTCCCACTTCTTTGAATCAGAGAATTATGGAATCCTGGAATGGTTTGGGTGGGAAGGGACCTTAAAGTCCATCCAGTGCCACCCCTGCCATGGGCAGGGACACCTCCCAGGCTGCTCCAAGCCCCATCCAGCCTGGCCTTGGACACTCCCAGGGATCCAGGGGCAGCCACAGCTTCTCTGGGAATTCCATCCCAGGCCCTCTCCAGCCTCCCAGGGAAGAATTCCTCAACTTGCCCCGGGATGTATTGGATACCATGGGATGGGTGATGGAGAAGCAGCAAGGGAGCAGAAGTGGCTGGGTTGCCAAAACCCTGGGTTTTGTCCTGCTAAAGCCAGGTCTGTGCTTTGTCCAAGGATCTAAAAATCCCTCTCAGATGATCTGTGATGTTCCTTAGGACGTGGGCTGCGACCTGGGAAACTGCTGGGTTTAAGTAATTCCCTGGATTTACTGACCCGGAGGGGAAGCCAAGAACAGCGACAGGACCTTGAGAGAAATTCTGGGAGGATGAGGAATCTGCGGTGATCCATGAAATCCTGCAGGGGCCCTCTGGCAGTGGGAAGCCATTCCCTGTGTCCTGTCCCTCCATCCCTTGTCCCCAGTCCCTCTCCAGCTCTCCTGGAGCTCCTTTAGGCCCTGGAAGGGACTCAGCTCTCCCTGGATCCTTCCCTTCTCCAAGTGAACATTCCTTTTCTGGAGCCTCTCTGCCCTCCCAGGGAGGAATTCCTTCCGTATTTCTCACCTAAACTTCCCCTCTTTCACTCTGAACCCGAGAAAACTTCCGGGATGCTTCCCAAAGCATCCCCATTCCCGGATATCTCCCCCGCGTGCACAACCTAATAACGAGCGCTCACCAAACATCCTAAACCCGGGAAATTTATGGAGCGTGACCCAAATTGAATTCTCCATTACAGCAGGATAATTGATTTTTTAGGAGAGAGATTAAATTTATTTTCCGCCTCACTAACGAACAGCCAGATTTCCCTTAATTGCTTGGAATGCAGAGTTGGGATGATTCATTAAAGCCGGAACACGCCTGGGTACATTGCACTGTGACTAAAGCTTCCCTGCTTGGAGCAATTAAAGCAGGGAAATTTGGGATCTTGCGGGGAACTGAATAAAAATTCCAGCTCGGGATGTTTTATTAAGTTCCTCAAGGAGAAAGCTCACAAATTCCCCCCCTCCCCTCGCCGTTCTCCGGGGAGTGGTGATGTTTTTTCCCCGTTGTTTTCCCGCCGTGCCAGCCCTGGAGAGAAGCGGTGTCTGCGCGCCAGATCCCGAGCCTCGCCTCACAGCTTCGCTTTATCAATCACAACATTGAGAGCCCAAAGTGACAGCAGCGAGGAGGCATCCCCGGATTCCGAAGGGGAGGAATATTCTGGGCGGAATCTCGGAACATTTGGTAATTATAGACACATGGCAAAAATAAAGGTAGCGGCGGAGGAAAACAGGAGTGAGCGGGGAGGGAGGAGGCTCGGAGCTGTCGGGGATAAATGGGGATTGTTTGGCGCCTTTGGATCCGATCCCACCCAGGCTCCGAGAGCTCGCGGAAAAAGCAGAGATGGATGCGGAGCCGAGGCTGGGATGGACGCAGGGAGAGAGGCTGGCATCCTTGGAAAACCAGCGGGATGGCCATCGCTGGCATCACCTCTTGGCGGGGTTGTAATTCCCACTGCCAGAGGGCAGGGATAGGTGGGATATCGGGAATATTCCCTGGGACGGTGGGGAGATCCTGGCACAGAGAAGCTGTGGCTGCCCCTGGATCCCTGGAATGTCCAAGGCCGGGTTGGATGGGGCTTGGAGCAGGCTGGGATAGTGGGAGGTGTCCCTGCCCATTCCAAGGGAGAAGATCCCAAGCCATTCCAGGACTGAAGCAACCTGGGATAGTGGAAGGTGCCATCAGGAAGGTGGGACTGGATGAGCTTGAAGGTCCCTTCCCCCCCAAACCATTCCAGGATTATTCCTGCAATCCTGGTTCCCACAGGCCTGCAGAAACCACCTTGGAATCCATGGAATTGCAGAGTGTTCAAGAAGGGAGGAAATTCCCAGCCTTTCCTCCTGTGGAATGGGCAGTGCTGGGGTGGCTCCCATGGAATAATTTCAGGGGAGAATTTGGGATGAGCAGCTGCTCTGGACCATGATTAGGGATTGGATGAGCAGTTTTCCAGGAGCAGGGCTGGAAGCACACACAGCATTGGGATTCGTGAGCATTTCCCAATCCAGGATCATCATTTACTCCCTGCCCAGAGCCCACAGGTCAGAAAATTCCAGCTGGATGCTGTGAGCAGCTCCCACAAAGGCTTCCGGGGAAAAAGCAGCCATTAATTAGCAGGAACTCCGAGGTGCCACTTTCCCAGACATCTCCTCGGTGACATTAATTAGGGAAAGGCTCAGCATGTGCATGGTTTATCCTGGTTTTTCCCTCCTGTCCTGCTTTTCCGAGGGTTTTGCTAGGCTGGCAGTGGGTGCCTGTGGGTTGGGATGGGGTTCTGGCTCACCAATCCGTGTTTTCTCCTGTTTTCATCCAAGATTTCTCATTGTGGGTGCATCCATCTCTCTGCTGCTGGTCCTGGCTGTGCTCCTTAGGAATCTTGGGATTAAGGTTTCCGTGGACAGGGATGCAGCTCTAATTTTATGATGTTTTTTTAACTAAATGAGTTTTGGAGCTCGGATGGGAAGCTTTGAGGGGGAAAAGCAGCGAGACTTTCCTAAGATATAAATATGGATTCCCCATTCCTGGAACTGTCTAAGGCCAGATTGGAACAACCTGGGATAGTGGGAGCTGTCCCTGCCCATGGAATGGGGTGGAATGGGATCAGCTTTAAGGTCCTTTCCAACCCAAACCATTCCATGATTCATCCAAACTGGGGGAGTCTAAAACTGGGAAGAACCCATGGGATGGCCCAGGACCTTCGATGCCGATGGGCTGCCGGATCCACGCCAATGGATGCAGGGAGAGATCCTGGGATTTAAGCCATTGGGAGGAGGATTGCAGGGTTTTAAGGAAACCTTTCAGGCCAGGGATGCGCAGCCCTAACGGGAATTCTCCTGAAAAATGGGATATTCCTTCCCCACCCCCATCCCGGGTGAGCTCCATCCCTCCCTGCCTCCCTTGGATGCCTTAAAAGCTCCTGTTCTGCAAGATCCCGGGAGGATTCCAGCTCCAGGAGGATACAAACTGCTCCCGGAGGAGCTGCAGTGGGATGAGAGCAATTCCCGCGTGCCATCCTGATCCCGGGCTTTTCCTCCTTTTTTTTTAATTTTTTTCCCGGGAGATCAAGGGATGCCTTGAAGAGGGAGCTGCCCTTTGTGTCTGTGCGCTCCGCATCCCTCGGAGCTGCTCCCGGGAAAGGGGGGGATCGTTAAGGAATAACGGATGGCTCCACCCCGCTCGCGGTGCCGGGGAGCCTCATTAGAGATAACGAGGGAGGGAATCGGCAGTGGCCACAAAGTCATTAATTATGCTAATTAGGGGCGGCTTTTGGCACAGCAGATGGAGCCGCGGAGCTCCCACCCCAACTCGCGGTGGGCTCGCACCCAGTTCCCTGCCCTTCCTGGAAGATTCCTCATCCCGGTGTTTGCTTTGGGATGGGTTTGGGGGATGCTGGAGGGTCCCAGGTGAGCTCTCGGAGGGGATTCGGGGGGATGGAGCCTCAGAGTGGGGGTGAGAGCACCTGGATGGGGGCTCTGCTCCACCCACGGGAGCAGGGAATGCAGGATTTGGGATACAGAGTGGGGGTCCCTGAGCAGAGTTCAAATCCTCCTCAGATGCTCCATCCCTGGAAGTGCTTCCATCCCTGGAAGTGTCCAAGGCCAGGTTGGATGGGGCTTGGAGCAGCCTGGGATAGTGGAAGGTGTCCCTGCCCATGGCAGGGGGTGGCACTGGATGGGCTTTAAGGTCCCTTCCAACCCATCCCAGATTCTGTGAGTCAAGGATATTCCCAAAATCCCAGCGGATCCCCCGTGGTCCTAACAGCTCTGCTCCAGGGGAATTTTGGGCAGCTGGAGCGTGAAGCTGCCCGAGGGGTGGCCATGGTGCCAAGCTGTGCCCTTCTCCAGCCATTCCATTCCATTCCATTCCATTCCATTCCATTCCATTCCATTCC
>VZTN01021361.1:8021-30610 GCA_013400515.1 Erpornis zantholeuca | reverse complement strand
CATCCCCTTCCATCCCATCCCATCCCCTCCCATCCCATCCCATCCCATCCCATCCCATCCCGCAGGAACTCATCCGTGCCGAAGGAACCGACAGCGGAGCAGCGATGCTCCGTGGAGTGTGGATAATGAAAATCCCAGGCCACGAGGCATCCACGGATAATAAAAGGAGATTCCTGAGACACTTCCGAGCACGAACCATCTGCTCGGCTGCGCTGGCCTAACAGCTCCGACTAATTTTTAATGCCGGTTTTATGACGGATCCGCGCATCAGCCCATCCATGCATAAGGAAATCCGGGCTGGCTGCGCTTTGCCTGGCGAGGAATTTGTCTCCCGTTTTAATTCCTTTCTGTGCCTTAATGGCCTAGTGGACCATGGAAAGTGCCTTGTCCTCTTCATCCCCAAAGTGCCGGAGCCGCCTCCTCCTCCTCATCCGTGCGGAAAGCAGGGAGAGCGAGGAAAACTGCCTGGCGCAGGACTCACTCGCTGGACGCATCGAGCCACCGGCAGCAAGCCCGTTCCGTCAGGTTAATTAATTCTCATTAATTACGTCCCTTGAAATGTTCTCCGGATCGGTGCTGCCCGCTGGGGTTTGCAAGGAGATCTCGGCCTTCGCTTCCTGGAAAATCAGAGCAGGAGCTGGTGCTGGGAAAGGCTCTTGGGCTGCAATCCTGGCCAGGCTCTGGCTCTTTAAGGCATTTTTTAATGACTTTATCGCCTTTCAAACACTTCTTTGGGTTTTTTTTATTGCCACCCAAAAGTGGCACTGTTTATCTGAGCGAGCCCCAGATGTTTGGGATGGCGCTGGAATAGGGCTGGCATCAGTGGGATCCAAACCTCAGCAGAGTTTTTGCCTGGCTGGCTCTGCCCCTCTCCTGATTTCCAGGAGATTTCCGAGGTGAGCGTCTCCTTATTTTAGCAAAATTTAAATTGAATGCTTTCATTCGAGAGGACTCTGCTCCTGTTTCTTCAAATTTTCCCATCTTTTTTGTGGAAAAAAAGGGGGAATAATGAAGGAAGCTCAGCCAGGGCTGGCATGGCCATGATGTCCTGTCATCCCTCTTCCCTTCATGGTGATATTCCCGTCCTCTCCATCCTGTTATCCCTCTCCTCTCCATCGTGTTCTCCCTCTCCCCCTTCCACCACAGCGCCTCAGGAACACCACAGCTCCAAGTGATTCCCTTTCTGTGCCAGCGACAATTCCAGGATTTAATTTATCCATGAAAACCTGTGGCAGGACTTCAGGAAAGAGGGAGGCTTTTCCCGGCTCCCCTTTCTCCTCCCTTTCTTGGGGCCTGGAATGCTCTGGTAATCTCAAAGTCGTTATCTGCTGACATCAGCCTTTTGTTTTGTCTGGAATTCTCTCCCAAAGCCATCGGGATTCCTTTCCCTGCCTCATCCCTCGGGATGAATGAGCTTCACTGTAGTCTGGGAATTCAGCTTGGCTGGGTTTGGTGCNGGCCTAGTGGACCATGGAAAGTGCCTTGTCCTCTTCATCCCCAAAGTGCCGGAGCCGCCTCCTCCTCCTCATCCGTGCGGAAAGCAGGGAGAGCGAGGAAAACTGCCTGGCGCAGGACTCACTCGCTGGACGCATCGAGCCACCGGCAGCAAGCCCGTTCCGTCAGGTTAATTAATTCTCATTAATTACGTCCCTTGAAATGTTCTCCGGATCGGTGCTGCCCGCTGGGGTTTGCAAGGAGATCTCGGCCTTCGCTTCCTGGAAAATCAGAGCAGGAGCTGGTGCTGGGAAAGGCTCTTGGGCTGCAATCCTGGCCAGGCTCTGGCTCTTTAAGGCATTTTTTAATGACTTTATCGCCTTTCAAACACTTCTTTGGGTTTTTTTTATTGCCACCCAAAAGTGGCACTGTTTATCTGAGCGAGCCCCAGATGTTTGGGATGGCGCTGGAATAGGGCTGGCATCAGTGGGATCCAAACCTCAGCAGAGTTTTTGCCTGGCTGGCTCTGCCCCTCTCCTGATTTCCAGGAGATTTCCGAGGTGAGCGTCTCCTTATTTTAGCAAAATTTAAATTGAATGCTTTCATTCGAGAGGACTCTGCTCCTGTTTCTTCAAATTTTCCCATCTTTTTTGTGGAAAAAAAGGGGGAATAATGAAGGAAGCTCAGCCAGGGCTGGCATGGCCATGATGTCCTGTCATCCCTCTTCCCTTCATGGTGATATTCCCGTCCTCTCCATCCTGTTATCCCTCTCCTCTCCATCGTGTTCTCCCTCTCCCCCTTCCACCACAGCGCCTCAGGAACACCACAGCTCCAAGTGATTCCCTTTCTGTGCCAGCGACAATTCCAGGATTTAATTTATCCATGAAAACCTGTGGCAGGACTTCAGGAAAGAGGGAGGCTTTTCCCGGCTCCCCTTTCTCCTCCCTTTCTTGGGGCCTGGAATGCTCTGGTAATCTCAAAGTCGTTATCTGCTGACATCAGCCTTTTGTTTTGTCTGGAATTCTCTCCCAAAGCCATCGGGATTCCTTTCCCTGCCTCATCCCTCGGGATGAATGAGCTTCACTGTAGTCTGGGAATTCAGCTTGGCTGGGTTTGGTGCTCCTTGTCCTGGTTTTACTCATGGGTTGGCCGGATGGAACCTTTCCTATGGGAAGAGCCTAAGGAGTGAGTAACCTGTCTCCTTGAGCAAGGATCCAGACGGGCTGGATTCCACAAACCTTCTGGGATTCATTGGGATTTGAACAAATAAACCACCAGTGCTGGATGGAGACAAGCTGAGGAGCGACCACGGATAGACCGGGATTTTAATGGGAATATCTACAAATCACGGCTCACGTGGAAACTTCAATTCCAGTCTCCCTGGAAAAGAAAAGCTAATTAAAAATTCCCTAACGAGCCCGGGCTCGGTGGCTGAGCAGAAGGGAAGCACCTCCGAGCAGCAAATCCATTGCCAAGGACGGAAAACCCTCCAAGTGCAACGTGTTACAAGGAAAATGTCACTTTATTGGATGTTCCCTCGTCTCGCTAACGAGCTCTCGGGTTAATTTTAGCTCTTCCGCTGCATCCCAGCCCCGTTGTTCCTGGGGATCGTGGATCTTGGCTCCCTCCTCGGGAGGAGAGAAAAATTCCCGGCGGGAGTTTTTCCTTTAACTCCCAGTGGGAATGGGGCTGTTCTCTCCCACTGGATCCTGGTAGGAGTTGTGTTGTTCTCCCATTGACTCCCAGTGGGAATGGAGCCGTCCTCCCAGCAGCAGCACCACCAGCAAGTCCAGCACTTCAAACCAAGTGATGGAAGTGGTTTGGTCTCTCCCATTCCCGATTTTCCCATGGGATATTAAATGCATCCCTGGCCCCTCCGCCAGCTGCTGCATTCCCTGTTCCTGCCTGGAAGCAGAGCCTGCTTTGGGGAATTCCTCACAGTTGGCCTTGTTTGTTTAGGGAAGTATTTTTCAGAGTTGTCCCTTGGAGAGGGAGCCTTGCTGGAAGGCTTCACAAGGAGCCAGGAAGGGAATGGAGGAGCTGGGATTATTGGGATGCCCAGCATGCTTTCCACAGGTATCCTGGAATTTGCGGGCTGCATCCAGCGCTGCTGGGGGTCCTTTCTGCTCCCTCAGTTTGACATCCCACTGGGATCACCACATCCCACTGGGATCACAGCATCCTCCCAACTCCAAGACCTACAGTGGGGCAGAGGAGCTGCCTGGGCCTTGTGGAGAGGTTTTCCAGAGTGGAAGGAAATCCAGGTCCATCACATGTGAGGCTGTGCCAGGGGAGGCTCAGGGTGGACACCACCAGGAATTTCTTAATGGAAAAGGGTGGTCAGGCATTGGGATTGCCCAGGGAGGTTTGGAGTCCCCATCCCTGCAGGTGTCCAAGGAACTCCTGGAGGTGGCACTCAGTGCTCTGGGCTGGGGACAAAGTGGGCATCGGGCACAGCTTGGACCTGATGTCCTCGGAGGGCTTTTCCAGCCTCAGGGATTCTGGGATTTGGGAAGAAATAGAGCAGGAATGGGAAGGGAATGTTGGGAGAAGGACGGGAAAGGTGAGGTGTGGTGCACAGCTGGCTCCCCCTGGCAGTGCCCTCGCTGTCCCCTCTGGCAGTGCCGGGAGCTCATCCATGCCCGGCAGCCATGGAAAACCAGCACTGTGGATATTCTCTTCGACCTGGTTATGGCTGGGACAGCCAGACTCGATCCCGCTCAGCACAGCCCGAGTGCTCTGGGATTCTGGTGCTGTCCCTGCCCTGCCCTCGCTCCCAGGGACATCCCTGAATCCCCGGGAGCCGTGGGAATGTGCTTCCAGCCCCTCCTGGCTCCATGGAATCTCCTCCTTCCCTAATTCCCTGTTCACCGTTGGCACTCCTGAGGTGTCCACGATCCATTGGTTAGGGATGGAAGCTGGCAATAAATCCCCTGCTCTGCCAAGGGCTCCTACGCCATATTCCAGAGGCTCATCCCGGTGCTAATTCCATTGGAGAGAGGCTCAGCCCCGTTCCTGGTGCTCCAGATCCCCCCGGGGCCGTGCCTGCAGAGGGCTGATAAGGGAATCGGCTTTGGCGGCCACGCCAGAGGTGAAATCCAAAGATCCCGAATATTTCAGGATGTTTATCCACAGTAATCAGCTCTTCCACTGGATGTCCCCGGGAAAGCCTGGATTGCGCTCCGTGCCTGGGGGCAAACAGCTCTCATTAATATTTCACAACATTTTCCTTTTTTTTTCCTTTTTTTTTTTCTTTTCCCCTGCTCCCAGAGCCTTGCTGGAGGGCGCTGGGATATTTTCCCATCTCCCGCGTTTGCCTGCTGCAGTAATCATTGGATTCAATCACTCGGGCGATGTTTTTATGGATTAATAACGGGCACTTTGGAGAGCTGGGAGCTGCAATCTGTACAACTGTAATGAGCACCGTGGGGACTCGGTGCCATGGTTTCCCAAATCCTCTCCGTGCTTCCCTCTAAATCATTCCCTGCTCCGGATGCTCTCCTGTCTCCAGCACACCTGGCTCCCTGCTGGAAGTTGTGCCAATTAATTTTTTTTCCTGTTTTCCCTTTTTTTTTCCTTCCCTTTCCTAAAAGCTCAGCTTTGTCAATGCTGACAAAATGTTTGTCCTTGCTGCCTCGTCAGGATGGAGCTCCGGGGTGGGAAATCTCCTCTCCTGGATCTGGGAATGACGGGATTGGAACGTTTTGCTCTGTAATTCCCTGGGAGGGTGGGACTGGGGAGGGGGGTTTGGCTCTGGGTGACACAACCGCAGGGAGGGGACACCAGCAGGGGTGGGCACCTCTCTGTAGGATCATGGAATCAGGGAATCATTGGGGTTGGAAAAGCCCCCTAAGATCATCGAGTCCAACCATTCCCAGCACTGCCAAGGCCACCACTGACCCATGTCCCCAAGTGCCACATCCACATGGATTTAAATCCCTCCAGGAATGGGGATTCCCTGTGCCGGGGCTGGATTTCCTCTCACGAGAGTCATGGAACTCTCAAAGTATCCTGAGGGACACTTCCATGAGAAAAGAATCCTTTGCTCACTGGATTTGCAAAGGAATCCTTGGGAAGCAGCTGGAATGTAAGGAAGGCCCAGTGCCCACCCTGGGCACAGTGCAGATGTGGCACTGCTGCTTGGGGTGCCCACCTCCTCCTGAAATCCCTGGAGTGCTCCTTGGATCTTTGGGAAGTGATGCTTCCTCCTCTGGATCATCAGCCAGGGGTCACCTGGTGGGGCCCTTTTGTGGGGTCTCTGCTGAGGAAAATGGCTTTGTCCCCCAGGGCTGAGGACACCGTGGGGACAGGGCTGTTCCAGAGGCTCTGGAATCATCCACAGGCTCCCACATGGCTGCTCATTCCCAGGGTTTGAAACTGAGGCCGGAACAACGGGAAGGAGCAAAGGACGAGGCCTGGACAATGTCTCCTCCTCCAGAGGCTCATCCAGGCCCTGCCCGTGCCTGCCCTGGCAGAGATGGAGCAGTTCCTGAATTCCTCCCCTGGCAGGGATGGCATTCCTGAATTCCTGCCTGTTTTCCTGTGGATAGCCCAGGAACAGCCAGCCCAGGCAGTGACAAATGCACCTTGTCAAGCATTCCATAAGTGCCTGATTTATTCCCAAGCCCCTCCATAGAAAATCTCCCAGCGTTTTGGAGCAGGCCCAGCTCCAGCTTCTCCCCCTCTCTGTTTATTTCCTGGGATTTTTAATGGCCTTTTAGAGGTCTGCTCTCAGCCTGCAGCTATTCCAGAGCCGTGGGATGCAGCTCTGGGTGACTAATAAGGAATTTCTGGAGCCTTGGCTCCAGGATTTCTCCGGCCAGACAAACTCATGGTGCTGCCGACGTGTCGGGACAGAGGCCTCGGGCAGCACCAGCCCATCCCTGCTGGGCTCAGACTGGGAGAACTGGGAGGATAAGCACGGCAGCGTGGGCAGGCCCTGGATGCTGGGATGCCTGGATTTCCATGGATGCGCTGCTGGGGAAGCTCATGGAGAAGGAATTTCCCCCAGACAAGGTCTGATTGTTCACCTCTCCCAGCGATGAGCTGCGGGAGCCAGGCAGTGATTCCCGTCTGGATTTGTGGCCGGTGTGATCCAGGCCTGGAGAAGGAGAGCCAGATTCCTGCTGGGATGGGGCTGGAGAGGGCTGCTGGCTGCAGCAGGATCAAGGAATCGTGGAATAGTGTGTTGAAAGGGACCCACAAGGATCACAGGACAATCCCAAAAATCCCACACTGTGCATCCCAGAGAGGTGCATGGGTGGCTGGGGACACCCTGGGGACACCAGTGCCAGTGGTCAGTCCCATGTCCTGCCCATCCCTGTCCTGCCCTGGCCATTCCTGATCCCGCCCTGACCATTCTTATCCCTGCCCTGACCATCCCAGTCCCTGCCTTGAACATTTCCATCCCAGCCCTGAGCATCCCTATCCCAGTTCTGCCCATCCCTGCTCCTTCCCTGCCCATCCCTATCCCAGCTTTGCCCATCCCTGCTCCTTCCCTGCCCATCCCTATCCATGTTCTGCCCATCCCTGCTCCTTCCCTGCCCATCCCTATCCATGTTCTCCCCATCCCTGCTCCTTCCCTGCCCATCCCTATCCCAGCTCTGCCCATCCCTGCTCCTTCCCTGCCCATCCCTATCCATGTTCTTCCCATTCCTGCTCCTTCCCTGCCCATCCCTATCCCTTTCCTGCCCCATCCCGTGCCCATTCCTGCTCCTGCCCTGCCCGACCCATCCGTTGCCCTCACCTCCCGCTGATTTTTCCTTTTAATTCCTCTTCTTCCCCGTTCCCTCTGATCCCGCCGGTGGCGAACAATCGCCAGCATTGATCCGGAGCTCCCGGCTTTGCCAGCTGGCGGCAGCTCCCGCTTCCCATCCCATTCCAGGGCTCTTAAAGCCGCCCGGCCCCGATCCCGGGGCTTGGGATGCTCTGATGGATCCCCGCTCTCTTAAATACGCGGGCACGGGGACAGGGGATGCGGAGCGGAGCATTCCCGCTTCCCGGTGCCGTTCTCCGGGAACAATGGGCTGCTTTGCCCATGGAATTACCGCTCTGGTGAGGAGGAATCTGCCGGGCATTGGGCTTTCAAATGCAGCCAGACGATCCCGGCGATATTCCTGGGAAGAGCGAGTGCAAACAGGGCAATTTTGGATATTTAGGGGAGAGGATTTCATGGATGGGGGCAGAGGCAGCCGGGCCGGGGCACGGACACGGCAGCTCCTGGCTCCTAAATATATAGATTTTTATATATTTATATATAAATAGATTTTTTGTAAGCATATTTTTATATGTAGATATATTCTATATAGACCTATTTTTTATCAATAAATATTATTTTATGTATTTGTATAATCGTAGAGTTATGGAATGGGTTGGTTGTTTCCTTCCAGGGATGTGCCAAAGGTTTTTCCTTCCTCCCACATCGGGAAAGGAGCTCGGACCGGGCCTGGAGCAGGGAGAGCCGGGAGAGCTCCGAGATCAGGGCTGGAATGGGGCCGGTCCTGCTCCCCAGACTCGGCTCCCACCCCCGGCCCAGCCTCCTGCGCTGATCCCAAGTCCCTTCCCGAGGTTTTATCCCTGCTTTCAGTCCAAATTCCCACCGGGGAGCCGGGGCCTGGCAATCAGCACCTCATTCCTGGCTCACCATCCCAACCCTGCGGCTTCGGACGCGACTGGTGCCGGGCAAAGCGGGATCGGAACACCGGGAATTCTGGAGAGCATCCCTGTTTCCCCCTGCAGGCTCCGGTCCCCGCCGAGGAGCCCTTGGGGACACCGAGGGTGACGCGTGTTTGGCGCTGGCCCCACGGTGGCCTCCCCGCCTGGGAAAGAGGGGAATGATTCTCCTCTCTCTCGCTATCTGAGGAAGCAGCGTTGGGATTTTGGGAATGCCGCTGGGTGGCTTTGGAAGAGCCACCTGTCACTCGGGGCACGCCGGAGCCACCCCGAGCTGTCGGGGACACTCAGGAATTGGGGACAAAAAGGGGAGACTCAGGGGACTGGGGGATGATCCCTTCCCCGTCCCAGCAGGATGAGGCAACTGGGAGGTGAGGAATGCGGCAAAATGGGAGCGGGAAGGGAGAAATTAATAATTATCCCAAGCTCATCCCTATCACTGCTCATCAAAACATTCCCGAACTCCATCCCAGGCTGCTTTCTTCTTCCTGCCTCCAGTAAGTGCTTGAACATCCCTTTAAAAATTAAAGGAGGAGGGTTCTGGAAGAGATAAGGGATAATTGCCTGGCTTTGACTCCGGCATTGATGTGAAAATAGGATTGGAATTACTCACTCCGGTTGAAAGGTTAGTTGAAGGTTATTACAGGAAAATTGTTATTCATCCATTTTTCCCGTGCCGCTGGATAGCCCCAAAGATTAAATCCGGGGAGTGCATAATGACCCATCACGGCGGACAATGGTGGGAATAATCTCCAGAGGCTCCCGGGAGAGGCGCGGAGCCTTCCCTGAATAATTCATGGCTCAGCAGCCCTCCCTCCCTCCCCGGCAGATTACACGGGAGTTTTCTTTGGGAAGAGATCATTTAAAGGAGCTTTAAAAACCACCGCGCTTTTGAACGGAAGTGGAATTACCGGCAGCATTCCCGAGGTTTGTTTATGCCTTAATAAATCTCCTTTCCCGCTGACCTCCGTGCCATGGGAACAAAACGCCGCGGGATAAAGGGAGGCTTTGTTTGGGATGGAGCTGGAGGAGCTCCCGTGGGGCTTTTCCTGCTCCAGGCAGAGACAAATGGGAGCTCTTTGGTCACCTGGGAGGAGAAATTCCTGCTCGCCCGGCCCTCGCCTCCCCCCGGATAGCTCCCCTCGGCCCCGAAAATCCATCAGGAATTATTTCCTTCTTTCCAGGAGGGGATTGATGACGTTTCTCATCCCTGAGTTTATCAAAGTCCCCTCTGATCCAGCAGCGGTTTCATTCCCAGCTTTCCTCAGCTCAGGAGAGCTCAGGGACGAGGAGGATGCTCAGGACATCTCTGGATCCTGCTGGAAAACCAGGAGCAGGCACGGGATGTCACTTCCCGGCCTTCCCACTGCTCCTCTCCCTCCTCCAGGTCCCCAAATCCTGGCCTGGCTCTGGTTAATCCTTTAATTTCATCTCCTGGAAGCGCTGTTACGCTTTAAAAGCTGCTTGATCGTTAAAAATTCCAGGATTTATGGAGGTTTAGGGACGTGGGATACACATCCCTGGCATTGTTGGGACCTGGGACAAAAATATCCTGGATAATAATTTCTATTTACTAAACACGTCATTGTTATCAGACCGAAATTAAATCCTAATTAAAGCTTCTCTGGGCTTTTCCTGCCAGGAGGATGAGGCAGGTTGGCATTGCTGCAGCCTGGATGAGCAGGGAATGCCCTGGATTGGGAATTTGGGGGGGTTTATCTTGATTTTGGGCCGGTTTATCCCGACTTTGAGCTGGTTTATCTTCATTTTGAGCAGGGCCATCTTGATTTTTGGCCGGTTTATCCTGCTTTTTGGAAGGATTATCTTGATTTTGGGCCGGTTTATCCCGACTTTGAGCTGGTTTATCTTCATTTTGAGCAGGGCCATCTTGATTTTGGGCCGGTTTATCCCGACTTTGAGCTGGTTTATCTTCATTTTGAGCAGGGCCATCTTGATTTTTGGCCGGTTTATCCTGATTTTGGGAAGGATTATCTTGATTTTGGGCAGGTTTGCCCTGGTTTTGAGCAGGCTTGATTTTGGGTAGGATTATCTTTATTTTGAGCAGGTTTATCCTGATTTTGGTCAGATTTGATTTTGGGTAGGATTATCTTGATTTTGGGCAGATTTACCCTGGTTTTGAGCAGGTTTGGGGCTCTGAGCAAAGCTGGGAGCAGCGAGAGGCTGCAGATCCCGGCGGGAAGTGCACGCTGGAAGCTGGAGTTTTCTCCCAGCCTTTTCCTCCTCCTTCTCCATCATTTCCAGGGTTCCCTGCTCCACGTGGGAAGCTGGGGGTGGCAATCTCTCAGTGAGGTGAGCGAGAGCAAATGTTTGCCTGGTGATTCATTCCTGCCGATCCAGGGATGTTCCCGCATTCCCGGGGCACAGCGAGCCTTGGGAAATGTTTCCCTTCCCAGCTTTGCGGGATCTGGGGGCAGGGGAGGGAAGCAGCAGGGGAAACGCTGAGGAAAGGCCCCGGAGCAGCACAGGGAAAGGGAAGGCTTGGACATCAACCCAGGGATAAAAGGGAAGAGGAGTCACTGCGCTGCCAGCACTGGAATTTCCCTGGATTTGTTTCGGCTTTGCAAGAGAGATCTGCAGGAAAAATGTGTGGAAGAGACGCAGTAGGCTCTGATTGTTCCCTTCCTGGGGATGAGGGGATGGCACTGGGGAGGGAAACTCCTGGAGTTCCTGTGGATCCAGGGGGTTGTGAGCTGTGTCCTTTGAAGGATGGAACACTCCTTCCTGGTGCCAGCGAAATCCTGGAGAAGCCACAGGGCTCTGTGCTGAAGTGTGGAGCTCAAGTGGCTCCTCCAGCCTATCCCGTCCCAGAATTAATGAGGAAGGATTTTCCCCGGGGGATGGAGCAGGTACAGAGCTGCTCCTCCCTCCCCTCCGAGGGAGAAGGGCTCGTTAGAAATAATCCTGGAGTTTAAGGATGTGAGCGAGGACTTTTATGGATTTAACAGGAAGCTCCAACATCATTTTCCACTAAAGCTTGTGTCAATAAATCATTTTTTAATTATAAGCTCCAATTATCAGCTAAGCTTGGCTTAATGATCTCCGGAGTGATTCCTCCTTCAGAGGCCCGGGAAGGAACTTCTCCTCCTTCCTTTGGAGCTGCTGCTATTTTTTTCCCAGCTCCTGGAAAATCCTTCCCCCGCCCCGGTGCCCGTGTGTTGGATTGGATGGGAGTGAAATCCGAGCCGCTCCTAAATCAGGGGCTGTCCAGAGGCGCATCCAAAGGCACATCCAAAGGCTGCGGCTCGGTTCCACCCCTGGCACAGGACACGAGCCAGGGGTTGATTTAGTGCTGCTCTGGGATCAGGTCACATTCCCGAGCGTGCCTCGGAGCAGCTCAGGAGCGCTCAGGTGCCCTGGGAGTTATTCTGGGATTTGGGACATGTGGCAGTCCTTCATTCCCTGGGGGAATCCCAGGGAGCAGGGGCTGGATGGCTTCCAGCTCCCAGAGGCTTCTTGGGATCCAGCGGATCCCTCGTTTTGCCTTTCTCTTGTCTGCGCTCCAGGATGTGGAGCAGGATGGGTGGGATTGGGGGATACACAGGGATGGGGATGTCTGGGATGAGAGGGATGCAGGGATCTAGGGGAGTACTCAAGGATGGGATGTTCTCCTCAACAGGGAAAGGGGTTCCTGCTCTCCGTTCCCAGGGTAAACACTTCCCTGGGAGTGTCCCAGGCCAGGCTGGATGGGGCTTGGAGCGACCTGGGATAGTGAAAGGTGTCCCTGCCCATGGGACAGGATCAGAGGTGGCTCCAAGGTGATTCCAAGGATGCACATGGAGGTGTGGAGAGGAGGAGGGATAGCTGGGAATCCCTCCAGGGAGCTGCTCATGGATCTGGAGGGTCCAAAACGGAGGTGGTCCTGAGTGTCCAGGAATGTCCCCTCTGGCAGGGACAGATCCCAGCACTGGCTCCCAGCTCCATCAGCTCCTGGCTCCATCAGATCAGGGCTGGGAATGACAACGGAGCTCAGGAGCAGGAGTTAACAAGCAAGGAAAAGAGGAGATAAATGGCTCTGGAATGCTCCGGCCCATTCATCCCAGCCACACTCAATGTACCATGGATGATTCCTGATGGGATTGAGCTGGGAATTGAGCTGTGCTCTGACCTGTGCCTTGAGAAATCTGCCATGTCTGCTGAGCATCCTGGGATTTTGCTGCAGGAACGGTGCCTCCCCTCAGGCTGGATCACTCCCAGCAGGAGACTGATCCCAGGGAGTTGTCCTGGGGCTTCTTGGCCTCTGCTCCTGGGGTGTCCCAGTGCATCCAACAGGGATCCGGACTGTGAATCCAGCACGGATCCGGAGTGTGCGTCCCACGTGTGCGCTCATTCCAATGGATGCATCCAATACACGCGCCCAGCATGTGCAGCCATGGGAATCCAGCGGCTGTTCCCAGTGTTTGCATCCAACATGTGTCCGACTGCTCATCCATGGGCATCCGATGCAAGCTCCCAGTGCATGCATCCAACTTGTACATCCAATGGATATATCCAACATGTGCATCCAATGGATATATCCAACTTGTACATCCAATGGATGAATCCAACATGTACATCCAGTGGATATATCCAACATGTACATCCAGTGGATATATCCAACATGTACATCCAATGGATGCATCCATTATGTACATCCAATGGATATATCCAATATATACATCCAGTGGATGCATCCAGCATATACACCCAGTGGATATATCCAGCATGTGCATCCAACACGTGTATCCGGCATGTGCATCCAATGCACGGAACCAATGGATGTATCCCGCCTGTGTGTCCAACCTGTGCATCTCACCCATGTTCCAGCACAGAATCCAAGCCCTTCATCCCACCTGGAGCACACCCCAGTGCAGGGTCCTGCAGCATTCCCTCCTCCTCATCCACAGGCAGGGAATTGCTATTCTCCTGCCATTTCCGACCTGCCTCCCACCTTTCCATGCCTGGATTTCCTGCCTGGCTGCTCTGGAGGGGGATTTCCCATCCTTCAGCAGGGTCACGCTGAGGGTAACGGCATTAGAGCTGCTCCAGGATGGATGGGGCTGCTGGAGCAGAGCTTCCCTGCCATTTATCCTCTGGATTTCCCTCCTCTGGATTCATCGTCTCTGCTCCCGGGCTGGGAGACAGCATGGATAGATTTTCTAAATCCTTGCTTTTCCATAAAGAAGAATTGTATGGCGGCATTGACAGAGCCCCGGGTGTAAGAGGACAAGGAAATATTTCCAAATGGTTTCTCTGGCGGTTGGGAATTCCAGCTCCTGTTGCTTATTGACCTCTAATTGTTTCCAGTAGGAGCGGGAGACAGGAAGATCAATAGGGATGGGAGGGAGTTAAAACCCTCCAGGTGCACTTAACTGTAGTTAGGAACCACTGGAATTCATCTTCCCGGGATTTCCAGTTGTAATTGGAACATTGGGATCGCTCTGTGTGCTATATTCCACACAGAGCATTAATTCCCTTCCCAATCCTGCTCCTTACCTGGTCCTGGGGCTCGGAGCAGCCTCGTGGTTCTCCAGCTGCCCTTGCCCCTGCATTAGAAATTCAGGAGCCCCAAATTTGGGGGGAATTTTAAAGGAGCAGGAAGATTCCAGCAGCTGGAACTCCACAGGAATCAAGGGATGGATAAACTGAGTGAGGAGAGAGACTGACACACCAAGACATGGGAGAGGATGTGGGAATAATGAGAGTGGAGGTCTGGAAAAACCCTGGAGAGGCCGGGAGAGAGTCCTGAGGATGGAGCTGGATTTTTCCCGCAGGGAGGTGCTGAGGCCGGGAAGGACGGGAATTCTCTGGGTGATTTTGGGGTGGGGACCAGGTGGCTGCCACCAGGAGCTTGTCCCCTCCCGGCCACCAGCATTTCCCTGGGAATTGCGCTCCCTCCGGGAGCTCCTCCGGCCGGTGCCGGCATCGCAGGTGCCAGTGCTTCTCGCATTCCCGATGGAAGCTCCCGGCTCCCGGCGCTGCTGTCACCGGGAATCACGGCCCAGCCCTAATCTGTCATTAGCGCGTTCAGCACTAATTGCTGGCAGGGTGCCACGCGCCTGTTTTCCCGTTTTAACAAAACATTTATGCATGGAAGATTTAATGCCAGGTATCAAGCATATCATTGTAAATTTACCACTAATTAAACCTAATTAAAATAATTAAATGGCTGCGGAGTCACAATGTGAATGAAAATCACATTTCCTCTTGTGTGCTCGCCCCTCTCCTCACTGGCCTTCCTCTGGCTTCCTGACACCAATATTTTCCCATTTGGATGCGGGAAGAGGGGATTTCATCCCAACCTTAACGCTGGGATTTGGGGGGAAGTTTTTTAGGTCCAGGACCTCTAGAGATTTTCCTTTCTGGGGACGAAGGATGGACAGTTTGACAAATCCACTTCCTCGGTTTTGGATATTCATCGCTGACTCGGGTTTGTAATCAAAGCTGCTGCCGGAACCTCTGCACCACAAATGCCTGAGCCATGAATAATGGATGGGGTGGGATGGGNAGGAAGAGAAGGAGGGAATCTGAAAGGGAGAAGGAGGGAAGGAGAAGGGCTGGCCGAGAGTGGGAGGGAAGGAGGGAGGGAGGGAGGGAGGGAGGGAAGGAGGAGCCCGGCGGGCCCGTCCCCATTCCCCGCGGCCACTGTCCCCTGTGTGGTCCCAGCCCGGGCTCACAATGGTCTCAAAGCCCCTTTGTGCTCCAGCTGCGGCCGCTCCGCATTTTAGGCTCGGCTCATTCAAGGCCAGCCTGGCAAAGCTCCGATTAACCTTTGCTTTCCCAGGCACGGCCTCATTTTCCCTCGCGGCGGGGTCCCGGTACCCTCGGCCCTCCGGGAAGGGGCCGGGAAGGGGAGGGAAGGGGTTTGGGTTCTGACAGATCGGCACTTTGGCTGTGCCTTCTAATCGCGAATAAAGTCCCCACAGCTCCTGGGCAGGGCACTGGAATGGGATCCGGGTACATCCCACTCCAGCAGGATTGGGATCTCGTGGGATAGAGCGTGGAGGGAAGAGCCATGCTTTTAACCCTTCTCCTGCCTCGGGCTGCCAAGCAAAAGTGGGGGAGAGTATGGGGAGAGGTGGGACAGAGCTGCGGCCTGGGGACAGGCACAAACCTGCGTCCCATGGGCACCCCAAGGCTGGGATCTCTTCCCTGCACCCTCTGGGACCGCAGGAACGCCTGAGGTGCTGCCACCCCTTCCTCTTCACCTGCTCCATGCGTCCCGAGCTGAGGGGACATTGCTTCTGTTTTATCCCAGGGATGAACATCGTCCTCCTGCCATGGCGTCATCATCATCCTCCTCCGACCATGACATCATCATCAGCATCGTCATCATCATCATCATCTTCCTGCCATGACGTCATCATCATCATCCTCCCACCATGACATCATCATCGTCATCATTGTCATCATTGTCATCATTGTCATCCTTGTCATCATTGTCATCATTGTCATCATCATCATCTTCCTGCCATGATGTCATCCTCATCCTCTCACCATGACATCATCATCAGCATTGTCATCATCGTCATCATCTTCCTGCCATGACATCATCCTCATCCTCCCCACCATGACAGCACCATCGTCATCATTGTCATCATCATCCTCCCGCCATGACGTCATCATCATCCTCCCACCATGACGTCATCATCATCCTCCTACCATGATATCACCATGGTCAGCATTATTATCGTCATCTTCCCACCATGACATCATCATCATCATCATTGTCATCATCATCCTCCCGCCATGACGNGCCATGATGTCGTCATCATCATCCTCCTGCCATGACATCATCCTCATCCTCCCACCATGATATCACCATCATCATCATTGTCATCATCATTCTCCCGCCATGATGTCATCATGATCATCCTCCTGCCATGATATCACAATGATCAGCATTATTATCGTCATCTTCCCACCATGACATCATCATCATCATCATTGTCATCATCATTCTCCCGCCATGATGTCATCATCATCATCCTCCTGCCATGATATCACAATGATCAGCATTATTATCGTCATCTTCCCACCATGACATCATCATCATCATCATTGTCATCATAATTTTCCCGCCATGATGTCGTCATCATCATCCTCCTGCCATGACATCATCCTCATCCTCCCACCATGATATCACCATCATCATCATTGTCATCATCATTCTCCCGCCATGATGTCATCATGATCATCCTCCTGCCATGATATCACAATGATCAGCATTATTATCGTCATCTTCCCACCATGACATCATCATCATCCTCGCACCATGACATCATCATCATCATCATCATCGTCATCATCGTCATCATCTTCCTGCCATGACGTCATCCTCATCCTCCCACCATGGTAACACCATCATCATCGTCATCATCATTTTCCTGCCATGACGTCATCATCATCATCCTCCTGCCATGATATCACCACGATCAGCATTATTATCTTCATCCTTCTGTGACATCGTCTTCTCACCATGACATCATCCTCCCGCCATGACATCATCCTTCCATGACGTCACCCTCCTGCCACGACATCATCCTTGGTTTCCCGGTTTCTGGGAATCACATCCTTCCTGATCAGCCCCACCCTGCCCAGCTGTGCCCAGGTGCCTCCTGCCCCCTCTTTGTCCCCAGCTTCTCCCCCGGGATCGAACATTGGCTTTTCCTTGGATTGCCCTTTTTTCCCAGGAATTGAGCCCTTTTGCGTTCCCGAATCCTTGGGCAAACAGTGCCGTTTGTCTCCGTGTTTGCTCATTTCATCCCAAATATTTGCCTGCCAAGCGAACGCCGTCTCCCGGGATGCGCTATTAATGGGATAATTAGGCAGCCACTAATGAAAAGGATTCCTGGGAATTATGGCAGGATTTGTTTTGGCATTTGGAAGCTGGAGTGCTCCAATTTACCTGAGAGTTAATTAGTTAATTAGTGCTGCTGGAACACACCTGGAAGAAGAGGGCAGCTAATGAACCCTCCGGGTTATTTCTCAGGAGCCTGCGGAATGCGTTTTTCCATGGGATTTTTGGGAAGAAAACAAAATCCTCCTTCTTTCCCTCACCACAGGTTGGGGGCGGGGGGAGAAGGAATTATCAGGAAAGGCTCAAATCCTGGCGATTTTGGGGTGTCCCGATCCTTTTGGGGTTTCTCTGCTGTCACGTCAGGGCTTTGGCCGAGAGCAGTGGGAACGGCCGTGGATTTTCCGGATCTTTCCCGGTTATGTAACCCCTCCCTGGCTCCCGCCAAGCTCCGGGTGCCGCTGCTGGTGACAAACCCGCACGGGGCTGGCCTGCGATGATTAATTAGGAAATTACATTTATATAACCCCTAATCCCCGTTTGGGCCTCGCCGGGGCAGCGCAGGCCTCGGGAATTACATCCCAGATTAGCTCCGAGCCCGAGAAAACCCCGGCCTGGAATTACTGCGGGCACAGATCGGGAAATTGGACCAATCCGGGGGAAAACGGCCAAAATTCAGCTTTTTGGGGTTTTTTTTCCCTTAATTCCCTCCTTGTGCGGGGCCTCCGAGGGGCGAGAGCTCCGTGCGGCCGGAGCCGATTCCGGCTGAACGTGGCCTTCGGTTTTCCCAACAAAATTGCTTTTATCCTTCCCAACATGTGTTCCCAAGGATTACAGGGCTGTAATCCCACAGGGCTCAATCAGGGGGGGCTTTGGGAGAGTGCCGGGAACGGCGGCGCCGGAATTCCACCCCCTCTCCCCAAGCTGGGGTGGGATTGGGAATCCTGGTTATTGAATTAGAAAGAACCTTAAGGGATAAAGGATCGGGAAAGAGGGATTGGAATGCTTGGGGGGATTTGGGTGAGCCAGGCGATCACAACAAATCATTTTTGAAGTGTTTTTGTGGATTTGGGGTTTGTTTTTTTTTTGGAGGGTTGGTTGGAAAACAGGCCATGGCTCCATGTTGATCCGGATCCCATCGTTATAGAGGACAGATTTTCCCTGGAAATAGAGGGAAAAATTCCAGAGGAAGCCTCGAGGCTTTGGGAATGCTCCACTAAGGGACGAAAAGCCCTGTGTGCATTCCCTGCTCTGAGGGAATTTTGGGATAAATCCATCCTGGAAGGCACAGGGAGCTGAGTGTATCCTTTGGAATGTCCATCAGGAGGGGGTGAAATTCCTAATAAGATATGGGATAGGCCAGAAAGCAAGGAAAGGACTCAAATCCTAGAAATTCCCTCTACTCCAGGGATTTTGGGATGATCCAGTGGGGCTGGAGCTGTACCCTCCTCATCCTTCCTTGTGATGGGATCTGGCAGGAGCAGGATTAATTCCACGTCCACTATTTGCTGGAATGGGGAACTGCAGATCCTAAGGATGACATTGTCTGGGATAACTTCTGCTCTCCTGGGATAACTTTCGCTGCCTTGGGATAATTCCCACTGTCCCAGGATAATTCCTGCTGTCCCAGGACAATTCCCGCTGTCCCACTCCCTACGAGGATCATGCGGATTTAATGAAGTCATGAGACACACTCTGCAAATTTCAGCCCAAATCTGATTTTCCCCTGGGAATTAGGGTTAAAACTTTGGGAATGGGAAACTTTTCCCTTGGCTGCTCCAGAGGGTGCATGCCCAAAGGTGCCATGTGGGGTTGGCTCTGGATTCCTGGCTGCTTCCTTGATGTTTTCATTCCTGCTGTTCCACAATAACAAATCCCAAATACCCCTTGGCTGCTCGGGATCCTGGAGGCCTTTGTGCCATGTCCTGGATCCTGCTGTTGGGATAATTTTCCTGCAGCGTCATGGATCCCACCTGGAATGTCATTGTACAGCTGGAAAATCTCCTCCATTTCCCTGGGATCTGCCGGGGTTGTTTTCCACCTTCTCTTTTGCTCCATGGGATATTGGGAGGTGCTTCAGCATCCCTCCCCACCTCCAGAGCCTCTGGATCACTGGGAGCAGCCCCTGGATGTGGGAGCAGGACAGGAGTGAGGGATCCAGCCGCAGGATTTGCTCCAGGTGTTTTCCCTCTGCTTTCCTTTGCATTCCAGGAATGGATGACACCCCAGATAAAATCAGGAAGGTGATGCCAGCTCCCACTTTTCTGCCTCTGGAAAACAATCCCGGCCAGGGAGTATAGCTGGGAATCTGGGATGGGGAAGGAGGGGATCCCGGCCACTTCCAAGGGGGAATCCTCCACATTCCCTCTAGGAAATTCCCCAAAGGGCATCGCAGAAGGATCCAGGGCCTGGTGCCTGGAGGGGAAAAGCTCCATCCATGGAAATTTTGGGCTGGAGTCGAATTCCTGGTGCTGAACTGACAGCCCCGGTTCCCTACCCAAACTCCCCAGGGCTGCTGTTTTCCCAGAGTTCATGGAGAGGCTGGATTCCCCCCCATTTCCCAGTTTTTGGGAAGGGTTTCCACGTCAGCCAAGGAGCTGTGCTTTGATCCCACAACTCCAGAGGCTCTGGGAATGGAAGACAAATGGAAGCAGGCTGGGAATGTTTAAAGGGAAACACTCTGGGGAGCCACGAGCACAGGCAGGCCTATCCCTATCGGAGCAATTTTGGGATATCAAACACCAATGGGATCCCCCTGGATTCCCTGATCCTACCAAACCCCTCACAGGGAGATGGAGTTAGATTGTGTGGCTGGTTTTACCCTGCCAGGACCCAAATCCTTTCAAATTTCCCTTATAATGTGGATGATTGGAATCTGCCTGTGGATGAAGCTCCTCAGGAACACCTCCCACTATCCTGGGCTGCTCCAGCTTGGCCTTGGACACTTCCAGGGATCAGGAGGTGGCCACAGCTTCTCTGGGAATTCCAGCCCAGGCCCTCCCCACTCTCTCAGGGAAGAGTCCTCCCAAAATCCCAGCTATTCCTGCCCTCTGGGAAGATGGGAATAAACCCCTGGGAGCCTCCCCCTCCACGGAACAACACCAGGCCCACCATTCCCATTAATCTCCATGGATTTTCCCCTCCATCCCTGGAAAAATTGTCTTTTTGTGACCCCATATTCAGCAGCAGTGATGGCATTTCTGAGCTGTGGTTTTCCTTCCTGCCAAACAGAGTAAGGAGATTATCCCAGTGCAAATCTGATGGAAAAGATTCCCTTGAAAGTCACTGATAGTGCTCAATAAATAATGAGCTCCAGGGCTGCTTCCCGGAGATATCAGACCATGAAAAACATTTAAGTGTTGTTATTTAAAGTTAAAAAAAAAAAACCAACCCCAAAACAGCTCTGCTAGCAAAAACTGGGCTTGCTTTCAGTTTAGGGGCAGATCCCAAGTTATGGGTCTGGGGTCCCAAGTTATGGGATCCCGAGAAGGAGAAGGAGAAGGAGAAGGAGGAGGAGGAGGAGGAGGAGGAGGAGAAGTTTATTAGTTTATTAGTGAAAANAGGAAGAAGAAGGAGAAGAAAGGAGGAGGAGGAGGAGGAGAAGGAGGAGGAGTGACAAGGAGGAAGAAGAGGAGGAGGAGGAGGAGAAGGAGTGACAAGGGTGCAGGGGGCTCTGCAGAATTTGGGATCAGCCCTGCCTGGAGCAGGAATCTCCACCCAGATGCCAGCAGAGGCCACTGGTGGCCCCGGGGCCACCCAGCTCGGGGCTGCCCACCCGGATAATCGACATCCTTGCTCCTTCCCACGTGCAGGAAACGAGGCTTTGGGGCTCCTTTTCCCTTCGCTTCTGCTCTCCCTCTCCCGGGCCACCGCAGCTCCGTTGGAAGCCCGAGGGATTTATGGCCTCTCCAGTTTTATTGTTGATCCAGATCTTTATCTGCCCCGGGCTCATAACTGACATTTAAATTACACTGCAAACAATGAATCAATATTTATGGATCCGCTCGCCAATACGATTTGTCCTGGGATTCTGGCTCCTGGCAAACAGGACAATGAGGTCAAGGTCAAGGCTTTGTCTAATGAGGGATGGGCACAGACAGGAGCTGCCAGCCGGGTATTGACTTCCTAATAGGGATGCATTTATGGCCGGCACTGAGCCCATGGATTGAGCTCCAGCCTCATTCTCCCATTCCTGCCATTTTCCCGATGATAACTTGGGGGTGGTTTCAAACCCCGAGCCTGGAGTGGTTCCCTCTGCCTGGAAAAAGCCAGGAGAAACACCTGACTCCTCACAGCCCCTGGTTTTCCATGGGGAAACATCCCTAGGTCCTCGGAGGGGGATCAGTGCCTGGGAAACTCATCCTGGACTCTGAGAATCCAGAGGAGCCAGGATCAATCCTGCACTTCCCAAAACTTCCAGGGTTAAATCCAGGATCATCCCTGCACCCCTTAAACCTGCCCTGGCTTGGATTTGGGATCATCCCCGCACCCTTAAACCCTTCCTGAATTTCAGCTTCCAATAGCAGCTTGCTTCCTTTTCCTACCTGGAATCAGGAGTCAAGCTGGCCAAAAAAAACCATGGATTTTTTTTTTCATTATTATTTTTTAGGGATTTTTCGGCCCTGCTCCTATCTAATTCCGGCAGCGGCCGTGTGGATGTGGATGTGGATGTGGCACTTGGGGACATGCCCCAGTGGTGGTTCTCCCCCGTGCTGGGGGAAGGGTTGGAATCAAGGATCTCAGAGAGCTTTCCCAGCCTAAATCATTCCCCAATCCCACGATTTTAATGATTCTTTATAGCACCAGGTACCCGCTGCTCGCTGCCTGTCACAATCCCCACCGCAGCCTGTCCCTTGTCCCCTCTCATCCCTGCTGGATGGGGGCGGGGGACAAACCTGCGGCAGGAGAGCAATTCCCAGGGGATTTCACTCCTGGCAGAACCACGAGCAATGCTCCCCTGGAGCATTTTACACCCCCTCAGTCGCGCCCCGAGCGGGAAATGGAGGAAAAAGGGGATTTGCTGGGGTTTGGGGGCAGTTTTTGAAGCCGAGTTTATCCCCCCCCCCGTTAAAACCCAGCTGAAAACTTACAGGGCTAAACGAGCCCCATCCTCCCGGGCGCGTTTATTTCCATGACAATAATCCCGAGCCTGCGAATTGTGTCAATTATTCCTTCCTCGGGGCGAGCCGAGGCTCCTTTGTTCCTCGCTGGTTTACAAAAGTGAAATATAGGTGAGGTTTGGGACCTTTTAATCCCCCGATGTAATTACTGCTCCCCGCAGACTCGGCCGCGTTTCGGCGGCGCTGCCGGGCCCAGATTAGACACACAAAGTCCCTGCTCTCCATCAAAGGCTTCCTTATCTGCCCGAGACAGCCAAACAACAAACGAGCCCCCAAATCTCGCCGGCCCCGCTGTTTATTTGGCCAGGCCCGAAATAAATAAATCGGCCGCAGCCAAACAGGCGCTTTCCCTGAGAACGGGGGCTCGGCGGGCGCCTGGGTGGGAATTTGCAGGAGCGTGAAGAGGGCCCGGGACTACAGTGGGGCTTTTGAAGTGCTTTTTCCACGTTTTAGGAGCCCCAAATGAGGATGAAACTAAAATGACACGAAGAAATAATCCCCCATTCAGCCCTGAAAGGATTATTCTAATTACTTTGATTATTAAAGATCAGACAGATTTTTTTTTTTTT
>VZTN01021360.1:3495-23899 GCA_013400515.1 Erpornis zantholeuca | reverse complement strand
TGTCCCCACTGCAGCAGGCGGGCGGCGGTGCCAGTCGCTCCCGCGGCCCCGGCACGAGGGTCTCCCGCGGCGAGCTGGCGTCGCTTGTGAAACGTGGCTTGAATCTGCCGGAGCCGTGGGGCGAGGCAACGGGGACAGGCGGTCGATGGATTGGGGCAAGCCGAGGATGGATTTCGGCTAGAACGGTGTTTGGAGCAGCGGCGGTTCTTGCCTAGGGGCCGCTCCCAGGGAGCCTCCGGCACGAGGCCGGGTCCCGTTTTGGTGGCGAAAGCAGCGGTACCGCGACCCCGGCTCGCCGCCGTGACCCCCCACGGGGCCGGCCCCGGGCTCCTCGCCGTGGGGACGGAATGTCAGTGAGTTTGCGATTTTTCACATCCAGCCGCACCCGACCCAGCCGCTTTTCCTTCCTGCTGGAAGTCGGAAAGAGAAACGGTGGCGTGTGTGCTTGGTGCAGGAGCACACGCACGCCCTGCGCGGCAGTAGTCCCGTGGGTTTAGTCAAAATGTCTTATTTTGATAGTGGGCTGTGCCTCACGTTCACTAAGCCCACTTGAAAGAGTCGATCTGTATTTCATGTTTAGGCTTTTTCTTAGTTGCTTGCCTTCTTCTTTGTTGTAAAGGCAGCAGCATTAGAAATTCACTTTTGTGTCAGGTCTGATCCTTTCTCTCTGGAGTGGAAGAGTTCATCGCTGTAGCAAGCAATGTGGGCTTGTACACGAGAGTGGAGACATGAATGTCCATTATCACCTTCCATTTGTGAGAATTTTTTGTCGGGTTTTCTTGTCAAAATGCATTGAGGTCCTCAGACAGGTGGAACAGACTTTTCTCTGCAGGAAACTCCTGCTGTCTTTATGGTTCTCGGGCACTTCGGCTGTCTGGGTGGATCCAGGCGCTGTAACACCCTCATTAATAATAAATTCATGACTGACAACACTTCCAGTGCTATCTCATCTCCTTTCCCTGCTTAACATAGTGGGGAAGTGGTGCAAGTGTGTATTAATGGTCTGGAAGCATTTGTGTGTGTATATGGATTGTACATTTTAAAATTTGGGTCAGGTGTTGCATGAAAAGCAGCTGTGACTTGGGAAAATCCAATTAGATAAAATGGCTTGAAAATCTTATTAGCTAAATTCATTACTGATTTTAAGGAATGGCATTTCATGATGTCAGCTAACTGATGGTACAGGTAGAAGCTTCCACTGTAGCATTGCTATGCAGCAGGCTTTTCTATTACAGTTCCAAATGCTTTGTAAGCAGGGGCATTCCCATGTTCCCACTGTCAAGTTCTCAAAGCCTGTAGGTGAGGTGATAAAACAGTATCTGTGGAATAACTTCTCTTACTTGCATGGTCAAAATTAATTCACCGATTTCCAGCAAGGAAATTCCAGTTATAAATATGTTATTACTTGGAATATGAGGAGCCAGATTCTTTGGTACCTGGAACATAGTGCTGCAAATTGTCCAGTGAGTTTTTTATAATTAGATGCATTTTGGCATCTATTACTGTCATCTCCCTGGCTCTCATGGAAATGATACTAAAATTTGTGGTTATTGCCAACTCTGCATGTCATCTCTGAATTTCATTTTTCCCATTTACTTGTGTTTTGGGGAATCAGTGGACAAGATCTTTAGTGATATTCAATGTTTTCTTTAATGCCAAAATGTAGTAGTGGTTGAGTGGTTATGAGCAGAAGTAACAGACAATCTCCACCTGTCCAGCAAGAGGCAGGAATTGTTGCTGTCCCACTCTGCACTGCGCTGGTGCAGTTACACCTTGAGTACAGCATGCAGTTTTGAGTGCCTCAGGATAAGGGCATGGAACTGTGTACCCTCCCAGAGGAGAGCAACCAAGAGAATGGAAGCTCTCAAGGGTAAGACTTAGGAGAAGCAGCTGAGGTCACTCAGCTCTTTCAGCTTAGTTCTGAGACTTCAAGTGAGGCAACTGGAGGGGCAGCTGCTGATCTCCTCTCTCTGGTGACTAGTGGGAGGACACAAGGAAATGGAATGAAGCTGTGCCAAGGAAAGTTCAGACTGGACATTAGGAGAAGGTTCTTCACAGAGCTGGTGGTTGGTCACTGGAACAGGCTCCCCAGTGAAGTGGTCACAGCACCAAATGTGCCAGAGTTCAAGCAGCATCTGGGCAGCACTTGGAGGATTCGTAAGTGATTTATCAGTTCATTGGTAGAACCAATTAGAAAAACCAATAGAAAAATATTTAAGCTCTCCTTCTCCTAATACCAAGAACTTAGTAACAGGACAAAAACCTCAAACTTCCCTGCACAGCATCCCTTTGCTTTAATTTTTCAGAATATTCTTCATTAAGTTGTTATGTATCATAAGAACTCATGGGTCTGTTCCATCTTGACATACTCTGTGATTCATTGGCAATGGGAACCTCTGCATATTATGTGCCCAGGCCCCTCACCGCCTTACATGGGCTTTGCTGGCCCTCAAAGCGAGGACACTAAGCTGAAGCAGGTGCCTTCACACAGGTGCCTGGTGGAGGGGCACGATCACGCACCTTACCCGGTTGGCTCCACCTGTGCTGCTGCAGCCCAGGGTACCCTCAGCTGCAAGGGCACACTGCTGCCTTACCACCAGCTTTCTCCCCACCAAACATCATTTCTGGGAAGTTGTTCTTCATTCAGCCTCAGCCTTTCCTGCCGCGTGGGGCTCTTTCATCCCATGGGCTTGTGGTTGCTGTTGTTGACTTCACAAGATAGGACCCTGTCAGCCCAATTCTGCATCACCTTGCCTTGCTGCAGCCCTGCAATGGCCACCCCACATTTGCAGAGGACACCAAGCTTGTGGTTCTTTTTTGTCACTGTCAGTAGTAGAGAGCAGTGTTAGTAAAGACTGGTTTTGATCCCTGAGGGATGTTGCTGGTGGTCAGCCATTGCTGGACCATGCACTGCTCGTTGTAATGCTTCCAGCACAGCAGTTTCTGACTGGAAATGGCTGCTGGTGGCAAAGAGTGGTGATATTAATTAGCATTTTTATTATTTAATTTTGCAAATATTAGCATTCTTAAAGTCTGAAGCACATCTTCAAAGATTACCAGCTTTTAAGAGAGGTACAGGCTTGGTCTTCACTTGGACTACCTCAATTTATCTGAATGAAGCCTATATAATAAGATGTAGGCAAAACTTAATTGACAGTAAGAGCCAAACATCCCCACTGCTAAATGAGCCACTATCTGTGGATATGCAGATGCGTACCAGTGCTACTGTGAGCTTTGTTTTCCTTGTTACCAAAGTGCACTGTGGATAAGGAGCTGACAGCAGGAGTCACAGTTGCTGATGTAGATACAAAATACAGTTGCTGGAATGTGTTTGAGGGAAGGAAGGTGAGATTATTTTACGTTATTGACCTAAAATCTCTCTTAGCTGTTTCTCCTTACAGCACAGCAAGGGTGCAAGCATTTAATATGAGACTGCATTCAAGTGAGATTGACTTTTCTGTGATGCAAGACTACAGGTATACCCTGGCTCAGACTTGAGTTCCTAGTGGTACAACAACCTGGCAGCAGTGGCAAAATTAACACAGACTGAATAATTTTCCATATATCAGCAAGATTTCATCTAGTAAACAGGAGTACTTGCTAAGTCGGCACTGTAGTTCAGGTTTCTACTGAGCATTTCTAAATGACAAAACAAATTACTAGCAGTGCATATAATACTTCAAAGTCTCAGCCATAAAGAAGAAAGCCATCAAATTGTATCTGTTGCTCTAGTAGCTCGTTTTCAGATCAAAGACATCATTCTCTGGATCAGTTCATGTTCTTCTTTTAGTCTGAGTTTGCCTTTAAATGTGTGCTCTTGCAAGGCCAGGCACTGCGTAATTGTCTCTCTTTAATGAGATTATATCTGCTCAGTGCACATGTTTATAAGCCTTTTCATTTCACAATTCGCAGTATAAAGTTCAGGCTAATGTATAACTGCTTTTAGACAGTGTTTGTCTGCCAGTAGGGAAGATAGTCACTCTACAGAAATACTGGTGTACTTCTAGAGAAGAGAGAAACTCAACATAAATAGAGGACAGACAATTGTCAGATTAAGTGCAATGCAGGGTACAGTCTCAGTAGTCATTCATGGCTTTAATGGTGGGGACCAACTGCTACCATGGCTCAGAGACCTGACATACCAGCGCTGAGGTAGGGTCTTTCTAGAGATTCCTTGATGGAGGTGCTTAAAGCTGAGCAAGCTGGTGGGGACTCAGAGGGCTGCCTTTATGTGGACTGCTGTGAACACTGAAAAAGTTGGAGTAATTAAACCTAAAGAAGCACAGAAACCTTCCAGGCAGATGGTCCAAAGCAAGACTGGGGAAGTGTTGTCAGGAGCAAAGAGCCTCTGGCAAGGAATCTGAGTTGGCAAAAAGTTGGTTTAGTTTTAATGTGTTGTCATGTGTTTTGAAGTTCATGAGAGATGATCTGGAGAGGAGAGTGAAAGAGCAGTGCTGGCTGGCTTGTTTGGGACTAAGACAATCAGCTGCTCAATGATTGTGACATTTGAATTTCCTACAGTGCTTAATTCTGGCTTAGTGCAGCAAAGAGGGGAGACAGTACCTACCAGTCGTTCATATGGTTGCAGATTTGAGTGCGAGTGTACCTCAAGCAGCAGCAAGGCAAGTTGATTCACGGGTGGCTTTCAGATTAGTTAATGCATTACTCTGTCATCTGAGCGCATACAGGTTGAGATGAGAGCAGTGCTCCATATGCTCAAGAATACATGAAAAGCAGCCATCCAAACCCAAGGAAAGCTGAGCTATAAAAAGCTATTTGCTGCTTACAAAAGCATTTTCTGTGATATGTTAAGCAGTAACTCAGTCCTGTCTTGAAACTGACAGGCGAATGTTTTCTATGCTCTTACTCTAAATGTTAGTTTGCTTGGTTGTATGAACTCTTACTCGACTGAATTTCTTATCATTCCAAGTCTGTTGTGTGCTAAACAAAAAACAAAAATAAAACAAAAAACCCACAGCAACAACAAAAAGAAGGAAAAAAAAACCCCACACACACACAAAAAATTTGTTCATTTTTACTGAAGTGTGTAAGCTGGTAGCAAGCCTTCCCCAAAACAGTTGTCTTTATGACAGTGTGCAAAGACACCTGGGTTGGTTGGTTGGAGTGTTCTGTAGTTCATTATATGTTATCCAACCCTAGGGTGATGAGCTGAAGCAGGGTGGTTCTGAGGCAGAGCTCAGCTTTTCCTTAAGAAAAGGAAAACTTGTTCTGGTTTAGAACTTCTCTCTTGATCACCAGAGGACTGTAGGCCTTAGTGTGGTATAAAAAATAGTAGTTAAAAAAATTTCTATATTTTCTGCCTTTACATAAGTGTATAAGAAATTTTTGAACCTGAACCTGTTTTGTATAGTGAATGCTGAGTTGCTTAACATCCTTGTCCCAGGTGGGGATTTAGAACTGCACTTTACCAGCACTGCCTGCTCCCAGGGGAGCACAGCCTCTGTATTTCTGTTCCGCTGTGAAACATCATGACTAGATCCGAATTTATAAAAATAGGCCTTGTGGTAGCCTGTATGTGGCATCAGAAATGCAAATGTTTCATTCAGTGGAGCTGTGGTGAAGAAGTAGCTTCCACTGTTCTCAACTCAGCAGTCAGAGATTTGCATCTGACTGGAGGAGCTCAGAGGCAGATCCAAAGGGCTGCTGAGATGCAGCTGTGGTCGGCCATGCCCTCACGCCTGCCACAGCCCAGCAGGTAATCTTACACCAGGTTTTGACTGCTGGCAGAAAAGCTTTGGTGCAAAGGTGTCTGGGTTTAATTGAGCATGGCAATACACACCAAGGGTGTTCAGAATGTAAGTCCAGAATGCTCTGACCATGTGTGTAGGCAAGTCCTGCTCCTTCCTCAATTCCTGGAATGTGTTTTCATGCAGCCTTTGTCCTCTGGACACAGTGTGTTCTCAGGTCCCATTTCTCTTAGGATCCTCACGCTTCGATTTCTGGGCCTCTCGTCCTGTTTCTGTCACCTTTAAAATAAGGGTTGGGCAATCTGATACAAATCAACTGTTCAAAACTGGTTATTCTGTGGTGAAAGCTGTGCTCGGTGCCTGGAATGTCTTCCCTGTGTTGTGAGCTTCACAGCTGAAGGGTGGCCTTGGAAGTGGCCCAAGTACATATTTGCATGAAGACCCCACCAAAGCCCAAAAGAGCAAAGTCAGCAAGACTCTGAAATACACTGTTATGTCATGTACTCGCCTGCTTTAAAAATACACTGCTGGGTAAAGTAATTTCCCTCAAAGTTTAACAGAAAAAAATAACAGGTTTTCTGCTGTTCATTTGGTGAAGAAATTAGTGCTCAGGGTTAATCTTTTTTAGGTATCCTGTAAGTCTAATTGTTAGTCTCCCTGTCTGTATTTTTAGTATTAGAACACTTGAAATTTTTAGGATTTGGCAGTGAGCAGACATCAAGAACCAGTCTGCCTTTATGAAAAAAGTACTTATTCATTACAGATGTATATCTGAATGATGTCTCCATCTCTTGTTTTGATTCGACTAAGTGTAGGCTACTTGCTATATAGACCTTACCTAGAGTATACAAGTTGGAAATTTATACCCTTAAGTATGACCAGCAACACATTGGAAAATGGTGTTCCAAGTAAAGTCTTGTTTTCCTTTCATGTATTTAGATCTGTTATCTGTGATATTCATAGCTCCTGTGATCTCAGTTGAGCAGAGCTATTCAATAATACTGCAGCTTTGTTAGATTTTATTTCTTAAGTGCTACAAGTGTTTAAAATTAGAGTTTTCTCTGTAGCACAACTAGTATTAATGATATCAAAATATCTAGTGCTGTTTGCTAACAGGTTCTGCAGCAGTAAGCTCAATACTTAAAAAAACTCATTTCAACATCATTTTCTGTGTGAATTTTTCAGTGACATCCCTTGGAACAAGTATCTTCTGACACTGCCTACTCATCATTCGGATGACTCAAAGAATTTATTTTCCAGTTTTGTAGCTTGTCTTGCACTGAACCCTGTACAGATTTTTTTTGTGGCTTCCTCAGAAATGCCATGTAACATCATGTTGGAGTGTAAAGTATCTCAAGGCAGCAGGAATATACCAAAAGACAAGCACCAGTTTTCAGATCCTTGGCTCTCCCTCAAGACTGGAAGAAGTTCCAGCCCACTGTAGGGGGAATTGCCCTTATTTTGCCCAGTAACAAAACATCCACTGCCAATAAAGGAATATGGGGAGCCCATTTTTCTGTGTACCATCATTTGATACAGTGTTGTTTTCAGCTTCTTGCTCTAGTAATCTGCCTTCTGCATGTAGTACGATGCTTTTAGGATGTGTAGAGGCGCTAGCAGCTGTTCCAATTTAGATGTGCCTGTGCCTCAGTTAACAGTGGGGTTTCCACAGTGCTTTAAAAAAACCCTTTATTTAAAAATAGTTGACTGAGGCATTCATAGTTCCTCATTTAAAAAATTTACTTCCTGGTGCAATGTAACTGGATTGCTGGGAAAAATATACTGGAAGGTTTGGCAAAAATTTGAAGTCTAATTGCTGAGAGACTTTGATATATGGAGGTAATGTAGGAGACTAAAACTTCAGGGCTTGATTCAACTTGATGTCTTTTTTCATTACACAAATTCTATGTGTTTCTTGCTGAATCAGGTTCTTGGTGTACTTTGTGACAGTGAATAAATTTGAACTGTGCTTTATAAAGAAACTTTCACCTTTGGGCAAAGTTGAACAGAGAACACTTATTCTAAAAGTGTTTTGCTGGCAGTCTTTCTGCAGTGTAACTACAGTAGCTGTCAAAGTTTCAAAGAAAGCTTTTCAGCACTACCTTTTTTTTCCCTGTTTACTGTGTTGGAACTGAAGTCAAATTCTTGCATTTCAAGCGCTTCATCTTCAGTGTCACAGTTTCAGCACTTTGGAGGAAGAATAACTGAGTGTGGTGCTTTGCCTTTAGCCAAACTCTTTGGGTTTAAAATGAGGAAGTTGGACAAAGCATCTGTTCTGGTGCAGGAGTCTCCACTCTCTACACCATGAGGCTGTGTCTGATGTGTAGGTTGACGTCTGTTCTGTTTCATCCCAGAGGAGCCTTGTGGAGAGTTGCTTACATTTTGAAAAAGATTATCTAAGTCACAATATCTGTGTATTTTTCACTCATCTGATTCCCAAATCTGGTGTTGAGGCACAACAGACTTTGCGTGAAGGGGTGAAGGCAGCAAATGTTTGTAAGAGCACAAGCATGGCATGACAGTCAGTGAAACCATTATCCTCTGAAATCTACCTAGAATCTCTTTGTGGGAAGGAAGGGGCATAATCCAGAACAGTCTCCAGGTATCTATCAGATATCTTTTGTTTGCACTGTTGTATTTCTGACTAAATAATTATTTGACAGGTGAGCGAAGCTCTGAGGGCTTTACCAAATCTTTGGGGTATGTTGTCATCTCTTTGAATTTTAATAAGCAGCAGCTCACAAGAAAGTTCTGGCATATTTTATGGTTTTATTCAGGGTATAATTTACCTGGTTTGGGTGTGTGGTTGCACAGGAAAGCAGGAAGATGCTAGGTGGAACTTGAGCACAAACAGCATGAGCAAAGTGTGAGCATCCATGTGGCAAGCCCTGCAGGGCTTCAAAATGTGTCTTCCTGATTTCAGCACATCCTTCCCACTTATCTACCACTGCTGCAACTCGTATCAGTGCTGTGCGGGTTATGCAGATGCAAACCTTTGTTTGCAACTTACTGTATTCTTTATGAGGTGTCATTACTGCTGTCAGTGGCAAACATGGTATGGGTGCTCTTCACAACTGAGTACGTCAGCTTTGTCTCTTTCCAGCTGTAGAAGTGGCTGGCACTGTGAAGAAAATGTGTTAGATCTAGGGAACGATGTAAAAAGCTGCATAATGAACTAAGTCTTGACAGTATTGCCAACTTGATCTGAGATGAATAAATTTCAGTTCAAAAGCCATCTGTCTGTCACTACAGAAAAGGGGGTAATGAAGAGCTTACCAGGTGCACACCAAAGCTGCTTTATCACTCTACTCAGCTGCACAGGGGAGAGAAAATACAACAGAAGGCTCAAGAGTTTGAATAAGGACAGGGAGATATCATTCACCAGTTACCATCACAGACAGAACAGATTCAACTTGAGGAAGTTAGTTAATTTATGACAAATCAAATCAGTGTGGGGTAATGAGATATACAAGCAAATCCTAAAAATTCCTTTCTTCCTGGACTTAGCTTTATTCCTACCTCCTGGGTGGTACAGGAGGATGGGAGTGGGGATTGTGGTCAGTTCATCACACAGTGGTTTTACCACAGCTTCCTCTTCCAAGGAAGAACTCCTTCCTTTGCTCTAGTGTCATGTCCCTTCCACAGGAGACAGTCCTCCATGATCTTCTCCAATATGGTTCCTTCCCCTGGGCTGTCACAAACTGCTCCAGCTGGAGTCCCTCCCACAAGATGCCATCCATCAGGAACAGGCTGCTCCAGTGTGGGTCCCCTGGGGGGCCACAGGTCCTGCCAAAAATCCTGCTCCAGTGTGGTCTTCCCACAGGTTCACAACCTCCTTTGTGTATCCACCTGCTCTGGTGTGAGGTCATCCCTAGGCTGCATGTGGGTCTCTGATCCCTGGACCCCTGGTGGGCTGCAGAGAACAGCCTGCTTCATCATGGTCTTCACAACAGGCTGCAGGGAAATCTTTGTTCTGGCACCTGGAGCTCCTTCTCTACTGACCTTGGTATCTTCAGAGCTGTTTCTCTCACCTATTCTCACTTCTCTCTTTTCTGTTTTCAATAACTTCTTTTCCCTTCTTAAATGTGTTATTAAAGCAGCCCTACCACAGTCACTGATGTGCTCAGCCTTGGCCAGCAGTGAGTCCATGTTGGATCTGGCTGGAGTCGCCTCTGTCAGACATAGGGGAATCTTCTGCCAGCTTCTCACATAAGTCACCCCTTGCCACTCACACCCAATGCAACTACTAAGGTTCTGTGTTAGGAGCTTTGTGTTTACGCACTGGTAAGGTTAACTTTCCATTAGGCTGAAGGATTCTGCTATTATTAAAAAGTACTTATTTGCTGGTGACAAACTGAGTCAGATGTGGAAGTGAAAATCTGAAGACTAAAGAAAAATGTCCTTAACTGGGATGATTTCCTGGTGGATCAACATAGCTTTATGAAACAATTCAGTGATACTGCTGTTTGATTATTGTTGCCACTTTGGCTTCTCCTGCCAGATAATAGTTGATGGGAGTGTGGTACTTACTGCTTTGCTTTTCTGTCAGCTCATGCCCACTGGTTTGGTAACATACCACTCCAAATTCTCAAATACTAAATTCAGACCTAACTGTCATGAGGCTGCCTTACCAAAAGTTAAAAACAGAAGCTGACCCTGAATATCATTTTGTTTCTGAATGAATGATAAGCCAAGATCCTTCATCTTTCAGAGTAAAGTTTTCTAATTGGTGTCGTCTGCATAGCTTTCTGCAAAAAATCACTGCCCAGATGCTGTTTGTCACTGAAAGTGGAGCAGATAGTTGACTTTGCCCTCAGTGTCTGTGTAGTATCATGCAAGCAGCCTTTAGATGTCAGATCAACAGTGCTATTTTGGAATGGGTGATGAAGTGCTTTAAACACAGTGAAACTTTCCCTTATTTACTTTGCAAATTCATCTCTCATTCATTTACACATACCACAGTAGTTTTTCTAGCAAGTGAGGCATAAACAAGTGCTACATTCAGTGCATAACTCTGGCTTTGTGTGCAACCAGTTCAAAGTGAGATGGGGCCCATGGGAGGAAATAGGAAATATGACTATAAATAAAATGCTGTAGACTGTAATACTCCAACTAACAAAATCATTAGATTTTTTTGAAATGGTATTTTCTGTGCTTCTCTGCATCATGGTGGCTACTTGGTCATCCTTTATTTGCAACAGTTGAATCCGTAGTGTAAATCGTAGTGTAAAAATGGACTAGTGTCAGTAGCACCTATTATTTTCTATTCATCTGGTGATAAAAGAGAATTAATTTGCTAAGGGAGCAAATGAGTTCTATATAACTGTTTGGACTGTACAGGTAGCCACCCATCCAAATGTCTCCATACTAAAAGAAACACTGCAGCTTTTGCTTTGGAAAGGAATACTTAGCAAATGTAGCTAAAATCATGCTTATGGTTTAATAGAAGTGTTTATATCTCAGAGGACAGGGTCCTTACTAAGTCAAGAATCTTACAATGAATGTAGATTTAACACTCAGTACTCCAGAGAAAGTAGATTTGAGCTTCTTATCTGACCCACAGCCAAGAGAATACAGCCCTAGGCTTAGTCTGTTGACAGGACACATTAGGATGACCAGAAAATACACTGGAGATGCAGTTCTCTGCAGTGAGACAGTGTCACAGAAATGTGTCCAAGCTGTTTGGAAAGGTGACAAAAAAAGGAAGAGCTGGAGTTCAGGAGATTCCCCTGCACATGTATATATGGCAGACTTTTCCATTAAATTTTAATGTCACCAAGTTTGCACAGATGTCATGGGGGTGGACAGCCCATTTAGAGGTACCAGTGCTAACATACTGATGAGTGCTCACATCTGCATGCAGCAGCCAGTTCTGTATCCTGAAAACTTGAACAGAAACTGAGCAGATCCAGGAAAAACGTCTTGATGTAGACAATCTAACCACAACAGTCATGTTAAATATGTGAGATCTTTCTGTCCTTGTCACCTTGTCTTTTCATCCTGTCATCACATACTCCTGTCTATTTCTTTGTTTCTGTTCTCATGCTCATTGAATCCTTCATGAACTAATTTAGTTTACTAGTTCAGATAAAACAACAAGGGAATTATGTTCTGTTCAGCTCCTGAGTTTGGGTTAGCTTCCAAGAGGTCACCACAGCTGGTATGCAACCAGTGTACTGCTCTCACACTGACATAGGGGAGGAAACAGGGCTGCAAGTCTGGAAGTGAGCCTTTGCATCAGCACAGCTGGTGCTACATCACCTTCTCAGCTGTAGGGACTTTCCCCCACTCGGTGAGACAGCAGAATTTGGCCTGAGGACAGGGCTGGGGTGTTGCAGCCATGTAACTGCTCTGTGGCTTGTCTCTAATGCCCGTCTTCCTGGGGCTGTGAACTCCTGTGCATAGCTATGGAAGCTGTAGCATGGTCTTCTGTAACAGAGCTCTCAGTCTTCACCTGCTTCCCTCCATTTTGTTCCTTTACTTTTTAATCCTGAGGGCAGTAGATCTTAATGGTAGGCCAGTGTGCTAAATTAATTGCAGAGAGGAGTTGAAGTTGAACTGCTTTATGCCTTTTGAGAGACGTGGTGGAGGAATTTTAAAATTATAGGACAAAGTAAGTTTTTATGATTGCGCTCTAAGGTATCTAGTATTTCAGCAGTAGGTACTCTTAGTAATGTTGGTTGTGGAAATTTACTTGCCTCTTATGCTTAGAACTTGTGTGCCTGATTAAATTAAAATAGGTTTAAAATTAAAGCATGGTTTGAATTGGATTCCCAAACGACAATGTTGTTTGAAATATGGATTTTCATAATGGACAGATTATGAATGTTGACTGGACAGAAAACCTCTGAACAGACAAACTGTAATTGAATGAACATAACTGCCTTCCTTTTAAAATCGCTGTAATTACAAGAATGTCTTACATGATGGACTGTTAAAATGTCTTGCAGGTGGATTCACCAATGAACTTGAGAAACCCACATGATTTGGTAATACTAATGAGACAAGAAACAACAGTTAACTACCTCAAAGAACTGGAGGTAAAGCATAACATTTAAGCACTAACTAATTTCTGAAAATACAGATTTTTTTTTCTGTACACTTTATACTGTTAATTTTAGATGGGGAAAAGAATTTATTATTGGTTAAGTTCTCTTTCAGTGAAGGAATGAAAAATTTTTCAGATCTCAAGAATTTTTTGCCTCAAATCTGCCTAACTAGTCTCCAGTTGTATCATTCCCTGTTGTTAGCCATAAATCCTAATGTTTTTACAAAAAGTCACTGGATTCTGTTGTACTGTGTTTCAGAAGAACACAGGGCAAATCAGCTCTGTTTTTCTTCAAGCTCATTTATTATTGAGAAGGGGTCTGAGACCACCCTTTTGAAAAAGGGTTCAGTGAACTTCGAATTGATAAACTGAAGTTTAAATATAATAGGGGTTAGGTAAGCAAACAGCTCACAGCCCTTCGGGCCATGCACTCCTTTCTTATGCCAGCTTTAGTTTTATCAGATTAGGATAACTAACTAAGTAGAAAGCTAGATGAGCACCAGAGGTAGCTTTAGGTGAATGGGAGAAGTGGAAGAAAGGAAAATAAGCAGGACTGCCTCTTGTATATTCAGCCAGCCTTTCTCGTCAGGGTATACTGTTTTTTGTGGCAATGGACATTTTAGCTGTGGCTAGAAAATACTTGCAAGCTTTTTGGAGCATGGGTTGTGGGTGTGGAGGTTACTAATGTCCAACTTGTGGTATAGAAATGACTTTCAGAAGAAGTATTTTAAGTTCTTGTACAAGTTGTCACTAGTGGATATATCTACACTGTTTCATAGTAGTGTGTAATCAAATGTGTATGGCTTTAATTAAAAATGCAGGTTTTCTCATTTCACGTGTACTCGTGTACAGTACTTTTCACATGTACTGAAGTTCAGTTGTATTTAGCACACTGAATGGTTAACATGATGATGATTTGTTTGCAATGTCTCTAATTATTTCCATGAGGTCTTACAGTGGAAAAAAAGGGGCCAAATGTGAAAAATATGATGTACGTTTAGCAACCATTTCTTCTTTTCCTAAATGGCATGGATCTGGAGTGTTACTAGCCCACTTTTTAGGCACAACAGGAGAAGTAAGGGCTCTTTCAAGTTGTATTATCTCTAATGAAAGTATTTATATGTCATCCAAATCCAAAAATGTCCTACAGATGTTACAAAAGATAGGAAAACATTCACAAATTTCAATGAGACTTTTTTATATTTTTTTTTTTAATGAACTTTGTTTTAAGGAAAATTTGGACTGTTGAATCCTAGCAACTGTAGAGTTTACTTTCATTGGTATATATGCTTCTGTTTCCTTTTTTTTCCTACAGAAACAGTTAGTGGCTCAAAAGATTCATATAGAGGAAAATGAGGACAGAGACACAGGGCTGGAACAAAGGCATAATAAAGAAGATCCAGACTGCATTAAAGCAAAGGTGCCCCTGGGGGACCTCGATCTGTATGATGGCACATACATCACCTTAGAGAGCAAAGATATCCGGTAAATAGATGCTTTATATTCTAAGATTTTTATTGAATAAAAAAAAAATCAACAGTACCTCTAAATACAAGTGAAAGATTACTAACACTTACTTTCTTTAGATGACAGTTGTTTTATTTTGTGTTACTGTGGAATTAAATTGAAACAACATCTGCCATTAGTTATGCATGGGTACAACATGCAAACGCTGTTTCCCCTCAACTCTCTATGCTAGCCCTGCCCTGAAACTTTTCCTTTCTGTTCCCAGTTTTACCTCTGTTGCTCTGTACTGATATGGCCAGATGTGTGAATTAAAGTAAAATATATCATATAGAAGGGGGTTGAATTTGTTTGAGTGTGCTTTCGGTGTTTTGAGCTAGATATTTATTTTAGTGGAAACTGTCTTGTCTTAAATTTGAATGAAATTCCATTGATGACCAATCTGTTGAACTTTCTGGTCATATTTTGTCCCCTGTGTTTAGAAAGTAAAGGATGAGCAGACAGTGTACTTGACATTCAGCTTCATTGGTAATTCATCTTCAGGAATGACTGTTTAGTCATTTAATTTTTTTATCATAATCACATGAGTACTCGAAGTGGGAAAAGATCAATTCTATCCTCATATACCTTCATTTGGAGTTCTCATCACCCATATTTGGGATTGGCTTGTTTGTTTCAGTTGAAGAGTCTACATGCATTGCCATTTTCCTGGCAGATGGATCATTAATCATAGTTGTGATACACTAGGTTGATGCTGATACATTTTGGAGGTTATCCAAATGTCAATATTTTCTCTAAAGCAGACAAATTTATTTACTTTGTCCTGTAGTCATGACATCCTGATACAGCTGAAATCTGAGAAGACAGCAGAAATGGTCTAATGTGCCTGGACAGGGAATTCCTGTAATGATTAAATCAGAATACTCTCTAAATCAGCTACCATACTGTCTCTTACAATCTTCAGCAATATTTTAATCTGTAGGCTACTATGTTATGTCATTGTGTCCTCAGCCCTGAAGACTATATAGATACAAAGTCCCCAGTGCCTCCAGACCTGCAGCAGCCAGACTGTACAAAAGTTCTTGATCTTCCATACAGTATTCATGCTTTTCAGCACTTACGGGTAAGTGAGCAAATGCAAGTAAGTCTTTTTCCCCATTAGGAAGAGGAATAAAAAACTCCTACTGGTAGTTCTCTTTCAAGGTTGAAAGGTATTGTAATCTTTCAAGACTGTTCCACACTTTTCTAGAACTACAATTGGGCCCTGATTAAAGTGCCTGCTTATCAGAGGTTATATCAGTTCCATTAGGTATACAGTTTCTCTTTTATTATTTTTTACCTTATTTTAGAGGACATTTTTAGGAAATTTGAGGATTCTGTTTTCATAACACATTTCATTGGCAAATTGGTAGCTTTCATTGGAACTACTACTAGCTTGTGAATTGTCTCCTTTGAAATTTGGAGAGTGCTGAACAGGATCATTAAAATGTATGAAGATTCAGGATCAGAAAATCGTCTGCAGGTTTGTTGGTAGCTCCTAATATACCTGACTGTCTGTTTGGTATCTGAATGCCAAGCCAGGAAAAAAAAAGAAAAGTTGCAGTGGAAGAGTGGTAGGAAAATTGGTTTTCTCAACAGCATTATGTGAGCAAATTTTCTGATGCAGATGTGGCTTAAGTGCTTATATCTTGATATTTATTTTGCTGCAATTTTTTTCATTAACAAATAAGGATTTTCTTACAGCTGAACACTTGGTGAAGGTTTTTTAGCTCTGTTCCTGGGTCTGGATGTATTTTTGAAAGATGTTTGTGCTTGGGCAAGGAAGAAAAAGAAGAGGTGTAGGGATGCTTCCATTGTGTACATGTAGCCTGACAACCATGACTTAAGTGCTTCCATGGTCATTTGTGAAATCAGTAGCTGCCAGATACACAGTGCTATGAGAAGTGCATATTTCCCCTGTAGAACTCACAAGCAGAGGCTGCTTTTGGCTGCTCCTACTGTTTTCCTATCTGTAATAATATATATTATTATCATCTGTCAGAGGTGAAATTGTTCTATCAATTCCCAGGATCTTGAAAGGAAGATGAGATTTTAAAATAACCAAGCTGTACATTTTTCTGGGAGTCACGCTTTTGTTTATATTTCTCTACTCTTAACTGTCAGCAAATACCTGTAATCAATTTTTTTATTTTAGGGTGTCCAAGAAAGGGTTAATCTTTCTGCACCCCTGTTACCTAAAGAAGATCCAATCTTCACATACTTATCACGGAGGCTGGGAAGAAGTATAGAAGAAATAGGTCACCGTATTTATGATGGGCTCATGAAGGTATGAAACTGTAATCTTGCTGGCTGCACAGAAAAGAATGCTGGAAAGGTCTCACAAGATTAGATACACCTGGTACAAGCAATCAGATCCAGTTTTGCACATGTATTTTTGGTTTACAGCTCAGTTTCAAGAGGCTGAGGCCATTTGCTGCTGGGCAAGTAGAGATAGGAGAAGGCATCATCAAAGCCAGTAAATAGATACTTACTGTCATCTTTAAGGACTTAGGTAGTTAAGTTGATTGGCAAGCTGCATTCATTGCTTTGTCAAGGTGATAAGAGTTTTTTAACCAAAAAGTACAGGTACTTTAAGAGCAAAGAAGAAACAACATGTGTATGTTTTTGTTGAATGTCTTCCTGCAAAATCTAGGAACGCTCATTGGACTCCAGCTAAGCTGCTGATGCTTAAACTACTGTCACCTCTCATTTCATCCAATTTTGTGATTTTACCTGCCTGAAATGCAGAAATTTTAATACATTAATCTGCTAGTTCAGTGTTCCTAACCATTGACAACAGTTGCCAAATGGCAGCTTTCCTGTAGAAGAGGATAGCTTAGAGCAGCTTGAGCTCCAACTTCAGTGCTCAGCTTTTCATCCTTTGGTTGTTAAAGCCCTGATTAACCCTTTAGTTCATATGTTAGTAGTTAGTACAGTTCATGTGTTTCTCTTTATTGCAGATCTCTTCTTCCTGGGTACTCTATGACTTGGTTTCTTTTTACTGGAGAATAAAGAACGAGCCATACCAAGTAGTAGAATGTGCCATGCGTGCCCTTCATTTTTCTTCAAGGTAAGAATCACTAATAAGGATTTCTTCTCAAATTGCTTTTCTAGTTATCCTAATTAGTAAACAGGTTTTGGTTTCTAAGATGGTATCCTAAGGAATAATCCATGTTACTTGTTCTTGGTCTCTGTGTGTTATACTAGGCATATAAATAGTTGAGACTTTTTTCTAGTAAGTGATATATTTTACTGTGTGACTGGCAAATTAATGTATCCTTGTGCATGATTCTTACACAGTCTGACCTTCCTTTAATGTTAGTTTTTAATTTTTTACCTTTTTATTTTCTTTTATTCTTTTAGGCAAAATAAAGACATTGCACTGGTAAATTTGGCAAATATTTTGCACCGGGCTCACTTCTCTGCAGATGCAGCTATTGTGGTTCATGCAGCTCTGGATTACAGTGACTTCTTTACCAGCTATTACACTTTAGGAAATATATACGCAGTAAATACAATCTTTATTTTCCAAGACTTGAAGAAAATTAAATATTACATAATCTTTTTGGGTTGGCTTGTAATGCTTTACTCTTTTACAGTGTGTCTTGTGCTCCACGTGCATCTCATGCTTAATGCTTAAGATTCTGTCAAGATATTTTTATTCAAAAGTCTGTCTTTTAGCAAAGGAAACTAAATAAATAAATTCCAGAAAAATTCTTCTGCAGCCTTTCTTTAATGGATATAGTGGCTTGAGTGTCAGAAATGACAGGCTGCTCATTACCATAAATTAAAATTTAGGGTAATGATTTCTTTAAAAACTGAGTATTTTTTAATAAATACTACTACACAATGGCTAATTCTCTCTCTTGGTCATTCTTCAGATGCTTGGAGAGTACAACCATTCAGTCCTGTGTTATGATCATGCTCTACAGGCCAAACCAGGGTTTGAGCAAGCTGTAAAAAGGAAGCATGCTGTCCTATGTCAGCAAAAACTTGAGCAAAAATTGGAAGCCCAGCATAGGTAACTCAAGTATCCCAGTGGCAATGCATGCAATCCAACTTCTGTAGTTCTGTTGCAGCAATTACTTGATTTCAAGAAGAATTGTTTTTAAATTTCTGTATTTCTTTGATTATGCAATAGAATTAAGCATAAGAATACTTTAAGAAACACAGATTTGAAAATGTGCAACAGTGTAGGAAAAGGTGATATTCTAGAAAGCATTCAAAGTAAATCTTTTCTGTTTAATTTTTAAGATCACTTCAGCGAACATTAAATGAATTAAAGGAGTATCAGAAGCAGCATGACCATTACCTTAGGCAGCAAGATGTTTTAGACAAGTACAAGCTCATCCAGGAGGAACAAATCTTGAGGAACATCATTCACGAGACACAGATGGCAAAAGAAGCTCAATTAGGTACAGCTTTCTCNAAATACTGCACATATTTAGATAAGTGTTAGGATATAGCTTCTTCATATATTAAGATGGCCCTGAGTGGCTCTTGTGTGTTGCTTATTTAAACAAGAGATTGCAGTGTGTTCTTGAACGGGGAATTCTTTTGGAGTCTTTTGAATTTGGAGTTTCCACTGGGCTAATGAAGTAAATAAAAAGGGTTGACCAAACTGGGGGCAGAGAGGTTGACTGTGTGCTGTCTCTGTCTCCTCAGAAACCACACTTCTCTAGCATAAAAAAAAATTTTGTGCTCTGCAGGGAACCATCAGATTTGCAGACTGGGCAACCAGCAGCACAGCTTGCACTGTCAGTGGGATCAGCCTGTTCGTTATCACCGCGGAGACATTTTTGAAAATGTGGAATATGTTCAGGTTTGTCTGTGAATTGATACCACTGCTTTAAGTTACATCCCATTTGCTTTATTAGCAAAAGAGTTTCAATTTTTTCAGTGTTGACAAAAGGGCTGCATTTTGGGTGTGGTAACTATAGTGAGAAATCTCTTAGTATTTTTCTTTTCCAGAGTGTAAAGTATTTTCATGCTAGTTCCTTTTGATATTAATACAAGCTGAGACTGACTATGAACTGTAGAAGTACAGAGGGTTTATTCTAAACGTCTTTGCTTTACTTGGAAAAGAGAGTTACTTGAATTCAAAAACTTCGTTTTAGTCCAAAGCCTTAGTTTCATATGACTGCACCAAGAAAATTTGATACAAGAGTACTAAGAAGTTTTGGAAGCGAGGTGTATACTAATACTGAAACTCCAGAATGACAGCCACCTTAGCAGCACCTCTGTTGTGTTAGAACTACAGATAAGGATTATGATTTCAGTGTTTTTGCAATGTTGAGTATGTTCTGAACTTTTCCCATAACTAGTTTAAGTAATAGGAGTAATTATTTTTAATTTTGCTGTTGTCTTCTTGAATGTTTTTTCTGTTATAGTAATTATGAATTCACATTAATGAGATAATTCTGAAAGCCATGAGTCTTAGTAAATCTGACTTGATCTCGAGCTGTGCAATCTATATAAGTAGATTTTTTTGTTGTTGTTGTCTATTAGAAATATTTGCTTGGTGCCTTCTAGCATTTTCTCCTTGATTTGCACTTGTGTTTTCACTATTGACTTACTTACAACATGAATATTACTCTTTCATGGTCTGAGTGGATCAAGAGGCTTAAATTCCTGGGTTTTTTTTTCTGCTACCCACGTTTCAGTTCATCAGTGAGGCTTAACAAAAGAGAGGATTGGGGGAAATAACATGGAGAAGTTCAACAAGGAATGTACAATTTCCTTCATTAAATTTTGTCTTTCTGTTGTTTCTAGTTTGGTGAAGACTCTTCCACTTCTAGTATGACCTCCATGAATTTGGATCTTCATGCAAACCAAAGCATCCACAGCCAGTCCTTGCAGTCTTCCCCTGTGGCTCGTTCTGTTGTTTCGGTGTGGAGTGTGGAACCCAGCAGAGTGAGTGAAGAGGATGAGCTTTGTCCTTTCCGAGAGGAGGGGTGAACGCGAATCCTCTCCTTGTCTATGTGAAACTTCTTAGCATTTGGCTACAGTTTTCATGTGTGGCAGCACTGGAGAATGTAGCATTCTGAATTTCTTCAACACATAAGCATCTCTCTAGTTCCTCTGTACTGGTTTCCCATCCTTTGAAACTACTACAGCACAGAGGAAGTTTTCTTTAAACATCTGC
>VZTN01021359.1:3027-36281 GCA_013400515.1 Erpornis zantholeuca | reverse complement strand
CTGTTAAAAACTAATATCTACTTAAGGGTGAACAAGGCTTGCCAGGAGAGACTGGAGTGCCAGGAGAAAGAGGTATTGGAGAACCTGGTTCTAAGGTACATTGTTAATAGAGGAATTATGTAATCTATTTATTTATTTGTATTCTAAATTTATGTTCCCTGAGTATCCTTTCTGTAGACATGTAAAAACAGGATTAGAAATAAAATTTAGGTTCCTAGTCTTTTAAATTTTTAACACAGACTTTAAATAACCTCCAGATATGGCAACAGTTTAAATACCCCAGTTCTGTAAAAACTAATAAGATTTATGGTGACTGGAAATTTCCACCAGCCTGGCTCATGCTCAAGTCATTGCTGCATGCAGCTCACCTACAACTCTGTCAGAAAACCATCCAGAATATTGAACAGCTGCCAGGACTTGCAGTCCAAGTGTAAGCTACGCTAGAGGCAGAGAGGTGAAAAAAAGCACTGGATGGTGGTTATTGTGCTGCTCCTTCCCTTTTCCCACAGAAACAGAGTAGCTATATCCTCACACCTTCACAAGAGAAATAAGCTGTGCTGCTGGGCAGAAAGAACAGTTGAGTTCTAAGAGGAGAGGAAGCTGTAACCAGATTATCTTAGTGCTGAAGTGCCCAAGATAGTAACCAGTCCCTATGTCATTAACAGCCAGATTAACATAGAATATGGGAAAAAATGAAAGTGGAAATAAAGTGGAAAGGCACAAGACTGTCCTGGGTTTGCCCTTGTTTGTTAGGGATTTGGGATAGGGACTGGAAAAGAAATTATTCAATTTCTTTCTTTAATTTCACAAAATACAGTAACACGGCTTGAACCCATTTGACCCCAGATGATCCCATTTCATCTAAAACCAGGTCAGGCTCTTGAATCTTACATAAATAGGCCCAAGACAATTCCACTTAATACATTTGCATTGATATTCATCAACAAGATGTCAATCATCCTGTCACAGTCAGTTCTATCTGATATTCACTTCAAATGCTGCCACTTAATGAAAAATGGCATTAGTTTTTAAGAATCAGCTGAATCATTAATAGCTAATAATTTTAATTGTACAGCTAAAATGCACAGTTCAAACAATCAGACAGTAGGATAGTACCAAGTAATGAGAGCTGTCTTTATAAAAAAAGTCAAGACCTGGGTTTATATGCATAAATATTTTCTACAAATATATTCAAAGTTTAGGGGGAAAAAAAATAATAGATTTCCTTAATTCAGAGAAGGAATAGTATCAAGTCTGTATTTAATAGAAGAACTTACTTTTTACTGATGCTAGGGTGATCCAGGGCCTTCAGGACTGGCAGGTCTGCCTGGTCTTCCAGGAGAAGATGGAGCCCCTGGACAAAAGGTTGGTTCATCTCTCTCTGAAGTCTACCTGCTTCATTCCAAGCATTCCTACTGTTCTCCCTGTGCTGACACCCAAACCTGGAAGAAAGTGTTCATGGACAACAGGAAAAGTACCACATTTTTTTCAGTAAAAAATTCTCTTTCAAATATACTTTTTTAGGAAAAACTTCACATTTTCTAATTTTTTGGGGTGGGGCATTGTCATCTTGTTCACTGTTGTGTGCCTTTTGTAATTCATTAAATGCCCTGCAACTCAGAAGGGAAATCACTAAAATGGCTATGGGCAACCTTTCATGGCCTTCTGACCATGTTTTTTTCTAGAATCAGAAATCCCATTATTTAAGGTTACACCTCAGAGTGCTCAGCCATCACTAAGGAAATGTGCTACTTCACGCATTCCACATGGAGTGTTACAATGCTTGCTTCTGAATATGGGGAAAAAACCCTGGACACACCTGACATCAGTGGGAGTTCTGTCGTTGATTTTAAAAGCTCTATGGTTTTAATGAACTTATTCAAGGGAATACAAAGTTGGCCTTGCACCATGTCCATGCAGTGCTCGAAATGATCCTTTGATTTTTCCATTCAAGGGTGAACCAGGGTTACCTGGTCTCAGAGGTCCTGAAGGTGCTCCAGGGATTGGAATACAGGGAGAAAAGGTGAGGATTTCTTACTAAAGGTGTCACTCAAAATTGTAATGTTCCAGGAATAAGTTTGTCAAAGACTTCTCTTTTTTTTATCTAATATAAGTAAAAAAAAAAAATCTTATTCTGGACTCACAGTTTCATTTTTGTTGTAATTATTGCAGTCTAGTAATATGCTTGAATAGCAGTTTTCCTTTACAACTTTACACTATTTTTAGCTTTTTCTGGTCAATTAGACAGAGCATTGAGATCAATTGATTGGCCCTATTTGTCTTCGAATTAAAAACAAAAGTACTATCAAGTGAATTATATTTTCCTGGTTTGATTATTTTTCTTAGATAGTATCTTTTTTAATGTAATAAATTGCAGCTTTTCAGCTGCAATTATTCAATCTTTAAGATTCCTTTTGGCTTTTATTCTTGTCACAGTATTCTGTGGTAAACGGGTTTACTTAATTTTGGATGAAATCTGTGTAGTTTTAACTGTACAAATCCAAAACAGGACAATTTACTGAGCAGAATTAACAGACTTAATGAAGGCAATAGGAACAGCTCACGTGCACCACCTACAAATAGAAGTTTGCTATCTTTCACTGACATTTACAATTGATTTCAGTTAACACGTTCTTAAATTATTTGGCATGTGTGACATGTCTTCTCCATATTTGTAGGGAGATCAAGGACAGAGAGGAATACGTGGATTAACAGGACCAACAGGAGTGCCTGGACCTGTTGGAGCTAAAGTAAGTTTATTACTCCATTATATGTGTAAAACAGCTTCCCAAAGCTTTACATTGTTCCAGATCTCAGAAACAACTGTTCCAGAATGAACTTGCTTCAGAAAAAAATAATTTCAAAAATGTTCAGCAAAAGCTTCTCTTAGCAAGACTCATCACGATCCCTATAAACATCTAGATGTGTTTTTTAAAAACCTTTGCATTTACCATATTGCTTCCCTGTTGGTTTGGGAAAAGTGAAGGTATAGACTGGTATTTTTATACTGAAGTATTTGGGAAGATAGTATGGTGTATGGAGTATAAACATATGAGAAGACTTTACACTGACTCATGGCTGATACTCTTATGGATTTGGAGTTTGTTAAAATACTCAGTACTTACTGAAAGTGAGAGAAGAGCTACTCCAGCTTTCTCCTCCAGTTTCTTATTCTTTCACTATTNAAAAAAAAAGAGGTTAAAAAGTACACTGAAAGAAAAATTTTTAAAAATCTACTCTAACAGAAATCTATACATACACAGCTGGGTAGGAAGTCTTGAGCTCTGTATGGGCTGGACCATCTTGAATACACTAAGAAAGGGACTTCTAAAGATATGTTTGTTCAGTGACTGAAAGAATCTCATTTCCATGGAGAAAACAGAAGTATGGTTGTTATCAGTTGTCCAAATAGTTATATTTCACTTTGCATAGAATAGCTTATTAGAAATTCTAATAGAATTTTAATGGAATTAAATGTAAATTGTTGCATAAATGTTTTCTCTATGAGATGGTCATGCTCACTTTCAGCAAAATCCATTGTTTGTTCTCTCTTACCTTCCCTGCAGGGAGAGCCTGGTGCACCAGGACGTCTTGGAATGCCAGGCCCTCCCGGAAGATCTGTGCCTGGACCAAAGGTACCATCCACACTCCATCCTCTGGTGCTTAGAAACCCAGGGTGAAAATTGAAGTAGGCTATGTTAATATTTGTGTAAATACTTCAGCCTTATGTGGTCAACTAAAACTTCTTTCCTATGAACAGAGTTGTGGATTGTATCCAGTCTAGTTACCACTATGCCCTGGTATTAACTGTATGGAAGCTTGAGGTGTGGCCTACCCTTGTTCATTTCTTTATTTTGAAGAACCTTGGATATCAAAACACTTCTGTTTATTCTTTGTATTTTTCCTATTTATTCTTTCATTTTAATTTATGCTTTTGGTGTTTAATGCTTGCAACAGCAATAAGAAAATTAGCTATTATGTTCATTACATATAAATTTGTATAAGAGAAATCCACAACCTGTGGTGTTTAATAAGATACGTAACCAGAGGTTTTATTTTCTTCTTTGCAGGGTGACATTGGGTTACCTGGTCTTGCTGGGCCAATTGGAGAACCAGGTTTTGGGCTTCCTGGGGCAAAGGTAGCTCCTAGATTGTTAAAATAATTCCTGATAGAACTGTAAAATAAGGCAGGAGGATTTCAGTGAAGCGACAACAAATCTCCTAGGATGGCCAAATGTTCCACAGGAATACAACTAAAGTAATTTCTTCTTATATGTAGGCCACAAAAGACAACAGACAGACAGAGCTCTTGAAAAATATTAAAATAAGTGACTTAGGAGAGAAAGGTCCTGTAAATCATGAACACTATTAAATGTTACTGGTTAAGTGCAGGATTAAATAAACCTAAAATAATAATTCACACAGTAAAATACATTCACAGATAAGCAGATAAAATCAAATTACAGTACATTTGCCACGTAACTTTCATGGAAAATTTCCTGCCAGCGTTTCCTGCCAGCAATTGTCTTGGCATTTACTCAGCTGTTTTTCCTGCCTTTATCAGGGTGACCGAGGCCTTCCAGGACCCCCCGGGCCCTTTGGACAAAAAGGAGATGGTTATCCTGGCCCACCTGTAAGTTTATAGATTTTTCTTTTATGTAAATTGGGAAGAAATAAGTGCTACACCTAAGGGATTAGCCTCCATGTCTGACATGCTAGGAAAGATTTGCTGGTCTAAAAGCCGAAAAAGCCTAAAACTCCTCAACTGTTAAAATGTACTTCGGCACAGAAGAAAAAGAAATCTCCCTCTGAAATAGAACAAGATCATCCATGTCCTTCACTTCTCTTGACTACACACTGTAACATATTCCAAGTGGGTTCTTTTTTCCCAAAGTATCAGTGATGTTTTAATCAGTTCCCTCAAAACCTTCATGTAGTGTCCTGTCTTCTGCCCAACCGTACAAAATTTATTCCCAAACAGGAAAATACAATCTAGCAACACTGGCCTCACATATCCAGTCTGCTCATCAGCGTGCTTCACCAGCCCTGGCAGCTACCTGCCTGTGCAGTGAGGAATTCTCAGAAAGATTGCTGGCAACAGTCAGGGACTTTGGATCATAAATGCTTGCATTTGCCTATGCTAAAGACAACGGCAAAAGTGAGGAACAAAAAATTAACAAATATCAACATAGAATTTGGAAATTGATTAGTAATACTTTCTGATATTTTTGTGCAACTCAATGAAGAACTGCTTCTGCAACTGCCTCTCCAGATTAGACTCCTCTATCTTCAAACACATTCAAACCCTTGCATGACATGCAAGACACAAGCAAATGCTACTAACACAACTACTGGCATCTCAAAGTTTAACCAGTTATAGACCACAGTGATCCCATTAAGAGACAATAGGGTCAAGATACTACCATATAAATATTAACAAACACACATAGTCAACATAGCTGTAAAAATTAAATTTATATTCTGTCTGTGTATACAATTTCAGGGCTTGCCAGGCCTCCCTGGGACTCCCGGTGAACAAGGCCCAGATGGAGTTGGACTACCAGGACCTAAGGTACAGACCTTAACTTCTAGAAAAGCAAAATCTTGTGTATACTCTACTTCATGGAGATACAATTCCTACCTATAGCTCATAGTCAGAATACCTATTTAATCCAGCTTTAAATTTCTTCTCAGTATATAAAAGGTAAATCTTTTTTGCTTTAGGTTTGTTGGGGTTTTTTTTTGGTTTGAGGATTCTGGAGTTCATTTTATAATATGGGAATCGTAATTCCTGTGTAACTGTGCATAATTGACTGTACATGTCTTGAATATGTTTAGACCACTAGCCACTGTTTATCCCCAATAACTTTCTTGTCCTGCCAACAGTACCCTTGGGTTAGCACTGTTTGGATTTGCACAGTGTGGTTCAATAGTTCTCTTCGCGTTGTCCCATTTGAGTATAACAGATGTTGGGAATTCTAGAGATTAATTAAACTTTGGTATTCACTACTTATTTCTTAAAGTATCGGCTTTCAGGGTGATCCTGGTAGTAGAGGACCAGTTGGCCTCCCCGGTTCCCCAGGAAAAGGCCTGCCAGGACCAAAAGTAAGATACTTAAACAATTATGTCTCTCTTGGTCTCATTCCTAAAATAGGGGGGAAAAGAATACTATAACAATGTGTGTCATGCATAGACATCTACATGTTTTCTGTCTTCAGTGGAAACAACTAATCCAACAAATAACCTTTACTTTGTAGCAAATTAAAAATATTTCTGGTGACTAGCCATAAACCATAGCCTCCTTGTGGTTGCATATGATAAATGATAAAGTGATAACCTTTAAAGTGAAGATAAAGTGAAGATCAGTGACAAAACATTTAGCTCCTGCAGACATTAGCTGCAACTGAGTGGCAAAAATTTCTTCAGACCTAGAATTGGTCAGAATTAATGGCTGGGCAAGGACTTGTATGTCTTGCCTATACTACTGTTACAGTAATAGGCAAAGTTCTTCTGGGATTAATTCCTCTTTTTTACTGTACAAATCCAATAATCATCTAATAACCAGTATGAGGATCAATCCCTGTAAAAACGATTATTTTTGTAATTATTTTGTAACCATGACAAAGGCCTGAAAATAATTGTAACTATAAAAAGCAATTCTCACCATGAAATCTCCAAAACTGGAAACAATTATGCTCCTACAGTTCAGTTTTAGAAGTCTACTGAATACAAAAAAACTGGTTTAGAATGTAAATATAAAGGAATTCAACAACATCAAATACAAAAATTATGCAATATAATAATGTGTTACCTGCACACGGTGGCTTATTGGTCGAGATTCAGTTCCCATGGGCAGGGAGGCTGGGTGCAGAAAAANTATATATAGTATTATATACTATATTAATACTAGTCCCAAGGACTGGCATATGCCCAGGATCCTTACAAATGAGGAGACTGAGAATTTTGTGCATGGTTACTAGAATAGAAGTGTAGGCATAAAATTAATATGTACTATGTGGGTTTCAATTGATTCCTGTGAATATCATGGAATGGGAACATTTTCTCGAGAGTCCTTTTGAAAACTAACTTTTAAATTAGCAACAAGTGTTTATTTGCAATGTCACATTAGCATGTATGGTTATAGGTCTTAATGTGTAGTGATGGTAAAAGATAAAAAAACAATAATAATCTTCATTTAAATTTTAATTCAATCCTCAATGTCTCACCAATACAATCCATCCTTCAATGCAGTGTATATCTCTATCAGCAAGGTGATTCATGTTCACTAAATATTAAGCCAAGTGACTCCTTTAGAGTATAAACTGGATTTTAATAATCTGATAAAGGCCAAAAAGAGTTTTTCTGAGTGAAAGCAATCTTATTCTCCCTACTTATAAAAAGACATGTTTTGTAGAGGAAGGATAAGAAATTACATGGTGGTATAACAATTTATTTTGTATTTTTATTACAAACATTCTCTAGGGAACCATAGGACGCCCAGGGCCACCTGGCTCTCTGGGACCTCCTGGTGAAGGTATTCAAGGAGCTAAGGTAAAAACACTCAGTGTCTTCAATATCTAACCTGTGTTGTGTGGTCAATCTGACCACCACAGTGTTCAGGAGATTTCACATTTTTTCTTAGATGAACAGAGCCTCAGGCTTGAAAATGAGAAGGATAATGTGAGCACCTGCAAAGTCTACTGATGCAAACTAGCCCAAGCATGTGTGTTTTGAGGAAGGAAGAATGAACTTTTATCAGTTAAAGACACCCTTACAAAATTAAAAGTACCACTCCCTCTTCCTCAACTCTTATGCCTAGGGAGACAGTCTGAATTAGTTATGTGTAGTATCACTCTATTCTGTAGAGGAAAAGCCTCCATCCTGAATCTGTGTGTACTATTAATTTTTCCTTGCAATATGCACTTTTACCCAAAGCATCAGTCAGATGAGACAGACTCAAAAGATAGAAATAAGAAAGGCAGAAAAAGAAGGAATAAAAATGGGATGGAAAGAGGGAAAAAATTAAAATTGCAACCAAAGTAAAATTAAGTCCAATAATGATCATGTGGGTTTTCAATGTTGTTTATCTTTATACGGAATAAGTATTTGAGAAATATAAGTTAGCTACTAAATTGTCTCAAGTGCCTCAAGATCCTTGTTAAAATGCACTTTGATAAACTTTCTCTTTGAACATTTTAAATTACTGTGTGATGAATGATTACAAAGGGTTAATATCACTACCTGGATTATCATTAGGGGGAACAAGGTATTCAAGGAATGCCAGGACCACGAGGTCCCCCTGGAGATGGGCTTTTGGGAGAGAAGGTATGATATCGAAACCAGAGATAATAGTGAGATAATGCCCTAGATGCAAGCCACCACACCCAAAATGCTCTTTTACAGTCAGTTGTCATTGAAGGCTTGTGAATTCTGTGTAAAAAGAACCCCAGACACTAGAAGAGTATATTATTATTAGAAGATATATTGTTATTAGAGGTTACATTTTTATTTTATTATTAGAATAAATGTTGATATTAGATGTTATAGAAGTTTTATTATTAGAATTAATATAGATATTAAATTTAATATCACTGCCTTTCACCCACCTGCTATGCAAAATTTTGGGACTACATCAGTGTTAAGAAAAAGAGAACTCTGGGTTGGAATCAGTTTTTAGATGTGATCACAGTAACTCAGAAAAGGCTGTCCAAAGTCCCATAGTCTACTAAAAATTAAACCAAGAAGTATTAATACATCTGTTCACTATGCCAAACACCTTTTCTGGGCCAAAAGATTTCTCAGAGTGATATTCCCATTAATCATTGCAATTACACCCTTGGATTACTTTTCTATTTCCCTAGTGTTATCTTATTTTTCTAAGACACAGATAATAATTTCCATCATGCAATATCCCATGAAACCCCTCAGTCTGCATGTAGTTGTTTGAGATGCTTCGTTGTTCAAACCACTTCAGGTATTTTTGCCCACAAAAATGCTTAGCCAATACTACAAGTTATTAACAAAATTCACAAAATACCAATTTATTTAAACACTCTCTAAGAAAGATTTCTAACTCATGTCAGAAGCTTAATGTGCATTCAACAAAAGCTACTAGAGAGAAATTTGAAAAGTAACAAAAACTGACTTACACTTTCTGTCTGCTTACCATCATGGTTTTAAAGGGAGATCGAGGAGCTACAGGTGAAAAGGGGAAAAAAGGAGAAAAAGGTGATGTGGGTGACCCTGGTTTATCTGGAGAACCTGTGAGTAACTCAGGTTTATCAGAGATGTATTCTTAAATCATTTAAAAACAAAGTTGGGTTGTGTGTTCTTCTTTCTATTTAATTATATATAATCTGAAACACTTAAGAAACTAAAACTTTAAACGAACAAAGAAGACATTTACTTGATTAATACCTCACTTCCCACATGGATGTGGTTTCTTCCTAAAGGCAGTTGCCATGGTTTAATTTAGCCAGCTGCTAAATACTACACAGGCGCTCAATCATCTACCCCCAGCACTGGTGAGATGGGGAAAATGAGAAAAAAAAGTAAAAAAAAAACCAAACAAGCAGAAGACTCATGGGTGCATATAAACCAGTCTAATAACTGAACCAAGAATAATCATAATCATAAAAAAGCCAGGTGATGCCCAATAAGATTACTCACCACCATTCCCCAGCCCATCCCTGAGCAGTGATGGGCCCCTCCCAGCCAACTCCCCCCAGTTTCTGTACTGAGTGTGCCCTCCCATGCTGTGGAATATCCCTTTGGCCAGTCTGGGTCAGCTGTCCTGGCCATGCTCCCCCCAGCTCCTTGTGCAGCTTCTCCCTGATGGAGCATGGGAAACTGGAAAGTCCTTGACTATGGGTAAGCACCACTTAGCAACAACGAAAACATCAGTGTGTTGTCAACATGATTCCCATGGTAAATCCTAAACACAGCACTGAACCAGCTACTGAGAAGGAAATTAACTCTATCCCAGCCAAAAGCAGGACAGCAGTGAAAGACAACTGACAGTCAGTGATCCAGTGGGAGACTTGAAGTCATCCAATTCCCATAAACCACCTTAGGAGGTTGCAGATACTACATGCTCAAGATACTATCACAAGCACACTTTTTCCAGCTTAAGTTCCTATTGGCCAAATATTAGTCTAATAATGGTATTGATGAAGTTGTATTCTAAATTACAATGTTACTATCTAATTGCAATAGCTTAATTAGCAATCACTGTTACAGGGCAAAACTGGACCAAAGGGAGACCAAGGCCTAACAGTAAGCAAATTCCATTATTTAAATTCCATTACAGCAAAATATAAACTAGATACTATCAGATAAAATGTAGCCTGTTAATTATTTTCGAAAGAGTTTTCTGATTAGAAGCGGTCACAGTAGTAATACAGAAAGAAACCAACTCAAAGATTTCTGATTTTTTCTCATCTAGTTTATACTGAAATAGGATTGAAAGTTCCTGGTGATTTTAGGTAGTTTTCTGCTACATGCTCTTTTATAGCTAGTGTTAGATCACCCAGGTGTGACTTGCTGCTTTAAGGTTTTTTTGCAAGTATTTAAGAGTACAAAGAGCAAAGATCTTCAAATTTGTCATGGTCTGTCATGCTATGAACGTAATTATATTTCTGCTAAGCCTGAACCACACTTGATCCAAATTCAGTAAAGTATGTCAGTGAGTATATAAATACTACTACGATTTAAGATGGAAGCTGAGCAGCAGTAGCAAAAGATTTTATTTGAAAGACTGACTCAATGGCAGATGAGTCCTGTCATGCACTTCAAAAAATATAACAAGCGATTGCTCTAATATTGAGAAACATTCTGTTCACATGTCACAGAAGCTATAATTTCTCTGACAGCTCTGAAGACAGCAGTTTTGGGGTTTTTTGCTGATAAAGGCTGGGTAATAGAGTGGGCCAGGTACATCAGGGCTGACAACTCCCAGTTCCATTCTCTATTGGTCCTATGGCTTGTGTCAGCTCACTACAAACAATCCTACGCTTCCTGAAGTTGGGTCTATTTCTCTGCTCTCAGTACATTTAAAATGGGTATCATATCATTCAGATGGTAAAATACTTAGGCCTTTCAGTTTTAAAGAGATCAATCTAACCACAAAACTTTTTTTTAAATAGAAGTTGTTAATTGTTTTTAGATGGAGATGTTAATATGTTGTCAAGTTACTGATTCGTGCATGCATATGAAATAGTTCATTGTAAAATGTGGAACTCATTCCCAGTTTTGAAGGACAGGTTTGGAAGTAAAACAGTAAGATTTTTCTAAGTCACTGTAGGACACAAATACTACTTATAAACAAAATCTTTGTTAGTGTCAATATTATACCTCATTTGAAAGAGGCAAGTTATAAAATATTTTAATATTTAATGTTTTCCATATCCAGAGAGAAGATATAATTAAATTAATTAGAGAGATATGTGGTAAGTACTCAGAAAATCTTTATGTTCAGATTCTACATTCTGTTCGTTCTTTACATTTGCATTCTTCTCTTTTCCTGAAGGATGCCAAATCAAGTCATTGTGATCTGTTGGGTTTCTTTTTTCCTTTGTAGGTTGCGGTATTAAATGTAAGGAAATTCCTATGGAGCTTGTATTTGTGATTGACAGCTCTGAGAGTGTGGGACCAGAAAATTTTGAGATTATCAAAAACTTTGTAACTGCTTTAGTAGACAGAGTGACTGTAGGCAGAAATGCTACCAGAATTGGCCTCGTGTTATACAGTTTAGAAGTTCGGCTAGAATTTGGTCTCAACAAGTATCCAACCCGACAGGATGTTAAGCGAGCCATCAGAAAAATGCAATACATGGGAGAAGGCACTTACACAGGAACCGCTATCCGCAAAGCAACCCAGGAAGGATTTTCTGGTGCTCGAGCAGGGGTGCGGAAAGTAGCTATTGTGCTAACAGATGCCCAAACAGACAAGAGAGAAGCTGTAAAACTAGATCTTGTTGTTCGAGAGGCTCATGCAGCAAACATCGAAATGTATGCAATAGGAATCGTAAATACTTCAGATCCAACACAGGTTGAGTTTGTGCATGAACTAAATCTGATTGCATCAGACCCAGACAGAGAACACACTTATCTCATTGATGACTTTAACACCCTCTCAGGTGCGTTCATTCAAGTTTTATTCTGCCTTGTATCTGATGCTTCTCACAAAGGGGCAGGGTGGGGCAGAAGCATTATACTTGTGGATATGTTTTGATGCTGATCAGGATTAGTTACAAGGTGCACACTAATAGGAATCTAGAGATACAGATCCCCTTCTTTTATGGTGTCACAGTATGGGGCAACATGCTAACGGGGGGATGTCACCAGTCTAGGAAAACAGCTGTTTAAAGAAGCTTTCTAAGATGACTAAGTGCTCATGCACTGAAAATCTGCTGGACTGTAAATCAGAATGAAACCCATTGTCATAAATTCTACTTGCTCACTTCCCCTGGGAAATAACCCATTTTCACCTGGTTATTCACATTAGCAAGATAAGCAGTTATTTTCTCATTACCAACTAGTAGTTGTTACTAAGCTTAGATGAACACCCTTATGTAAGTTCATCTTATTTTCTACCACACAGAGGACTTACATGCTGGCAAATTTGTGGCCAAAAAAATCTATAGTCCAAATAGTCTGGAATAATCTGCTTAGATGCATGTATGTATGATAAGTTTTCTACTTTTTTTTTTAAACAGCTCTGGAGTCCAAATTAGTCAATCAATTTTGTGAAGATGAACATGGTACCTTAATATACGACCATAATGACAACAGTGCAAGTAGAAGTGGACAATCCTTCCGTTCAGTATCTCCAAGTTCTTTATATTACATACTTCAGAACAATGTTACCAGACAATCACTTTCAGAACAGACACTTGGAGTATCTACAGTAGAAAATCCTCTGAGTCCTGGCCACCTTCCTCAACCATTAGCTCCGGTATGAAAATTCAGCAGGCTTTAAGGAGCAGAACTTTAAAATACATATCTTTCTGTGTCCCCTAATGCAATATGTACCATTTCCCTTAATTTTCTACAGGACAGGTAATTCAACTTAGCATGCACCAAGCTGGTTGTTCTGAGTAAGAGCTCTGATGTTGCATGTAGGCAGTTAACTAATAGCTATAACTTATTCCTGATGCTGTTACAAGGATTCCTTTGTTTAATACAGTAATATTTGTGCCACAGTGTGAATCATAACAATATTAAAAAACAATTATACTGTTATAATTAAAGTCTAAGAATACTAATTAATCTCAATTGTAGATTATAATTTTTAGTTTATAAATTAAGTTCTGTAAAGCTCAACTGAAAAAAAAAAAATATATATAGCCCACATTTAGATATGACAACTTTTCTGGTACACCAACCAAGTGAAGTTAAAATTCTGATTGTTAACACTGAAGTCATGGTAAATGGAAAGGAAAAACATTAGAAAATCTCTAAGTCATGGAGGGCTTGTTCATTTTTAAACACTTCAGAGTGTCTGGAAAGAAAAACAAAAACTCAAATACTTATTTCAGACCAAAGTACCTCCTGTAGTGTATGAAGCCTATGAAGAGGAACAAAAGGAAGAAAAACAGCCAACCTTCCTAACAGTAGGCAATAGAGGTATTTTTATTTTCATTAATTTCTTCGTTTTCATTTTTGATGATGAAAAATCAATGTCTCATTCTCCTTCTTTACACCTGCAGCTGTGGTACCATTATTGTCATCTAAACAACCATCATCTGATAAAGCGATGACATCACCTTTTTCAACTGCAAGCCCCACACCAAGACCCGGTGGGTTAAAGATCATAACTAGTTTTTAACTTTTCTCCTTCTTCCCCTGGTACTAACTTTTAATAAGGCTTTAAATCAGAGTAACTTTTTTCCATTCTCCGAAGATGTTGTGAATCTGTGAAGTAGAAGGGAAGTCATTTCAGGATTTTATAACAGATCTAGTTGCAGTTCTTGCCTTCACAATTCTGGATCCCATCGCTCCACTTAAGGCAAAAGCAAGGTTATCTATAACCTGAGAGGGAGCTCATGAAGGGCATCTAAAACCAGAATAATGCTCATTGAGGGTGGGCCAGTCAGCAGGTCATTCATCAGCCAAGGGGGGGCAGTCTACAGAGATGGGAGACTTCATTAAAGACAAAGATAGTGAATTCAGAACTGGACTGAAAGAATATATTTCTCCTTCAGAGGAGCAGAAGGAAAAAACATTGTTTAGTCATTTGAAGTACAATAATTAGCTGACTGCTTAAAGGGTTGATTCTTTTCATGTGAAATGTCCAAATGTATTTTGTTCACCATTTGTGGGATTTTCAGTTGCAGTAATAGTGTATTATGATGGGAGCAACAGAAGACAGCAATAGAAACATGTTCCCATATTTCCTGGGAACAGTGGCATGACTTATTTGGTCTCTGGTACTAACTTTTTTTCAAAAAAGTGACAAGATACCAGTTGCAAAAGATGAAATATTACTCACAACATTAAACTTCACAAAAAACTGTTTTCTATCTCATGGTATTACTAAAGTGAGTGAGACCAGATTAGTATGTCACAGTCCTCTAATGTAGGATCTGTAGGAGTCACTAGACCAACAAGCTTCACATTCAAACATGTACATAATTACTACCACTATATTAGATTAGTAGCACACATATCTTACAAAAGCAAGGCAAAAGTTTTATATTCTTCTCAGTATTTTAGTCTCTCTTCTCCCACACCACAAGGAAAACTAACGTACAGCAGAAGGATGCAAAAACAGCAGATGCACCTAGCTTACAGCTCTTTGGCTTACAATTTCAGGTCACTCACAAGACTGCTTGCACTTAATCAGATTTCAAAAAATATATTTCAAAATTACCATATTCATATTGTTTGTTCTTTTTGTATGTGGAGCTGTAATACTATTATTTCTGGAATTATTAAAATCATGCCAGTAAAGGAACAGTTTATTGGACTGCTAAGATGCCCTTGTAACTCGCCTTCAATACTAACATCTTTAGAACTAAAAGTGAATCTTAAACAATTGTATAAGATTAGCAGAAAAAAATAAAACAAAATCAGAGTTTTAAAGGTAAAATTTATGGAATACAATTGACTTTTACAAACTGAATTGTTTCTATTCCTCTTTTTTCTTTTTTTTTTTTAGAAAGTATTGTGGACCTCCGGTGCAAGCTAAGGCTAGATCAAGGGCCATGCCGTGTTTATACAATAAGATGGTATTATGATAAAAAAGCAAATGCCTGTGCTCAGTTTTGGTATGGTGGCTGTGATGGAAATGCAAACCGCTTTGAGACTGAAGAGGAATGTAGACAGGCTTGTGTATTTTTTTCTGGAGGTAGGAATTAGTCTCTACATTAAAAATGAACAGGTTGAAGCTATTGATTGTTTGGCTTTTTTATCAAGTATCCAGCACGATATCTAAAATCAAACCAATTAATTTACAGAATGCTGACATTATGAAGTCATATGCCCACTAACTAAAGAAGTCTACCTATGCAAGCATACTTTAATACTTTTAGCATTTATTATATGACATAATTATTGTAATAAAATAGCAAATTTTCAGCAGTATCAAGAGTACAAAATTTCCTTTTTTACTCAGTTATAGTAAGATCAGTGTAGCATTTGCCATAGCAGTTGCCCTTCCTTCACCTAGATCTTTAAATATTACCATTGTACAGTCAGTAACTAAACCTTATTTTAAACTACAGATATGGCTTTGGAAACCAGTCCTTGGTCATTAGGTAATTTCTTTTCCCTTTGTTATGGAAATCTGATATTTGGCATGGATTCCGTCATGAAGACTTCACTTCTTTTAAGTGAAACTACTCTCACAAATAGTATTTTAATATTTAAAACATAAAATACCAATTTCCAAATTGCATGCAGCATACTACTTAGTACAGATAAACAAAACAAATGCATCAACTTGTGGACTATGTGCTCTCTGGGTCACAAGACAAGGAGATGGTTCAGTTCCTCACCTTTCCTAAACATATCACAGGTACATTTAGTCATTTTTTTTCTGTAAGCTCTCCTCAGTTTTTATTAACTAGTCAAGATCCATAACAATTACAGTTAAAACACATCTACAGATTTCTATGAGTGAATATACCAAAAACTGGTGCCACTGCGTTGGGTTAGTTCATGTCTAAAGTGGTCCTTGCTATGTGTTTCTCTTCTGAAAGCCAAGTCTAATTTTTTTAATGTATTTTAATATTTTCATCTTCCTTAGTTAACTGTTTAAACTTACATGCAAAACATTAAACACAGCACAGTTTATTGTCTGCCCCTGTGATACTGCTTTTTACATTTATGGCTGCCTTATATGTTGCATTACCTATTATTTAATATACTTTAAAGCTTGTTTCTAATAAAACATTTCTGGTTTTACTACCACGACAGAAAATGTATAATGGTACCTTTACAGGACTAAAAACTTACCGCACAGCTAAATTACAGTTACTGTGTCATATACTTCAGCTAATGTAACTGGATTTCTGCCACAGCCCTTAACAAGGGCAAACATCTCAAATTACCCACTCCTGTACATGAAACTCGATGATCATGTTTGATTGGATTTGGATGGTTTGGGTTTTTTGTTTTTTTTTTTCCTGAGCAAATGGTAACATCAAGTGTATCAACAAAAGACATAGTTTGGCCTCACCCAAAACACCCTCCACCTTTTCTCTTTTCTCCTTCCAAAGCCCTCAGCCCCTCTCCTGACACGGCCAGAGAGGAGGCGGCGCTCCCCGCCCGCTGCTTTCTGACTTCACACAGCTTGTGTCAGTTTCCAGATGGGTGCAACAGGGTCCTCTCCAACCCAGTAACAAGCTTTAAGGAAAGAACTATCAAAGGACAAGTTTCTTCTTATGATTCTTATTCGGAATATTATTTTTTTTAATTTGAAAGTGGTAGGGCACTGCAGTTAAAATTTGGATACACTTTTCCAGTCATTTCAAATTAAAAATGACACATCCCATCTATTTTAAAATAAACCCAAAACCACCACACAAACACCCACCCCGCAAACCCCCAGGGCTCGAGGCTGCATTACCAAGACCGCGAGCGTTTCTCAGGTTTTAGGTTTTAGCGCCTCAGCGGAGCCAGGGCGGGCGGGAATGCGCGCGCTCTCCCCACGTGCAGCGCCGCAGCCAATCCCGGCCGCCGCAGGAGCGCGAGACCCCACCCACCCTCCCCCCACACCCCGTTGCCAGGGCGGCGCGCGGACTCGTCGGGGCGGGTGGCGGCCATGAGCGGGGTACTGGACGTGCTGTGGGAGGACAGGGATGTCCGCTTCGACATCTCCCCGCAGTGAGTGTCCGTGTCCCGACCCGGCCCTGCCCTCACAGCGGCGCTCTCGGGTCCGCCCGGCGGCGACCGGCCGCTGGCTGAACGCTGCCTCTGCAGGCTGAAGCCGACCGCCATTACCGGCGCGGTGCATGCCGGGAGTGCCCGTTGTGGCGGCGGGGGAAGAGCGCGTTCACCTGGCGGAGCGGGGTGGGACGGGGTGGGCAGTGCTTGATGGGTGGGGTCCACTCACCGTTTCTGATCTGTGAAAAGAAAACAAAATAAAAGGTTGGGCGCTGGATTTGAGGCAAGGGTGTATATTTTTCCCAGCTTAGCTTTTCTTGCAGAAGTATAGCCAAACTAAAGGCGTGTGTCTGTGAGGACGGTGGCACTCATGGTTACTAGGACTTGGCGTCCCCACCGTGGAGTTGGCATCCTCCTCGGGGAACGGGGCGGTGGCTGTGCAGTATTTCACGAAATTCTGTCCTAATAATACATTTTGTTTCTGTCATGCCATGCATGAAGAGTTTTGGCTGCTTTTGACAATACGATTAAAATACAGCAAAAATTCACACTACATTTGTTGTTATGTAATTAAGTGCTTAGATCAGTTAATGGAAGCAAAATAATAATATAAACAGATAAATAGAAGACCTCAGAAAAACCCCAAACCAAACAAAAAAGCAAACCACACCCTTTGTGGAAAATTTAACAGAGCATTTCACGTGTCCTTATACATCTGATATTTCTTTTGCTGGCATCTCTTCTTTCCTGAGCCTAGCTCCAGTCCTTGTGACTTGAAAGTACATCAAGAGACAATAAATTCTATCCTCTAAAAATTACATGAATGCAAGTGGGTATATTGCTTTTTCCTCCAATATCCACACACTTTCTCCTTATTTTGGAGTATACAAAATAAGTATACATATTCCACACGTGCTACGTAATTATTTGTTTTTTCCTTCAATATCCACACACTTTCTCCGTATTTTGGAGTATACAAACCAAGTATACGTATTCCACACGTGCTACGTAATTATTTGTTTATTTACTGTTACCATTTAATGATAAAGATACTAATATTTTTCACCTATGAGATGTAGTGATCATTTAAGGTATGTAAAGTTGATTAGTATGTATGTGTGCATATGTGGAGTTTTCACTGCATGATGTACTGAGCAGGAAACAGAGATAAGCAAAGTAAGGAAATATAAATGGCTTTGTTTTTGCCAGATAAATCNATTTTTTTTTTTTTTTTTTTTTAGGCAAATGAAAATGAGACCTGGAGAGGTCCTTATAGACTGCTTAGAGTCTGTTGAAGATACCAAAGGAAACAATGGAGACAGAGGTAACTGCATACTTAGGGAAATTGTAAATTTTCTATTTACCTTTATAGGTTCATGAAAGCCTGTTCAGGTTTCCATTGAATTCAGTATCAGTGCTCTGTTGCACACAAGAGATCCTGTCTCTTTCATAGATCTGCCTCTGAGTGTTTTTAGATAGGCTCTCTTAAAGTTGTACGAAAGTGATTCTTGTCTCAGAATTTGTTTAGAATTGAAAGCGTTGTAAGAATAAAACCTTTATAAACAGTGTGGTGCTGTTCTGCTGTAATCTTCTTTAATGCTCAATTTTTCCCACCCTTCTTTTAACTGAATCAGTAAGGAATATGTAGTGGGCAGGGGCTGAAGCTGCCAGCATGCTGAGATGACCCTTCGGGGGTTGGATGTGCTGCTCCACAGGGTACAGAATGGAATAAATTTGCATGTGAATAAGGGGTGAGGTTATTCATGAAGACAGCTGTGCTGGTTAACTCACTGCCTTCCCCTTCTCCTTCCCAGAGCAGTTCTGCGCTGATTGTGTCTACATTTTTACTATAAGCACCTGGATTGAAATCAGTAACTGTTCTTGGTTTGATTTTGAGGAATGCTGGTATATGTTAGAGGTTGTTTCATTTGTTCCTTGTTGGATTTTCTCTCCCAGCATTTAAGAAAAAAATGTGTTTAGTGATTTAGTAATTTTTCTGGTGGGGTGTCCTGTGCTTTTTGTCTTTTTCCTGTCAAGGGGAAGGAATATTCTATTGTTTCAAGACTAGAGGTAAATATATATATAGCAGAACAGAACATTTCATTTAATGGAATTTATTTAGCTAAAAAATATCTACACATTTTATCTCCAGGCAGACTGCTTGTGACAAATTTGCGGCTCATTTGGCGCTCCCTGTCATTGCCCAGAGTCAATCTCTGTAAGTATTACCTTTTGTTTCCTTTGTGGTGGCATGCTATTCTTTCACAAAGTATTGATTTCAGTACAGAATACTGAAGTATAGCTGTGTTGCTCTCTAAAGTCTGAAATAAACTGTTACTAAGGAATCTATTTATAATATGCGAACTGAGATGATAATTCATAACAAAATAGTAATATTCAATATTCGATGTTAATTTCTTGGAAAAGAAGTTGAAGAGTTGTTCAGACATATTTTTCATTCGGCTTATATGGGATTCATTTGTTTTTTTAGAAAGAAATGAGAGTTTCAGCTTCATCATACATTGCTTTAATTGTACCTCTTGTTGCCACCTGTTTATTCGCATTCTGCATTTTTGTATTTATTCTCCCACAAATACCTGCCTTTCCAATTTCAGTGTTGTAAACTCTGAATAAGTATCTCATTACAACTGTACAAGTAGCTAGTGGTCTGCTCTTACTTAATTTAATGTGCTGAAAGAAGGGCAGGATGCAGTTCCTTTGTACCCAATTATTTCAAGTACTCAGTGTGGAATCCCCTTCTGTGGAAATATTTATTGGATTGGACTGTACACTGAGCAGCCAGACACACTTGGTCCAGCTTTGGGAACCGCACTTGACCAAACAACCTCCCAAGATCCTTTCCAGCTTAAACTAGTCTTCAGTGTTGTGATGAGAACCCAGAGCATTAACCACAAGGTGCAATTCTCACAAATAGCATCCAAAGCTGTGCTACAAAATTGAGTAATGTACTTTGTAATTCTGACTGTTATTTTTTTTGTTCTCAAAACAATGGGTTTTTTTCTCCCCTGACTTTTAAGCCGTCGGTTACAACTGTGTTATAAACATAACTACAAGAACTGCCAACTCGGTAAGTTCCAAAAAAATACTTTTTAAAATAACAAAAGAAGCTGTAATTAGTTGTTTATACTTATTGCCCTATATCAACAATAATCTGAAAGTTTACTTGCAAGAACGGTAATAGAATAGTAACAGAAGTTTAATCTTGAAAGTGGAGGGCTCTCAAATACGTAGCCTGAATGGAATTACATGCAACTGTGAAGCTATTTGTTTGACTTGCCACAAAGAACTAGCAGGAAGATGCTGTAGATTCCCTGGGCAACCACATGATAACAAAACCACAAATACTGTTTCAGTCATGATATTGCACATGTACAGCAGGCAAGCTTCATTAGTTTTACTGTTGGTAGAACTGCTATTTTATCAAAAAGAAAAATAAATTCAGTTGAAGACAGCAGTAGATTAGTGTCAGAATCAGGATTACACCTCCATATACACTATTTAAAACAGTAACTTAGACAATACCTGAAGATTATTTATTATTTGTACGATCAAGCTACTCTATTGACAAAATGCGATATTTCATTTTTTCCATACAGAAATTACGAGGGCAGACAGAAGCTCTGTATATATTGACTAAATGTAACAACACTCGGTTTGAGTTCATATTTACCAATGTTGTTCCTGGAAGTCCCAGGCTCTTCACTTCAGTTATTGCTGTGCACAGGTAGTGTACTTAAAATAGTGTTTGATCAGTGACTATGGGGGGGTTACAGCTGCTGATATACACAGTATATGACTGTCCATATTCAACATTCAGAAAACTTTCCTAAACAAGAACAATGTCTGGAAGGAAGGGGGAGAATGATCACAAATTTTAGTAGACAACTGCACATAATGAAAACTAATGTGTATTTATACTAGTTATTGATCACAATTTATACACCTTGTGTGTATAAACTATCTGAACAAATAAAAGTATAGAGGAACTAATTTCAGTGTGCATTTTCTGTCTGTAATACTTTCCCGTAATTTCAGACCACGTAAAGGAAATGAAGAGTTAAATCCTAGTAGTAACTCTTAGTTGACTACAAAACAGTGTGTGCTTTCCACCTGAGGACAGATCATCTGAATAAATGTGTGCATAATACATTACTATGTATTATGTGTCTATTTAAGAGCTATGGAATACTGACTTTTATATTGGATGTTTGTGACTTAACTGACACTGAGAAATAAAGGATTGTTAATGTCCATGCTATGTATAGTATGGAACCCAGGGAATTTATGCTTTGTAATAGAGGCTAGGAGATGGCTGTCTTAAGGAAAAGGAAGAAATAGTATAGACATGAACAATACAAGAGATCAAAAAGTTGTTAAAAACCCCTTTTAAGTTTAAAGATAATTTCATTAAGGAAAACTGGAATAGAATTAATTATGTTTAAAAAGTTTAGTAGTACTCTCATTTTTGTGCACTGTGGTAAAAGGAAAAGCTGAAAATAGACGTTTCATATCTGTACTAAAACAAAAAGTAAAGATAATAGAAAAACTGAACTCTGTATGAACTAATATGTATTTTTTATTTTTTGCAGAGCTTATGAAACTTCCAAAATGTATCGTGATCTGAAGCTGAGAAGTGCCTTGATTCAAAACAAGCAACTGAGGTTGTTACCACAAGAACAAATATATGATAAAGTCAATGGAGTTTGGAATTTATCAAGTGATCAGGTATAGTGAAGAATCAGAGTGCATTGACTACAGAAAAGTTAAAATGTTTCAGCTTCCATCTAGCAATTGTACTACTGTAGTTTTGTAACCTCAAAGGAAATATCCTTAATGCTGTTCATCAGCTGATGCATGCAGAGAAACTGATCCCATATATTTGCTACTCACTACAAAATCTCCTTTTGGCAACCTGAAGTCTACGTGACCTGGCTAATATGCAAGGAGCTAGATATACAGTTTCTGTTAAAAAATATATATATTTATGAGTCTAAAGCTATGTATGATTCTGAAAGAAAATCACGTTTCTGAAATGCTCTGCTGTATGTTTGTATCTTTACATACAGCTTTGACTAAACAGTATTAAGATTATATTGCCTTTTGATTACTGAAAATTGATAATACTGGAAAGGGATCTGCGTCTTAAAACAAGAAAAGATAAAGACTCTAAGATAAAAATAGAAAACATTTATTATTTTACAGGGCATTAGTTGCAAGCATTTCCCGGAGCAATGAAACAAAACAGGAGCTGATATTTCTGTCTGTGCAATTTTAGTCCAGAATAGAAATATGATCCACCCTGACAAGCTAAAAAGTTCTTTCCTCTACATTCCCTTGGCACACATCTCCTCAATTACCTAAGTTTAACCCACATGCCATTATAGTTATGCTTTATGCCAATTCAAGATCTGTACAGTTAATAACGCTCTCAGATGCTCCATGTATTCCCATGAGGCTGCCTGAGCTGCGACTTGATCCAGCCTTGCTGCAGTAGTAGGTACTCCCAGCTATTTTCATTACTCACATTCTGTAGCCTTTGAAGATTGGATCCTGCTTCCTTGCAATCAATAGAAGCATTTTGGCTGGGTTTGGTAGGGAAGAATCAGGCTTTTAGTAAATTAAATATTAAGCTGTACCTTGCTTATGTGTAAATGAAAAGCAGTAATTGTGACGTTTGGGAAAAAAACTCTGTACTTAGAAGCAATTCTAACATGCCTTTTCTTTAATAGGGAAATTTGGGAACATTTTTTATTACTAATGTGAGAATAGTTTGGCATGCAAATATGAACGAGAGCTTTAATGTCAGCATACCATATCTACAAATTGTAAGTATCTTGCAGCAACCATTTTCAAAATGAAATAGCATATGCTCAAGTCTTTACTTAAAATTCCCAGCTCACCAAAATTTTATTTCATATCCCACATTCAGGGAGGAATTTAGTCTTACCAGCATCAACCAGAGGGTATATTTTCTTTTCTGTCCAGATTAGTTGGGAGATTTCATGGGCAGGTACAGGTGTTGAAAGTGGCTTGTATTTCAGATTTTTTTAGTATTTACTCTGATGCTTCATGCCACCTACTTACACCAGGATTAACAATCTGTGAACCTGATGTTCAGAAATTCACTGTTACCACTGTTACCACTTCCAATAAAACACTTTTCCCCGAGCTTTCAGGGGTTTCGATTTGTAGTGGTAAATGGGAGGGAATGCTGGTAGCCAAGATTCCAGAGCCAGTAATTGTAATTATTACAGTGTAAAAAACCAAACTGGCACAAAGAGGTTTTTATCCAGTAATTACAATATTTTTAACAGTGTTGTATCTCTTCATCATTAGCGTTCAATAAAAATGAGAGACTCCAAGTTTGGCTTGGCACTTGTGATAGAGAGTTCTCAGCAGGTAAGAAGCTTTAATAGCCTTTTTATATTAATTGCATTTTTATATACAATATTTCTCTAATTTTGAAATGTTATGGGTCCACTTTTAAGGTACATAGAGCATTCCTTCTGTGTGGCCTTTTGAAAATTTTAAAAAAGTTCTCTTGGCACTGCTTTAAGTGTATGTTAGGGTCAATATGGCTACTGGGAGTTACACTTTCTCTAAGCAAAGCAGCAGTAGGCTGGCATGACTAGCTTATAGCTGTCAAATACACTGTCTTCTGACAGATTATCTTTGGAATCTAATCAATTCTGTACTTAATTAAGACTACTCTTTTAAATCTTCATTATTTCTGTGTATCTGAAAGCTTCTTTAGTAACATCAAGACATAACAGACTAAACATTTGCTGGGAATCAGTTAATATCACTTCTGAATTTGTCCCACTCTTGTTTGCTTGTGTTTTTTTGCAGAAGGAGTTTGTTCCCCTTGTATATAATGGGCTAACAGTTAAAAGCTTATCTACATCATAGAGAAGCATTGTCATTGGTTTTTTCACCCATGATTTAAGTGGCAGAATAAGAAAAGATAATATCAAAGATAATGTTTTCTCAGAAAGCTGAAAATTGCTATCATTAAACTGGAAATCACTATCAAGGAGAAAAAATTGTTTAAAAATAAGACTAATGAACAGATGTTGTCTTTTTTTTGTGTTATATAGAGCGGAGGATATGTACTTGGTTTTAAAATAGACCCTGTAGAGAAACTACAGGAGGCAGTGAAAGAGATTAATTCACTTCACAAAGTTTATTCAGCTAATCCTATATTTGGAGTGGATTATGAAATGGAAGAAAAGGTACTCCATTTATTTATTTAAAATTAAGTAAAATACTGTTAAAATAATAATAATAAATAGTAATAAAAATAAAAGTAATAAATAGTAATAAAAATACATTAAACATATTACATATGTGAATTTACTTACTAGAGTGTTATAATTTACAGCCTCAACCCCTTGAAGACCTAACAGTGGAGCAGGTTCCAGATGATGTGGAAATAGAATCTGATGAGCATACAGATGCTTTTGTGGTAAGTCGCTCCACAAAAAACAGAAAAATAGAATCATTCTTGTTTGGTTATTCAAATGTAAGCAACATACAGCTGTAATCCTCTATTAAAGATAAGCTGCAACTGTACTTTCTGTATTTAAAACACATCTACATGCCTTTTATTAAACATCCTGATTATTACAGGAATTTATTCTGTGTATGAATTTTTAATTTAAGAACAAACTATTATTCAAATGAATAGTAGTAGATATTTAAAAGAATAGTTGGATGTAGTTTCTCAATACATTAAAATCAGAAATAGCTAGAAAATCAGCAGTATAATATAATCAGATACATTATATTAAAACAACTCTTCTCTTGGAGCAGACAGATGGTGATATCTATATGCTCAATGTTTATCTAAGATTCAAACTTGGAAGTTTTTTAGAAAGGCAGCAATAATTTTGTATTACTATGTCTCCCAGTATTTCAGGAAAACCTACTTTAAAATGCATTAGGTTGCTTGATGACCCTCTTTCAGTGAATTTCCAAACTTAGTGTGCAACCCAGTAACACCTGGCTCCATGATTCTCTGCAAGGGTAGATGGCACATGTTTTCAAATGTTAGCCATGATGCAATGATAATTGACATGTTTTCTTACCAGTCTGTGAAATTTGGTAAATTAGCAGGGCTAGCACCAGTGTTATTTCCACTCCTTTTAATTTTGCAGTCTTTTACTAATACAGATAAGCTCTTGGTTTTTTCTTTCCCTCTTTCCTAGCTTTTTGCCTTTTTTCCTTTAATTTTTGCACATTTTTATTCAATCTGCAGCATATTTGAAGACATACCTTTTCCTTAAATGGAGATCTGTTTGCTCTATTGGTGCCTTTTTCACCTGAATTAAATAACTGAGCTTTTTATATTCTCAAACAAAAACTGGAAGCTGAAAATGGTTAGAAGGTGGTTGCTGTAGGAGACACAGGTTGCTCAGTGGCTACACACCAATATTCCACAACACTTGACGCTTCAGGAAAGCGCTTTCTTTGCTGCCCTTGCCAGTCCACACTGGCAGCTGAAGCAAGATTGGGCTCTTTTTGGTAAATGAAATCCAGAAACTGCTGGTCCAGAGATTTCCAGAGCTGTGGATATTTTCTGATATCTGATATCCTGAAGAGTTTGAGCCTTAATTTCCACACACACAGAATGAGAAAGATGGTATCTCTTCCCACATCTCTTATTTGTTGAGTTGTTCTATTACTCCATGTTCATTTCTTAGATTGGATATGATGTTAACTGAATTTTTATATTATACATTTCAAGCAAGTTTTTGATGTTGAATAGTAAATGCTGCTGCACATGAGGCAAAAAATATAAGGATGTTGTCAGTTTGTCTTCATATTAACATTCCCTATAAAGTGTTTGTCGGTGTAACAAATGTAATACGAAAATGTTACAATTTAAAACATCTTTTTTTATTATGATGGAAAATTCCAAGATCGGTATTTAGTGAAAAATACCATAATCTAGTGGTATCTAATCTATAATCCAAAACAGAAACTCCTGTTAGAACCCTTTTGTAAATTATTTTATCATAGAAGTAAAACCCATATAGACTGGATTGTTGTGGAAGACCTACCCAATACAGTTTTGACCCCAAGGAATTATTAGCAGATGTGGGTTTTAGACTTCTTTTTTCAAGGTTCTTTTTTATTTTCCTTTGCAGGCTTACTTTGCTGATGAAAACAAGGTAAGGAAATTTTTTTTCAAACTATCAAATTTATGTTGTTAAAATGGAATAATGAAATTTAAAAAGTGCCTTCTGCTTTATTTTATTTTCTCTCATATCTCATGCAATCAAAAAAGCAACATGATCGGGAGCCTGTTTTCTCAGAAGAACTGGGACTTGCAATAGAGAAGCTAAAAGACGGATTCACGCTCCAGGGACTCTGGGAAGTAATGACCTGATTTAGATTGGCACGTTTGTTTCCTAAGCAAGGAAAGCCTCTTGGTTCTTGCTGGATTTAGATCTGTAGAAGATAAATTAGAAATATCGAAGTAGCAGAGAACGAACATGCCAAAGCTAAAGAGCAGGCGGATATTATATAGTAAGCCCCAGGCTATGTAATAAAAAAAAAGATAATTCAAAAACCTTGTAGGCTTAAAGGCTTTGCAGTTCTTGTGTTGCCTCTCTAAGCAGTGCGAGGACAGCCACTCTGTAAGGCAGGCGGGGCGCAGCCGCTGGGGGAAGCGCTGCCCCCTGGAGGCCCCCCTCGGTCACGGCTGTAAGGACCTGGGAATTCCCTCTGCCTGTAAGACTGGGAGCACCTGGGAGTCCCTCTGCACAAAGGCATGGCTGTGCCATTTGACACATTTGTAACCTCCACTGTTTCCAGAACTGTCCTTTTTCTCCCTCCCCTGACAACACAAAAGTTTGCCGTGATGTTTCAGACACCATTTTATACAACTTCATGGCTCCTGTGTTTATATATTGCCCTTTGGCTGCCAGGACCAGGTGCTGCTTGCCATTTTACATAGCACTATGTCAGAAAAGGAAGCCTCTCCTTTTTCTGCACATGGAGACCACTGTTTGAGACAGGGCAGTGTGAGGTATGCAGTTTGATGCTCAATTTCAAGTACTAATGTATTTAACAGAGTGATGTACTTTCCCATAATGATTATGTTTGAATTAAATTTTCATAACTTGTTTAATGATTAGCAACACAGAAATACCATCATACACAGAACATTTTGTATGTAGGCATATTGGCTGTGTTTTTGATAGCTTTAAGAAAAAGCAATTCTGTTCCAAATAATAGCTTTCATGTTTCATAATTTTGCTAAATGTTCAGCACATATCATTCCAAGTATTTAATTGTAATCCAGATATCCTTACACAGTTGTTGTTTACTTGTTTGTTTTTGTTAGAGCACTTTTTAAAGCAATGATCTAGAAAAAAGTGCACATGCAAATAGCTTCTGTGTGTGAGTCATTAGACCATTTATGATGTTATGTGTTATAGAGAAATGAGTCATTTATTGTTTAAAGGAAGACACAGCTGTTATGTTTTCTAGTGAGATAAAACCTCTGTGCTGTTTTCTATAAATGGAAAAAGTCAAATGAGCTCTCCTCTCAGCTGTTGTTTCAGCAGCTGACTGTTAAAGTAACTGTGGTGTGAATGTAATACTGGTGTTTGTAGAAAATCTTTCAGTGTATATATTTTAAATTAAATACTACCTATATTGAAAAACAGTCATTATTTCAATAAACTTTGATAATACTATATATTGTTGTAGATCTTGCATTCACGTAGTTGGATTTTGATCCTGTTCCCATTCCATTCAAAGAACTTTTTACCATATGGGTGGAGACTTCAATTTGAATTATTTTGGAATGCAAAACTTTACCTGGAATAAAATGTATTTTATGTCTGAACAGCAATGTTTGGTTTATAACCAAATGGATATTAACAAGCAGCCCAAAATTTCAAGGTCTTAATACTTGAAGAAATTGTGTATGTGATATGGTTACGTATAAAAATAATCTTAGAACAAAGGTGATCAATGCAAAGTTCTGGAGTTTTTTTGTGTCTTTATGACTGCAGCAATGAACTGTATTAAGCAACTCTGAAAAAGTGAACAGTGGTTACAAGTGACAACATGATTAATAATATTTCTATTTCAGAATATTTAGTAACATGTATCTGTGCAGTCTTGCTCATAGCTGTCTCACTGTGTGTCAGATTCTGCTGTCCTTACTCACATCAAATAATTTATTACATTGCACATAATCTTACTGATTCAATGTGGAGAATGATGGCAAAACCTGACCATAGTGACTAAGAGCAACAGTTGCTTCTTTCAGTCTTTGACAGCTGCAAGAGCAACTCTGTTTTTCCAAACCGTCCATCCCAAATTCCAACCTGTAAGAGTATGTACCTATATTTAGCTAGCGAGATTAAGTTGCAGAGGCTTCAAGCAGGGCAAAAAGCACATTGGTCTGCCTTTTTTACAGACAAACCTTTGGGCAGACAACAGCTAAAGGTTTCTACTCCCTCCCCTTTCCCAAGTGTTTGCAAAATGGATTCCCAAAGGGAACTCACTGAAGAGCTCAGACTTTACCAATCCACCCTCCTTCAGGATGGCCTCAAGGAACTTCTTGAAGAGAAAAAGTTTGTAGATTGCTCTCTAAAAGCTGGTGACAGAAGCCTGCCTTGCCACAGATTGATTCTGTCAGCATGTAGCCCTTATTTTCGTGAGTATTTCTTATCTGAGCAAAATGAAGAGAAAAAGAAGGAGGTAGTTCTAGATAATGTTGACCCCAACATACTGGATATGATTGTCAAATACCTTTATTCAGCAAGTATTGATCTCAATGATTCTAACGTGCAAGATATTTTTGCTTTGGCCAGCCGCTTTCAGATCCCTTCTGTATTCACTGTGTGCGTCTCCTACCTTCAGAAGAGGCTTGCTGTTGGTAACTGCCTGGCCATCCTTCGATTAGGTGTTTTGCTTGACTGCCCAAGACTTGCATTTTCTGCCCGTGATTTTGTTTCAGATCATTTTGTGCAGATCTGCAAAGAAGAGGACTTCATGCAGCTTGCCCCGCATGAACTTATCTCAGTTATTTCACCTGACAGTTTAAACGTAGAGAAGGAAGAAATGGTATTTGAAGCAGTAATGAGATGGGTCCGAACAGACAAGGAGAACAGAGTGAAGAGCCTGGGGGAAATTTTTGACTGCATACGTTTTCGTCTCATGCCAGAAAAATATTTCAAAGAACAGGTTGAGAAGGATGATATAATTAAAAGCAACTCAGACCTTCAGAAAAAAATAAAGATTATTAAGGATGCTTTTGCTGGGAAACTGCCTGACTCTAGCAAAAGCACAGAAAAGTCAGCCAAAGGGGAGGTGAATGGCGATGTAGGAGATGAAGATTTATTGCCTGGCTACCTAAATGACCTTCCCAGGCACGGCATGTTCGTCAAAGACCTGATTCTTCTGGTTAATGACACTGCTGCAGTAGCCTATGATCCTCTTGAAAATGAATGCTACCTAGCAGCCCTCGCAGAACAGATTCCCAGAAATCATTCCAGTATAGTCACCAAACAAAATCAGGTCTATATTGTTGGAGGACTGTATGTGGAAGAGGAGAACAAGGATCAGCCTTTCCAGTCATACTTCTTCCAGGTACAGGCTTTATAATTGGTGGTATAATAATAGGTGCTTATGAGGGTTACTGAAAAGAGTCTCTGCAAGTGGGTTGTCTAGTTTCTTCGTATGGTGATGGAGAGAAGTATCTAGAGAGTTATTTTTATCTCAGAGAGAGAAATGAAACTGAGGGACTTGCATCTTCTTTTCCAAAATTAACCTCTGGTGAGATCTCAGAAAATATTAAAAGGATTAATATATTCTATCTAGGCACTGGCTTTCATTAAGACCCAGATTTTTCATGGTACAGATGTCTAAGTCTAAAAATGTTTTTGTAAAATACTCTTTTTGTATTTCTGTTAACTTCAATGAAAGTTGGGAGTGCTTTAGCTGGTTTAGATCTAATGAGATGTCTTTCTTTTTTTGCATCTGAAATACTTTCATGACAGCAGTAATGTGTGTATTTTAAGTGCGATTTCTGTCACTAAAATTGCAGAAGTCCTTTTTGTCATATCTACATGTGAAAGCCTAAGGGCTATATAAATACGTAATTTAGAGGCACGTTTTTTTCTTAGCAAACTGTCGGTGTCAGTACACTGAATACCATGTTTCAACTGAATAATTTTATATCTTTGTAAATCTGTATAATATAAGGCTGACTAATAATAACTGTAACTCCACAATATATTTCAGGAAAATCAGCAAAAATGCAGTTTGGTGTGTTTTTACCATGAACTAAGTCTGTTATGTTTTTAGCTACGTGCTTTGGTGTATATTTAAACTATTTTGTGATGAATTATGCAACATGCTGCTGGCTGCGTCCTCTCTTTAGGCACACTGGCCTAAAGGAGTAAAAGTACTGTTTCATATTTCAATATGAAATAAAGCAAAGTAATAAGCAGTGATAGAATTTTTAAGCCTTCAGATATTAAAAAATACAAATCTTGTTTGTAGCAGTATGGCTCACTGATTTCACACACAATGAAAGACTTGGTTTCAGACATTTGTTACATCTGTGAGAGGGAAGTCTTAGTTTGTAGGAGAGGGATTAACACTTTCATTTCCTTGTGTAGGTATAAAACACTAATCACTGAAGTGAAAAACTTGTTACAGAAATATTCTTCCAATAGAAATAACATGTTGAAGTTGTAATGTGTATTTAGTCCAGAGCTAAAGAAGTCTCAGTGTACTAGAAAGGGGCCTCTGAGTAACTAAACCTCAAGACTGATACTAAAAATTGATGAAGTTTTCAGAATTCTACTTTATATGCCAACACCCATTTCCTGAAATCATTTTGTTTGCTTGTCGTCTCTAAGCTTGCTTGCTGCTGCTATTCCCTATAGTTAAAAAACTTGTCTGCATTACCCATGTGGCTGTTGTTCCCTCTAAAATATTAGTGTGGTGCCAAACCAATATTCACTTGCTGATCTTCCTTTCCCCAGCAGTGAAGCATTGTATTTGGTAGCTTGCAACCTGGGAGAAAACAAGGCTGCCACTGGCTTGAGAATGCATGACAAGTTGATGCCCTTTCAGCAGGAGATATGTCATAGTGAAGACTGATGTACTAAGTGAGCTGTGGTCTCTGAGAGGTACAGCCTCTCATTGCCCCACCCAGATCCAGCTACTGGCGAGATACGTGCCCAGGAACTACATTTCTCTGTTGAAATAAAACTTTCTGTCCAACAGGGGTCAAATCTGGGAGAGGCATTTAGCAAGGAAACCTAGACTGTGGAATGTACTTCTGGAAGAAGAATGTCACCAAACTAAACCCTGAACTTTATTTTGACTGAACTTTCTTTTGCTTTCTATCAAATGCCTTAACACCCACACAAACTTGTTATCTTACCCTCCCTTCCTGTACCAATGTCAAGCAAATCTATATGCAGTAGGTGTGAGAAAATAATTCTTTTTGAACATCATAGAATTTAATTCAGGTTCAATCGTAAGTTCTCAGATCAAAACAAAAAATAAGCACTGCAGTTCTAGGAAAATACTGGTTTATTTTTTTCTTTTGTCCTCCTGCTGCTGCTTCTTAGGTGTTTTCAGCATACTGGATGTGAAATGAGACAGCCCTGAGAATACTGCTGTAGAAATTACATCAATATTATTGCCAAGAGAGCTGCAGTGATTACCTATTTTGCATAAGAGTGAAGTGTTATTCATTGTGTCTTCAGAGATCTCATGAACTTTTGAGGGTATTTGTGATGAAACACACATCTGTTGCTCTAGGGATTGCAGAAGAAACATCTGTGCCATTTGCCATGTGATGGCTCCTGATCAGTAAGAAGAACTGTGTAAGCATGTCTGGCATCTCATTGTAGCGATGAGCACAACCAGCTAAACATACAGGTATGGAAGTGCAGGAGTGTCTGCTCCATCGGGCAGGAAGAAGAACCACTTGTTCTTTCCAACATGGTAGGGAACCACTAGAGTGAGAGACCTTTATATAAGGAAGAAAAGATAAAGAGGCAAGGAAGCAGTCAGGGTGAGCAGACACAAAGAGTTGTATGGCACTGACTCTGCTAGATCTCAGCACTGTGAAACATGGGTGGGTAGAAGCCATCATTCATTAGCTGCACTGAGGGAGGGGCAGGTTGTTCAGGCAAGCAGATTTGCTGTTGAGAGGCACTGAGTGCCAATAGATAAATTCTGTGGAACAATATTCATTGTGTGGATTTTTACTCTTTGCCTTTCCTAACCCTTTCTGTTCTGATGCTCTTTCAGCTGGATAGCATTGCTGGTGAGTGGGTTGCCCTTCCTCCACTGCCGTCAGCCAGGTGTCTCTTCGGGCTGGGAGAATCAGACAACAANCTGGGAGAATCAGACAACAAGATCTATGTAATAGCAGGCAAGGACCTTCGCACTGAGGAGTCGCTAGATTCAGTATTGTGCTATGACCCTGTGTATGTTTCAAATTTAACTATGCCCACTGAGGACAATGTAGATGGCCCATTGCTAGTTGAGAAAAGCTAACAGTGATCTTCTTGTTCCAGGGCAATGAAATGGGGTGAGATCAAAAAACTACCTATCAAAGTATATGGCCATGCAACTATCTCAAACAATGGATTGATATATTGTCTTGGTGGAAAAACCGATGATAAGTGAGTTTCTAAGTCTTTTTATTATCTTTTTATTATCTTCTTGGTCCTTAATAGATAATATGTCCTCACACTCAGAAATGAGGGTTTTCCTTTTCTGCATCTGTAGATTAAGTTTGGTAACAATCTGGCAGAGGGGAACACATTATGGTATGTAGGATATATTTTTTTGTGATAAAGTAAATTACATATAAATTGTAATCCAACTTGTTATTTTAATAACCATACTTATTTC
>VZTN01021358.1:2618-14445 GCA_013400515.1 Erpornis zantholeuca | reverse complement strand
CAATGTTACTCTTAGGAATTCTCCAGTTATATTACTTACCCAGTATTGAAAAAAGAGAAATATCTAGTAATGGTCCTTTAGAACAAAATGTATATAATTCAGACCTTTTACAACATAAAAGTTGAAAGGCCTCTTAAAAGATACTGCCTCTGGTATTATATAGGAGGAGGCCAAGAGGTGCAGCACACAGGAAAATGGNTGCCCATGGTGCCTCTGGGATAACATATTTAGGAAGGGCTAAGAACCACAGTACAGCAGCAAGATAAACAGCTCTGCAGACACTACGTTCAGTGAAGGAAGAGGAAGAGGCAGTGCTCCAGGTGAAAATCAAATATTTCCCTGCAGCCCATGGAAGAACCCCCACTGGAGCAGGTGGGTATGCCCTAGAAAAAAGAGCCCACACCACAGCAGGCTACTGGCAGGATCCTTGGGGTATGGAGAGGAGCCCGTGCAGGAGCAGGTTTTCTGCTCCTACTTTGGGAACCTACACTGGAACTGTCTGTTCCTGAAGGACTATATCCCATGGAAAGGAGCCATGCTGGAACAGTTGAAGAACTCTAGCACATGGGAAGGATCCACTTAGGAGGAATTTGTGAAAGACTTCATCACGTGGGAGGGACTTGGCACTGAAGCAAGGGTAAAGTGAGAAGGAGGAAGGAGCAGCAGAGACAAAATGTTTTGAACTGACTGTAACCTCCATTCTTAACTCCCCTCTGCTGCTCCAGGCAGGGAGGATATATAAGTGGTAGGAAGAAAGAAGTGAAGTTGACCCTGGGAAGAAGGGGACGATAGGGGAAAGATGTTTTTATTTCTGTCTTTGTTTCTCACCATCCTACACCATTTCTACTTGGCATTAAATAAATGTTTTTCCCCACTCAAGCACCTTTTGCCTGTGATGGTAATTAATGAATGTTTTCCCTTGCTTTCTCTCTGAGACTTTTCACCTATTTTCTCTCCTCTTACTGATGAGAAGACGGAGTGAGAAAGTGTCTTAAGGGGCATCTGACAGCCAGCCAAGGGTAACCCACCACAATGATGTATGTGCCTACTCTTCGGAAGTACCGTAGGCCAAAATTATACTTGTGACTTAGCTGAAGTTTTCCCATCAATTTCACTGCCATAATAGGGTGTGAAAATCAGAAAAGGATACAATGTGGTATATTTAAAATTAAGGGAAAACAATTTTAGTTAATAATTTTGAGAGTAGATATTGTGCAGCTAATTAAAGATTCATCTGTATATGTTAACTTACCTAAGTACTACTTTTACCACAGCATCATTTAATTCTTTTCAGTATGTTAAAAGGATATGTAAACTTAATTTTTTTTTTTAAGATTCACTAGTTTTCAATTATTGTGTAATTTTAAATCTAATAAATTTCTTAGGATGATAACTCAATATGAAACTAACTCATAACCCAAAGTACTACCTTTTTCTTTGTATTGCATTTATGTCAATAGTAAAGTATAATGCTATTTAATCTGTTAATGTTTTAATATGAAAAAAAAATTGTAACTCTCAAATAGATGTCTTATCATGATAGATTTAAACACCATCAAATCCACCTAGTTATTGCTTCATTGCAAGGTAATTCTCTGTAGCAATTTTGTCTCTTTGACTTAAGGAAAGATATCAGAATTAATCTAGGTATTCTAAGTTAGCTTTTTAAAATAAGTTAATTAAATATATGCACTTTTTAAATAAGTAATCCTTTTAAATCAATCAATAGTAAAAAAATATTTTTAAAATCTTGCTTTAATCAATAATCCATCCTTTATGGAGCTGAAATATGATAAAACAATTTCATGTAATGAACAGCATTAGGTATTTGAAATAGCATAATCTGAAAATGTAACATAATTCTGTGGTACAATATTAATTTAAAACCAGAGATGAACAAGAATAAAAATACTATACACCAATGAGAAATTCTAATATTTGGAGAAACTACTGCATTTCTCTTGCAGTATTTACTGAGAAGACAGTAATGAGAATAAGCTCCAAGAAACCTCTTAGGAAAGAAGCAGTTGAATGAGATGGGAAAGTGTACTAGCCTTCAGCTTGTGAAGTCTGTTGTTTTGATCGATCAATTTAGGCTGAATTTAAAAGGCTAAATTTAAGAAATAATGTTGTAATATTCCTAATCTGGAAAAAATTGCATTATTTGTATAATTTTTCATTGTTTTAATGTGTTTGTCTCCTGACTTTCTATGTACTATGACCTTTTGTCGTGTATCAGCTGTTTCTGTGACAGACCTTGCAAGGACTGTTTTGCAGCAGAGGTCGAATCTGCTGCTCAGACTGCTAACTATAACATAAAAGGCATATAGGTATCACAGTGACATAAAAATGAGAAGAGCTTCTGTATTCTCAGAAGTACCCATCCTTTAGAATTCATCATGACTGACTACAATTATTCTTTTTTTATATCCAAATTTCTGTCTTGTCCTTTCCCTCTAAACCTCCCCAGGCCAACAAGAATCACAAACCTTTATTTGATCCTAACATGACCATGCTGCTTTAAGGTGGCATATTGCCCTTTGACACGACCTGAAATAACCTTATGCTATGGAAATGAATCCTCATGCATATTTTGAAATTCACATTCAACTTTGGCCCCTGTTCCTGACATAGAATATGTACATGTAAGCTCAGCTGAATGTAAAACATACCTAGCCAATATATTATTTTCCTGGCTTGAGCTTTCATTCTGTAAGTATTATGATGCGTCCCATAAAAATCATATAATATTTTGTACCAATTTCTTTTAGAAATGATTGTCATATTATAATGAAATTTTATCTTTGGAAACTCAAGCTGTTAAACTGTTGTTATAGTTTGCATAGACATCTGTATTTTCTTCTGTGCTATGAGATCACCAATACAGTTTTACATCACAGAATACTTCCATGTGTACTTCAGTTTGTTTTAAAAAAATTACTAAGTGTGTAGTGAATGTGAATACACACCTGGTTTGATTTTCAAGGTTTGATTCAGTAGTTCCCTGTAGTCTATTTTTTATTATTTGTCTGCAATAAATACACCAGATTGACATCTGAATTTGAAATCAACTTTTGAGAGCTTCAAGTAAAATGTCTTTGAGTTACTTGTGATTCAGATCTGCTTAGAATTAGCTAATAAAATTTCCTATGATGAGAGAAGTGATCAGTAGTTTCTTCGTAATCTTTTTGTACCAGAACTCATAAACTCATCTGTTTATGAAGTAAAGGTAATATTTGTGTCTGTAATATTGATAAACATTTGAAAATACAGCACATCTGCTTGAATTGCCACCGGCTTGTTGGGATCATAGGAGCAGAGTAAAGGAGAATGCCAATGCAATCTCTGATTTAGGACCTTGTTATAGTTTGTGTAGTTTTAGTAGTTACATTCTCATGTGGAGACTTTCATAATACTCCATAATTAGTCTGTGATTCCAATGTTTATCTGTGATGCCTATGGTATTATCCATTAGTTGGTGGTTCAAGCATTTCTACAATCAGATTTTCTTTCTTTCATGTGGGTGCTTTCCTTTTATACATTTTCTTTTTTTTTAGCAAAAATTGGATCAATAGAATTGAAAGTGATATTTTATCCTTAGGGTCTTGACTTAAGCTTTTTTAGCATCTCATGGTAATCTGCCTAAATTGCCTTTGGTATAAGCATGTCATTGGCAATTATGTGGACAATCTCAGTATACCCAAATGTTTCATTGATCTTTTTTTTTAATGCATCAGGAGTTTCAATTCTTCATTTATTTCAAAAGGCAGATGGGAAAACATATATCTCCCCCAGGGTGTACTGAAGTGTACCGTCTGGATGATTCCTCTAGTCTGAGTTGCCAAAACCTGTGTTTCATATTTGGAACAGTGAGATAGGTTTTCAAGATTGTCAGCCCTTTCTTAATATAGTCTTGCTAAAATCTTTGGCTTCCAGTTAAATCCTAATCTCCACTGTACCCTCTGTTCAGCTGCAGGACCAAAAACCCACAGAAAGCAGAAATTTACAATTTCTTTCCTGTCTATAGAAATCTGCACCTGAATTCATCCACCACTGTAAAAAGACCCATTAGAGCTATATGTGAGAGATATGGTCAGATAGCTGATATATTAAGAACAAGAAGCAATATTTCCCCTGGACCTCTTTTATCCTCCTCACTGTGTCATTGCAGAGTGAAATTATTTTGGAAGTCTCCATGTGCAATATATCCAGGTTATTATTATTTACTAGGTTAGGTTTAGATGCCAGGTAATCACTCTCGTGGGGTGAAAAACCACCACATGTTCCTATCTCCCAAAGTAGGAACAAGGTGATGGTTACAGCTGGGTTTTGTTTGCCTGTTTAATTCTAACTTGGAGTTTTTCTTGTAGATACGGAGGTGCATTCTGATTCTGGTCATTTGAGTGATTCAAAGAAAATTCTCTTTTGGTTTCATTCTGAGACAGGAAGAATTTATACTGGTGACACAGCTGCCTCCTGTAACGCTGTGGTAGGGAGCACACCCACTTCACAGTGTAAATAGGAAGCCATCAATTCTCCTCAACTCTGTAAGCAGACCTGGAGCCTTTGAAAACACCAGTTAATGACAAAGTCGTGTTGACCTGTGTTTTCAGTTTCTTTATCTCCTCCTGTGGTCTATTGTGAAATGCATTGTGGACAATGAGCAATGGAATACAGATTGTAGGCCATTCAGAATTCATTTTATTGATGTCCATTCTTGCAAAATATGACTTCTAGATGCAGAATGTCTCCTAGTTATTTGGTCCTGCATGTAGGAAGCATCCTCTGAATGTAAGAGTAATGTCTTGTAGTAATGAGAAGTACATTCTGATTTTTCTCTTATGTTGGATTACAGTATACAGTATTAAAGGACACAATTGTACTCATGTTCATCCGAAGATCTGGCTTTTTATCTGAATTAAATGGTCATGTTATACACAAACCAAAAGCAATAAATATTTCTGTGGTTCTGATATATTATTTCAAAGGCCCTTTTTTAATTCTTTTTTATTTTCATTTTGAGATACATCTGCAACTGAACTTGCACTTGACCCATTATGGTGATTTTGTCTAAGGGTACACACAGCTTTTTTTCTTTTTGATCATCAGGGTTATGAAATGACACATTGTACTTTGGCAAAGATTTAGCAATCTACCCCTTAGTTCTTTCTCAGTGACACTGAATATCAAACTAACTTTGAGCAAGACAATATCAGCATTTCAAAAGTTCTTTCAGTCTTTGTATCATTTTTGCTCTGATGCTGTTATGTACTTGTTGATCTGCTTTTTCACCTCATGAGAAGACCAGAACAGTAGTTCATGAACAAAATTCTCTTGCAAGAATATTTTGAAAGTTCGCCTGAGAAGTCATCCCAAGCAAGTTGTGCTAACTCCCTTATTAATCACAGCTGCAAGAACATTCGAAGTTTCTCATGTTGTTTTTAGAAGGGAGGGCTGTGTTCAGTCAGCATCCCTGTTAATCAGACCCTTTTGTAGATTTAGGATTTGTCCACAAGATAAGGGCAGAAAATTATCTTTGATGACACCTTTACAAATTGATTCTGTAAAAAAAACCAAAACAATTCCTCTCATATTATTATATTTACTGTGCTTCCGATAGGATATTTCATCCCTAAGAAACAGTGGCCACTTTCAACATAATGCCATGCTATTTTTTGCTGCAGTTTGTGTAACACTTAGTCTCAAACTGCAGTCTCAAGAGAAGCTTTCTTTACTAGACAGCATTTATGAGTCAAATTTTAATATGTACTGGTCTTATACAATCATTCAGTTCAAATCTTTTTGGATGTGTTTGTCTAATTCTTCATACAAAATTCTAAAAAATAGATATAATAATGATTAACAGACATGAAAATGTAAGCTTTTGTTGTTATTATTCTTGAATTGATTTCATAACTAATTAATCAAATAAAAATAATTTTATAATTAAGTTCTTATATATAAAAATTTATGTGAAGGATATGTTATTTCATATTATTTCTGTAAATGTAAAGCTGTCCTTTTCAGTGATTGACTGGCCAACTGGGATTACTTCCCAAATGAAAAGGATTTAAAGAGAATTTTAAGGGAGAAAAAGAAGTTGTGAACTTTTGCCATAGTGTATGCTGATTAAGAGTTTTTAATATAAATCAAATAGGGGTCTAATATAGAGTTTGAAAGGTAAACATAAGTTTTTTACCTCTCAGAATTGTTTCTGTCCCCCCATATATCTTAGCATGCAGAATTGTACAGACAAACAAGATAAAGAGCATAAAACACAGCCTTGGGAAAGGGCATATGCTCAGTTACATCCCTCAGGGATAGCTGATGCATGGTTAACATTAGTTATATGTGCATATCTATTTAGTTTTTGTTATAATAGTGTACATGTATTAAAATTTGTATCCCAAGGCTGAAGAGGATGAAATCTCTCAGTATTGACGTCATAGAAAATAACCCTCTCTAGTGCCTGAGGGTATCAATGGCATATAGGAAGACCAAGCACTACATGGGAATATCACAGCATTCCATTGTCCCTTCCTAACTGAAAGGAATAACAAGGAAGAAATATGTGGAAGTTATTGATCACTGTACAGAAAAGAAAGAAAACAGTGAAAAATATGGAAAGAGCTCATATTCACAGCCAAGATACGGGAAGGTATCAGTATAATTTTACAAGACATTGTAAAGCCACTCTGGAATACAGTGCACTGTTCTGGAAAACCATGATCAAGAAGAATTCTAATCAAGCAAATGCAAAGTCAGTCTTTTAAGATTTTTAGAAACATATTTTTATTAATTAAAACAAACATAATAAAATTTTCTGACTCAATTAATTTTGCTAAAGAAGAACTTCAAATTAATATGGTTTAAATATATGAAATAAAACAAGCAAAGTAAACAAATATTTAAATTGAAGGACTAAAGAAAAAATATTCATACAAATTTGGTAGAAGTTTTTTGGCTGAAATTATGACAAAATTTGTGCTAATAGCTGAGTGAAATCTTCTAACACAAGTTTCCTAAATATAGTAGCCCATGAGATCTCTTATTTTCTATGGGTTTTTTTATCTCACTCCTGTTTCTTTATTTCTTTTTTTTCCCTCTGTTTCTTTCCAAAGATAAAAAATAACTAAGTATTTGGGGGATTATGAGAAAATGTTTTTGATAACAAATGTGAAACTGGATTATTGCCATTTAAAAACAGATGGAAAACATGTCTAAATATACCCAGGAGGCTAGAAATCCTGAAAAAGCAAACAAATATCTCAATAATACAAAATTCCAAACAGTATTTTAAGAGGTTTTTTGTAGTATGCTCATTACGTATGTGATAAAAGTAAATTAAGTTTAGAAGTTTCTTCTTATTTATTAACGCCCTTATTAACCTTTTAATTTAATTTATCCTTTTATAGGCTTTAACCCTTTTGAACATACTTGGCACAACGCTCCACATGTATATAGATCAAAAAAACATTTGCTGGGATAAGCTGTGATTTTCATTTATCTTGGTGTATTGGAGTGGTGTGGCAAGGTTCTGTAGGTGGAGGGGACTACAGGGGTGGCTCCTGTGAGGAGCTGCCAGAAGCTTCCTCCATGTCCAGCAGAGCCAGTGCCAGATGGCTCCAAGATGGACCCACGCTGGTCAAGGCTGAGCCCATCAGTGATGGGAGTAACTCCTCTGCAGCAACACATTTGAGAAGGAAAAATATTCCTTCCTTGTGCAGGAAACTTGTGCAGGAAACTCTTTCAAAAGTGGAAGAGTGTTGCAAAGCTGTTTCTGCAGCAGCTTCAGCATAATGTGGTGTTAAGGCATTTCCCAGCCCATGGGCTTTGATTGTCCAGGAACAGACATCTGCAGCTTACAGCACGTGATGGTACAGAATGTCGGCGGCTATATGCACAGAGCATCATTTAAGTTAACTCAAAGATGTAGGCGCTGATATATAGAAAAATATTGTACATATGATAACATACATTTTAATCTATTACATACAATGATTTCAAGCAGCACTAGTTGACATCATTAAACTCCTTTCATGTACTTCTCATTGCAGTTTCCATAGAAACTGGTATTGCAAAAGAAAATGGAGAAATAGGATTGAGAAACATGGAAAAAGCATGATTAGAAAAAATATAACTAAAATAAGCAAGTTGCAGTTTACCAACATTAGCGCCTCAACACAGTGAGCAATCTGCGTGTAGAAATCCTGTCAAAATTAATGGCAGTTGTGACAGACACAGCTGCATCAACTGCTTTGTTGCAAGCGATGTTAGATTATTTATGGCACTCTAGTCAATTCAAATGTTGTTTTAGTACAGTGTCATAACAGAGGGTTCTGTTTGTTTGTTTTCCTTGGGAAGGAAAGAGAGAGATTATATCCTGGGGAACAGAAAACACCTCTGAGTTTTATATAGTCAGTGCCTCTCATGTTTCTACTCTGTTTCAGAATCAAAAGACTTTACATGGAAAATACCATACTGATTTTTCTTCTTAGTTAATCTCATGTATTTTTTATCCCTATAATATACTTTATTTAAAACACTTCCTTGTTTTTTCACTTCATTTATTTGGCATAATAGAAATAAAACTTCTACTTAGTATACGTTACGATGAAGAAATAGCTCCCAGCTTTACAATAAAACCAGAGGTGTTTATTATGTAATGGCAGCTTTTTGTATCATTGGAACTTGTACTAAAAATATCCATTGTTTATTTATTAGAATTTGATGTTTTCAGCCCTATATTACTTGCAATCTGAAAATACTTCCAGAGCCTCCACCAGTAATGACCTGAAATGTGTATTAGAATAATAGAGAGCTATTGGGAGGAAAGATTCTATTCTCTGATGGCTTCACTGCACATTTTTAAACTCTGTATGTCTTACATCTACAACACACCAACAATTTTCATGTATCTTCAACTTGCAATTAAAAAACAAAAAGTATTGATTTTTCAGTTGTGAAGAGAAACACAAAACACTTAAAAAAAGATCAAATGGTATACTTGCCATTTCTTACCAAAATGGGATCTGATATACAAGAATCTGCAAATATTAATTCTTATATCTTCCTTGGGAATGGAACATGGGCTTTGGTTTGCAAATGAAACAATAAACCTGTGTTTAAGTCAGAGGCGAATTTTTGAAAGATGTGCAGTGTCTAACTACAAAAACCCCTGAATGCAAATCATGGTCATTAGGACCATAGTGTTCCTCACCTTACCTATAACTTAAAATTTTGACCATGTAATATGGTCCATACTCAATATTGCTATAGTCAATGGAATTATCTTGTGGGAAATAATTTGAGGCAAGTTTTTTTTTTTCCCAGATCTTTTAGAAGAAGGGAGGTACTGATTTATAGGGTAATAAGGATATGGTGTAATAAGAAAGGATTATATTGTAGTTGTTCTATGCAGGGGTCATTGCAGGACAAAGGAAATATATAAGACACATACACACTTGCAGAGTAACTATGATGGTCAGACAGATGTTAGAACTGAGAACCTCTTGAGTGCAACACTATTTTCAGTGAGGCCCATACTGCACACTCTGCATGTAAATAACCTAAAAAAATTATTCTAGCAGCTCTAGAAAGAAGATTTAGGAGTTTTTGGCCTTTTTGTTTGTCTTTTCATTTCTTCTCAGGATTCCAATGCATGACAATAGTCAGTTAATGTTTACTTTCCTCCTGATTAAAAAAGTTAAGAGATTGCCTATTTCCTGCCATTTTTGTAATGTTTTTCACTGGAACTGTCTTTACCAATGACAGCCTATGAAGAATCCTATCAATTGGCCAGTTTAGTGGTTTTTTTTTTAATTTTACAATAGTAGCATATAAATTTAGTATGTGATATCTCAACCCATCAACTTTGATGAAATATTAGATAAGTGAAAATAAAGGGATTATTTAACATGAAAATCTCATCTAGAAATGTATTCTATATGAGTATATTTTTATTATCCTGTAAACTTTAAAATGTTATCACTAAGGTCTGGATAATTATGTTCTAGTCCACGTTAAAATGTTCAATATATAGAAAAGATTCTGTTCATGAAAGGACCTCCTTTGAGGTAGGAAAGAACTTCTGATTTGTTAATACAGTAGTATTCAGTGTAGAATCATCATATGATGACCAAAAAATCCAAAATTCGTGTCCAAGGAATAATATTGAGTAATGCTGCATGGACTTGTTTCAGGTCAACTTTGATTAAAAAAAATAACCCACTATGGAAATTGTATGTTTTAAATTATTTTATTGTCTATGCCCCTTTAATTATGATTGAAATCAAGAATGGGATATTTAGTTATATTAAAGGATATATGCATTGAAAACCTGTTAGAAAAAAATCAGTTGTCCTCCATAACATATACTCATTTTTGACTCTTGTCCTGCACAGTGTACTTGAGCAGGATGAATTTATACTGAGAAACTACGAAAGTGAAAAGGACATATATCAAAGTAACAGCAGCTACTTAGAGGCATATGCATGCATCTCAAATGGCCAATATTGTTCTAGGTATTTCAGTAATTTACAAAAAAACGTAATTTCACTACCAAATTGACCTGTATAAAGATGCAAAAAGATAGCTCTGCCTACACAGTATATGTGCAGGTAAGAACAATATGAAGGATAAAACCTTCATTATTATTTATGCTGAGCCAGAGATCTGCTTGTGCAGAAGATTGAATCTTTTCTTGCCAGTTTTGTTTGTCCTATAATTACTAGAATTCTTATTAGAAAAATGAGACTTAATACTAGAACTACTAGAATTTTGTTTAGATGATATGCTAAATATACGTAGTCAGAGAGCAACTTCATTAAAAAATCTGTGAAAGTTTTCTAACTTTTAAGAAAGAACATATCACAGAGGTGAGGTTTTTATAGGAAAAGTTCTGTGAGCATAATCTTGCTCAAAATAAACTAGCATCATTTAAATGTAAACTGCACTAAATAACTGAATTCAGTGAGAGTCACTTGCAGAGCAGTGATGTTTGCGATGATCAATATGTTAAATATTAATTAACTTGTTTTGCAAGAACCCAAACAAAGACCAAAACAACAGATTGATAGCACTGGGTACACTAAATGAACATGCTATAACAAGAGAACAAGGAAAATGTTTTTAATTTTCCATGTCTTATTTGATGTACACACACACACACACACAGAGCCACACACATACACAAAAATATATATAAATTGGAATTTACATATAGAAAAATGGATATGTTTCTCACAATCACATCAAAATTCAGCTGCTTAGGAATGCAAATGCTATGAAGAAGTAGAAGGAACATAATATACATCAATACATAAATAGGTTAATTCAACCATGTGTATCCATATGTGCATGCTTATATGTCATACCACTCATACATACATCTCATTAGGACTTGTATAAACACACAGCCCAATGATCCTTTATTACCACAAAATTTAAACATGATACAAGTGTTGCTGCCGAACCATCAAATCTTGCTGAAGCTTTGTTTTTCTCAGTACAGCATCTTAAATTTGTTTTTCCTTATTCGTGAAGAAAAAAATATTTGTAATATAACGTAGAGGGGAACAAAAATGATTCCCAGTACTCAGATGTAGATAGAATCAGGTTTTAGGCAACAGCTTGAAAAACAGTGTTTCCAAAACACAACTTTATGCATTTTTGAATGTTTGGATTCCAACACTGAAATGGTAGGGGAAAACTATAAAGTCATGTGCAAATATTCCTAGGGAGGTCACCAAATTTCAAGGAGAAAAGGTTTAGGCACTTGATTATTTATTTAGTCAGCTTAGTGGAAAATAAAGGCTTTCAAAAAAAC
>VZTN01021354.1:0-72703 GCA_013400515.1 Erpornis zantholeuca | reverse complement strand
TCCTACAAATCCAGAGGAGTTACCTCTGAAGAAACTGATATCCAAATGGGAAGGGAGACCCATGTGATACAACCTACTTATTATTGTCTAGTGTTCTTGATAATAACACTTTCTGAAACTTTAATGGAAAATTATGTGAACAAGGCCCTTTAATGGAAAGTTATGTGAACAGGATAAAGGAAAAGGCCCTTGCTTGAGTTAAAAAATACAAAGAATAGGGAGTAGTAATAAATGGAGGGTAATAAAGTGTAGAATCCTGCAGGAATGTTTTTCACAGCTGTAGATATTTGCATGGGCTCAAGAGATGCCTGGATAAATTCACAGAAATAAATATATTAAAATTACAGATACGAGCTCCAGTTCTTAAAGACCCTGAGCCATCACTTACTGGGGGATTCAGGAGTATACTGGGAAACACACTTTCTTGATTAACTCGTAAGATGTTTATGGCTACAGCCCGAGACAGGATACATGAGGCAGTATAATGAATTTTTATGTTTTGCCCTTAGGTGTAAATATTATCTTCTTGGAAGAGAAAATAAATTAGAGTGTTACACAGAAAGCTACAAATTCTGACGAGATACAGGTAATTGCCATGCATTCAAACATTTAGCTGTGGTATTAATCATGACAAGACAGATTAGCAGCTATGTGAATGCTTGCAGGATTGGTGTTTTCTTTGGTGAGGATAACAGTAAAAAGGCAAAAAGTATATGCACAAATCTCAAAGTATCTTAAGCAAATAAATATGATGAAAAATTGAAATACTCACTGGAGAGCCATCACTCCAGGCAAATCCTTCATTTGGATTCAAGGAAAATATACCAAGCCAAACTTTTTCATATGCACAGGGAGTAGCACTAAAAGAAATTATAGGACAGAGCAATTTGCTAACATCAACACAAAAAAGATCCAGAAACATATTGTTGAACTTTCTAGAGCACATTGTAAAAGCAGTGAAGTTGCAAATTTCCCTATTACCTTTGGGGAAGTGCATACATATGTTCTTCATAGAAATGTGTAATATTTCTGTGGTTGTGTGCCAATAGCTTAGTTATCAGACTTGTTAGTAGTGTTAATCATGTGTTTCTCTAATGCACTGTTTACTTAGGGAGAACCTCCACTGATTCAAAAAGTGGTTTGAGCACTGACAACTGCAAGGTAGATATACTTACTTCAACAGTAGATACATTGATCATGTTTTCCACCCTTGTAGAAACACCACTGATTTCATGTGTTTCTAAATTATATCTAGTTATCATGGTACTGATGGAGGTTTTTTTTAATTTTTCTTGACATAAATAACTCTTTTTTTCCCACAAAGAGGTTAAGAACAGTACTGAATAGATAAATTTTGAAGTAGTATTATTATTATTCCTCAAAAGTCTTTTGGGGAATCCATACGTTTCAGAAATCATCTAATATTATTCATAATAGTTCATAAGAAAACTCCTTTAAATCTGGTGAGATAAAAACACAGCAAATACCAACCTCATTGCTTGGATTAATAATGGTATCTCCTCTTTAGTGCTAATGGTGACAAGATCCCCTCCTATTTGTCTGCAAAAATCTCGAGCTTCAAACCATGATTTCTGTCTAATTAGTGATCTGCAAAAACACTATGGAGAAATTACTTTAAAACATATTACATACATGTTACAATAATAAAATAATTATACTCTTGCTTAAACATAAATGAGATTTCATGAGTCAAGTAAAACTCTGTAAGAGAAATAGCATTTTCCACTCTGTTCATAGAATTTTTACACTAGAGTTGCCTATCTAATTAGCATAGTGGTAAAAAAAATTTTAAAAAAATTTAAAAAAATAAAAAAAAAAAATAACAATAAAAAAAAAAAAAAGGAAGGAAATAATTTGTTTTTATCTGGAGGAGGCCCACGCCACCTTCCAGATGAAGAGAAAGAGGAATAATTCTGCCTCTTCTGGAAGAGAGGCAAGATGGCCTGGGAGATACAGGTAAAAGAATGACCTCAGGGTAACTTAAAACTCTAACTTTGCATTTGCAGTATGATGTCTAAGTAGCTAAAAGAGACAACAAGCACAGATTTGACCAAAATTAAAATTATGATTTGGGGATAAAGGAGCCCAAGTCAACAGCATTCCAGCTGAGTTTGAAAGAAATGAAAAAAAATAGCAAAAAGAGAAGGACTCAATGCTTCAATAAAGTGATAAGTAATTTAAACATCTCACACTTAGCACTTTTCAACTTTTATGATCCTAAATCACTCTTCGCACATTACACTAATTTCTTGTTCAAACTCCTTTTTAATGCATGCTCAGATATGGCTGACTGTACTTCAAACACAAGTTATCTGTAGCTTTACATCATAAACTCTCAAATAAATGTCCTTCATAAACTCCAGATTAATTAACCTTTCATGTGACTTTTTATCCTTTATTTTGTGGGGTAATGTGCTTATTTTAGCAAGGTCCAGCTCTGGGCATTGTGCTGCACAGTTTCCCTGTTTGTTCCCTGAACTCTCACATATCTCAGACAAATATCACTTCTTTGCACAACAGAAATACAGAGCAGTGCTGACAAACCAGCTTTGCTGCTTCTGCTGTTTAATGCAGAATTTTGACATTTGCCTTTTAACAATTTTAATATGGAGTTGTTTCATGTTTTTCTTTTTTTCTCTTTTCTTTATGTTTTTCTGGGACCTTAATATTTATGTTCCTCTTCTTCCACTTCCTGCTCCAGTTCAGTCAAACCCTGAAGCACAAACTTCCTCATTTTCTTTCCTGTGCCCTTCTCCCCTCCCTTCCCTTCTCTGCCTTCAACCTCATCTTTCTTCCTTAGTTTTCCCCCCTCTCATGGATAATTTCCTGAGAAGAGTTTTGGGGGCTTTGTTCTTTGGTCTATTCCAATCTCAGATATTGCAAAATAAAGATGTCAGTTCCTTTTTCTTTTTTTCTTCCCCCAAACCAAGCTGCTTCTTTTAATTATTTAGGCACTTACTTTAAAACAGGAACTTCCGTACTTGTTTGATACCCAACCTTCAGGGCATGTGGGGACCAGAGCAGTAGTTGGAATAGGTGGAACTGTTGCACCCTTTGCCCATTTCTTGCAAATATATTTTTGCTTTATCTCACAGTCAAGAACTTCCCATAATCCAGCTGCAGTCCCAGTTCTCATGGCTACGCATCCTGGTTTATTTCCTTATGAGAAAAAAAACCAAAACAAACATGTTGGATATTTTATAAAGTGTGAATTATTTATTTCTTTTTTTAATGTGCTGACTTTTTGCCCTGCAAAAGGCAGGGCAAATTTGAACAGCAAATTTATATTTTAGATGTTTTTCATACAGGCAGAGTATTATTTTCTGTTTGATGAGGTCATGATCCAATTAGAATCCTACTTTTTTTCTTTTTTTCTTTTTTAACATCTAGCATAATTAATTCTTTGGGTAGAAAGTCGGGTTAGAGTTTTTTGCAGTGAAATCTTGTGTTTTGAAGTGAGAATCTCATTTCTATTTCTGTTAAGCCTGTGTTACATGAGACGGCATTACCTCGGTCACTGGTGTTTTTCACATAGATGATATAGATGTTTTTCACATAGATGGAAATAACCCCACGGGTGCATGCAGAGGGTAGGCATGCAAACCTAGACAGTTTCACCATGAAACTTATCCCATGATGTTTGCTATAAATTTAGATGGTTCTCTCAGAGGGAAACAGCTGCCTACATCCCACAAGATGTAGTCAAATGCAAAAAATGGGCTTATTCAATGGCTTATTTGTGCTCTTTCTTAATTTCTTAAGTATTTTTTAACATTTTGGGGCTTTTTTTATTTCTGTTTGGCCCAGACCTGATGTTTTAATGGACCTGTCTACCATCGTGCCAAGAACTGAAATGAAATGATCAGCTATAAATCCACCATTTAGTGTCAATTCAAGACATGATTGTTCCTAAGAATATCCTTTACCTGCACCAAAGTTCACCTGCTGTTTTACTGATCATGCTCAGTCACTTATTCTCCTGATACTGTCCTGAGTTTTCTCACAGGCACATCTTTGCTATCAGATATCATTTACTACCATCAGCAAATTTTGTCACCTCACTATTTCACCTTTTCCAGATAGTCTGCAAATATATTAAACAGCATGGGCTCTGGCACAGGTCATTATGGGACTCTGTTGGTGAGCACACTTCCCCAGTAAAAAAAAGCCCCCATAATTAAAAATCCACCTTCCATTAAGTGCCTTTTGATCAATATTTTTATTCATGTAAGAGCTTTCCTGTGTTAGGTCAGATTAGCTGAAAGCCTTTTGGTAATTGGGATAGACCACACTTACTAGATTTCCCTCATTCATAAGCTCTTGCCTTCTGTGGGGAGCTCTGGGAGATCTATAAGCATGAGCTCCCTTTCCAGAAGTGCTTTTATGTATCTTTCCCACTCTATCTTCTTTATTACAGATTCAGCTAATTTACTAATGACTCATTTGTCTGTATTTCAGCTATCTCCCTGGAACTATTTTAAATGTTGGCACCAAATTTGTCTTTTTGCAAAGCTTAGATGCCAAGGCAGCTTTAGCAGGAAGTTACAATTTAAAGAGAAGAGTTCAATTCATGTAATTTTAACAGCTCCTGGATACTTTAGCAGCCATGTTTAGTCCTGACTTCATGCCATCAATTTGCTCCATAATCTATTTTCTTGATATTTCAGCTTGAAATATATTCTCCAAAGATACCCTCACAAAGAAAAATTTACAGCACAGAAAGTCCATTTTCTCCTTAGTGAACAGAGATGCAAGGAAACAGATTTTTCTTTATTGTTCCAGCCTGACTGTTGAGGAATGCATTTGCTGCAGGTAGTTTGGTTTGCAAGATGCAGTGCCAGCTAGATTGAGCTCTGTGTGGTGGGACCCAAGGCAGAGAGGCTGTGAACTGGCATTGACACTTTGCATAGCAAAGGGCACAGGACCATGGCCCAGCCAGGTGTTTGGATGCCCAAAGGCATGGCCAGAGCCAAGGGTCCCATACATTAGTGCATTTAGACTGTAAGGGTAAAAAAACCCCAGGGTTTCCTTTGTTCACAGACCCTCCTTGGAGGCACCTGGCTCAAGCTGCTGTTTTATTATTGCACCATGATTTAATTATTTTAGAGACCAAAGATCTGACCTGGGGTCAAGCTAGTAAGGAAAAACTTGTCTGACTGTGTGAGTGTAGGGAATATAGCTGGGAAGGGACCTTGGTCCCAGCTCATGTAGTGTGAGTGTGACTCCAGAGTGGCACCTGGATGGTCAGAGAGGGAAGATTTACTAACATGACCTCCAAGTGCTTTCTTCTGATCATCTCCTGGCATCACAGGTTCCCTGGCAAGCTTTCTCCTTATGGCATTTGCTAAGGTTTTACTAGTCTTGGATTTTTAAATTTTTTGTTATTTTTATCTTGTATTTTATAACCTCACTGGAGGCTTTCAAGAAAGTTTTCAGACAAATGATCACTATGAGGAACATAGTCTATCTCAGGGAGAGCAGATTTCCTCATGGCATTATGCAATATTTTCTGTGCTTCTGTACAGTATGAACCCATGAATGCAGTTTTCCTAGTATCACACATAAAAAAAAATGATGGCACAGTAATTTTTGGACTTTGAGTTTGTAATTCTAACTTGAAACTTTGAAACAGTTGCTCTGTTTCAAACACTTCTCCTGGGCTGACTTTTTCACTAGAGGGGCAAGTGTGGAATAGTCTCAGGACCTGTTTGTAACTCCTGTTCTCTCCCTGTGAAGATGGGGCAAAAGTTAATCTTATGGGTAAATATATCAGATGTCCTAAGATAAAACCACTGTTCAAACTTTTCCCTTTGAAATTAAAATACAGGATTTGAAAACTGCCAGTGCTTGCAGGATATACCAAAACTTTAAAACATAAAATTCAGAGGACATTGCCCATGCAAACCCAAAGAGGGACCACAAACTCAGAGAGCACCCACCATCCCCATCACAGCCCCTACCAGGCATTCCTGCATCCCAGTGAGTGAAGGAGACAGCTTCACCGTTGGCCCAGCTGAAAGTGCCTTGATCCTGCACATCAGAGAGGCCAAGCCAGAAATATTTCTCAGGCCTCAGCCCAACAAGGCCAGTCAGATAGGCTTGTTCATACCTGTAAAAGGGATCATAGGGATGAAAGTGAAAACAAAGTCATTTACCCAAATCCTGCTTGTCTAATGTGATGATGAAATCTTTTCTCCTATTCCTTGCTTCAGACTGGGGGAGAAGACCTTGCCATAGGATTCTGACTCCAAATAAACAACAAAAAAAAGCAAGACCTTTTGTTATTCAACTAAAGACTTCATGTGTTACTTAAACACTTTGCTGTTTGCTGTCATGTTATCTTCCCTGGGAATGTTTTGTAAGATACAATCTTCAGCTATTTAAAAGCCAAAAAAAACCCATTATCATACCTACTGTCAACTGTGGCTAAGTAACCTTCTTCTTCTTCACAAGTGGTGTTTGCTTCTGAAAAGCTTGCTGGAACATGTCCAATAAAATAGCAGTAGGTCCCATATCTTCTCCAGCCCTGTAATGTGGTTTTAGGATTTCCATACAAGTTTGAAATAATTGGGGTATCATGTAATAAGTGAAATATGCTACTTCAAAATTAATTAAACACAAAGATAATGAATATCATGAATTAGAAACTTCTTGCAACGAAATTACAGATTCCTCCTAAGCTGTTTCTGTAAATGGTTTTCTAAAGTTTAGAGTAACTGAGAGAGGGAGGAACTTCACAATAAATAAAAACAAAAAAGCCTTCCATATAAATAAGGAAAATAATTCAAATAATTCAAATAATTCTAATTGATTCTCAGACAGTGTACTTATTTCATCTGAGAAATTGTCATTCCACTCTCACATACTTACTTTTTTGCAACCTGCATCAGTAATTTCTTTTTTTCCAGCTATTTGTAATGTAGCTTTTCTTTTACAAATGTAGCCAGCCTTCTTCTCACAGACATGGTCTGCCCAATAGCCATTCTGTGTCAGGAAAAAATTTGAAATTATAAAAAGATGAAGATGAATAATCTAAAGAAGATAAACAACATCTTTCTTTATAATGAAAATTATTCATTTTCTCTCTCCTTTTATTTGTAAATGGAATTTTTTTCCTTATCCAATTTTCCTACATGATAACAAAACCAAATCTGCTCATGTTCAGTGGAATAGCAGACTGGGCTATAGCAGTACAGCCACAGCTGGCAGGGATAAGAAGGGAGAAGGGTGTGTGGAGCTGCTCTCTGACCTTTTGTCCAGGGCCCTACACAGGCAGTTGCCTTACAGGGTCGCAAATGAGCAGGCAAAGAGGAGACAGCAGGAATCAGAGATCCCCATATACCATCATTACCAACACAGGAAAAGGAGAGAATATACTCAAAATACCTTCAGAGATCTGTTTCACAGCCCTTATAATTTCATTTGTGACTTTCAGACGTACTTAAAGAGAAAATTTCACCAGCAATGCACTAATTCTTTCTTTCTTTTTTTTTTTAAAAGGTCGCATTCAATCTCATTCTTTTTCCCTAGCTCCATTTTTCTGGCCTTAGCAATTCACTGAAATAACAGAGCCTGTTATTCTTTCATTAAATAGTTAGCTTCAATATGGAAGTACAATATTAATTGAGTACTGTCACCTGGCCCTTGATCAGGACACAGTCTTCTGGCCTGTTGTTCGTGGTGGATGGCTCCCCCAGGTGCCATTTCGTGTATGTCACTGGGCTGCCATCACTCCATTCAAAATACATCTGAACCCTTCGGTCGCTCAGCCCAATCCACAGCTCCTCTGTCGGCTCTGAGCATGGAAACAGATCAGACCTCTTATGGCACTCCACCCTTTTCACAGCACCATCAAGCTTTGGACATACCACTCCTTTCACAAATTTATGAAGCATAAAATTATTTAGTGTGTTTTATGATCACTTTATCAATTAATATTTTCATATAGATATTAAAATAAAGACTGTATGCTTTAGAAAGTTAGGATGTAAGGAAATCATTGCACTGGATGAAAAAGTTTACTCTTTTTCCTCATATACAGTGGCTGTGAATTACCTGCCTAGTGCTGATATACCATGATGGTATAATAGAACTCTGAATAGTTATTTTTTAGTTCCATTCCACTGGTCAAATTTTAAAACACTGGTTTTATTTAACTTGAAGCGGGAATGTTTTAAGCTTCTTTCAACAAAATGAAAAAAAAAAAAAAAGAGAAAGCCCCTAAACCCAGCCCCCCAGTCTTAGATCAATTATTACTCATCATTACATATTATTACTCATCAGGAACTCTCAATTCAGATATCTGGTTTTCCATACAGGCAATGGCAAGAGACCCCCTGAAAGCACTCACTGTAGCCAAGCTGAGACACCACAAAGCTGTGCTCCTCAAGGCTTTGGATGCTGGCCAAGTGACTCCCTTCCTTCTGACAAGAGGTCAAAGCTCCTTCCCATCCTTTGCTGTCCCTGAAGATCTTATAGCAGTGATCTGCATAGGGCACCCATCCATCCGGGCAGGTTACAGGTCCAGTGTCACCTAGGAACACCCACCAAGGCTTTAGAGGGATTCAATTGCCCTGCAAGGGACGTGACACTGAAAATATTTCCACTTTATCTGTGAAAAAGTTCTAAACTATGAATATTCTTTTGAAATTCTCATCATAAGGAAATAATGAACACAAAGTGTAGTAAAAATAAATGCGATTCTACAATCAGGCAATTTCTAGCTTGGAAAAGGAAAGCTTTTTAATTAAAATAATAGCTAATACAAATTAGTCAAATATCTGCAACAAATACATTAATTTTGTAATGTATTAATCAAATGTATTAATTTTGTAATTTATTAATTTTATCAGCATTTGTATCATCTAGTACTTATTTGTCAGATAGGAGAAATCAGACATTATCTGCAGCTAACATAGAAAGTTTATGAATTTTTAAAGGATTAAGTATATTGATAGAGTAACAGTCATCAAGACAGATTTATAGCTAGAAGAATACATAGGGACATACCAACAGGGAAATCTTCATACACTTAAAGTAATTTTCCCAATTCCATATGTTAATCTTTCATAGTCTTGATCTTCCACCACTTCTGCAGAGACCTCTGAACGTGCTAATCTGGATGCTGGCTGACCACAAGCCCTGGAGAATGACTTAGAACCACACTAAGTTCTCCATCTTTCTTTCTTGGGCTTATTTTTACTAATGTCCCTCTTATGAAAAATAGTTTTTGGGTTGTTCTCCCTTTTGATGGCCAGCAGTGTGTGTACTTAAAGGGGAGACCTAGCTGAAACATGGGCAGGAGGGACTAGCTGGGCATTCTTTGCTTTTATCTGTTTCATTCTGTATGTCATGGAACTGGAGATCAGACTAGAAATGTTTCAATAGTTGTAAAAAGCAAAGCAGAGAAACAAGAAATAATTTCTACTTCTAATAAATTCTTATGTTCATCCTTGTCAATATGCTGAGTGGTTCAGATAACAGCCTCTACTTTAATTATCAACATATATCAACATACCTGAAGGAACCAAAGTAAAGTTCCTTTTCTTACAAATATAGCCCAGTTTCTGATCACATTCCCAATTTTGCCATTTAGCTTTTGTTTCAGGATTCAAAACCACACAGATCTTTCCAGATTCTGGAGAGGGACTTCCTTTGGGAAAAATAAAGAGGGAAAAAAAATTAACTTTCTGAAAGACAAACAGAGCTCTAAGGTCTAAAATGCACATCAGAGACCACTCCTGGATGAAGTGATGGAGGTCACATCTTTCCCAGCTTCATCAAGAGGTCTCTAGTAGTGGAAATGTCAATATGAAATGTAGTATGTATGTTAGGCAAGTGGATACAAACCTGTAAACTCATACTTTACTTGCTAGTCAAGAAATGGAAGACTGAATATTTTTGGGACAGGCAGTATTTCTTTCACAGCTAAAATATTTTTGCAATACATTGAATGTTTCTGTCTTATGTTGCTATAGAAGAAGAGATTTTTCTAATGCTAAAGCAAGAAAAGCTAAAATACCTCATGACATATCTATCTGATAATAAAATTTACAGCAGTATTTGAGGTACATATATTTTCTCTTTGGAAACACAGAATCAGTGACATCTACCTGGAGCCCAGTTTAAGTACTGGAAAGGGCTGCCTCCAATCCATTCCCATCCACTACTTAAGTCCAGTCTGTTGAGTCCAATCCACAGTGCAGAATCTGTACCTTCTGTTAATTCTAAGTTACAAAAAGAAGATAAATTATTTTATGAATCATTTTTGTATTAGCAATGATCACTAACAAAGTCTCTAGGAAGACTTGCAATTCCTAAATATCTAACTGCAAATATCTGTAGATACTTAGATACCTGATAAATTGAAATATCCAAAGCTTTGAATAATGGTAAAAAGGCAAACAAACAAACTCCCTGTTTTATTTTATCAACTAATGAAAAATAAGCACAGATTATATCTACAGAGTATATAAAAAAAAATATTGTTTTGGCAGAATAGGGTAAATTCTGTTCATTTAAGTAGAAATATTGGTAAAGTGTAAGTATAAATAATAATAAATCTGTTAGAAGTTAAATTAATACTTAAAACCAACAATAAATATTTCTTCCATACCATTCCCTCAGCTATACATGGATAAGTAAAGCTGCAATTTGGTATCTATAAATAACTGATATTTTTCACTTTCCCAAGTGAATGAAAAAAGCAGCCGTCAAAACTGCATTTGAAACAAAACACATCTATCTTTTGGCATAAAGATAAAATTGAAAAAAAATTTAAAGAAATTTTAAGTTTCCTTTTGACCAAAAGTAAAATTTCAATTTACTTTTCAGGATTTTTTCCCCCCATCAAAAATAATCAATGATGTTTTAAATATAAAATAAAATTTGTAAATATGAAGTCAAACTGCGACACTTGCAGGATGCTGGAATACTTTTAATTCCATGTAAATTTGGCAGCAATTTTGATATGAATTTGAAAATTTTAAAATATTTTGTTTTCTTGCCCACACATATTTAGGTCCGAAGGCAGTGGCCAAATTCATACTAAATAATCCTGTTGTGATGGCCCAAACAGATCTTGAATGTAACCCAGGGTTTGCTTTACTGCCTTACCTTTAAGGTATGTCTGTTCATGCATGTCTGTGATACTCAGTAATTCTGCATTTTGCTGCTGACAGCTCCTCCTGGCTTGGTGCCACGTGAGAGCCGAGTCAAAGTTTATTTGGTAGTGAACATTTGTTGACAGATCTGTTGTCCAGGTGCTGTCTTCATCTGTGGAGAAAATAATTACAACAGAGGTCACAGAAACTTGGCAACAGAAAACTGAGTTGCAGTCCTTGTTGTGTGTGGCAGGTTCTCATTGATCTCCTTAAATGTCACCTGGGCTGCTCTTTCAAGGCCACTGAGGATGTGACAAGCAGCCAGGGAAGGACAAAATTAAGGCTGGTAACCCGACAGGTAAAGCTGGCCTGTACTGCCTCCTGTTCCATGAAGAGAGAAAAGTCAGGAATTAGCAAAAGGGAAGTGATTGCATAGGAAAATACATCCCATGGAGTGCTGTGGTAGAAATCCCACACGAAAAATTTAAAAAGATGCGCAAAATCTCCTTCTCTCTCTGGACAGAAGTTCCCACTGAGAGCTGTAAGAACCAGCTCTAGACCTGAATTTAGCATCAAAAAAGTTCTTAGATAAATCCCATCTTGTGAAGAGCCTCTGGAAGCGCCTGTCGCACAGCAGAGGTGCTGAGCAGCACCATGCACCTCCTCTGATTGCCTTTGCATTTTTGATCTGTTGAAGATTTTTACATGCTCAATCAAGCACAATACAAAATTGCATCAGGTATTTGATTATTCCCAAAAGCCAGTATGAAGAAGAAACTTAAAAAAAGAACAAGAACTGAAAGCTTAGACCAGCTTTCAAAATCTCAGAAAATTATTCATTGACCCTATGCCACACATAGGGCATAGGGTCACACACTCAGTGTCTGAGGTATCTTTGCAGGGACCCAGAAAGCATAGTTGACTAAGGATATGAGCCACACTGAAAGTCCACTTTAAATCAGTTTGACCAAAGGGGCATTCTAATAATAAAAGACAATGCTGGTCCGGAGCCATGGGGAGAAATACAGAGGAAAGATATGTCAGGTGGAGATTTCAATGTCATGAATGCACAGCTCTCCTGGCAAGAGCAAAGCCATAAGGGGAGATAGAGAGGAACGTGAACACAGAAATAGAAGTGATTGAAATTGCAAAGAAATGCCAGGCAGATGTCAAAGGGTGGAAAGGCTGCTTCCTGGACAACACAAACAGGACTTAACAGCATGGATAAAAGGATGGGGTTCCTTTCTAATAAAAAACCATATTCACATGAGAATCGTACAGATTGAAACATTAACTTCAGCATCAATCTTCCTACAGTGCTCATTTTTGTGCCCACATCCATCACAACAGGAATCCTCACAGAAGGGTTGTACAACAGTGACAGCACACATCCTGGCTGGGAAACAGTAAGGAGCTAAAAATTATTGTGCTGCTCAACAACACCCCCACGGTTAATGGGAACTGAGTGCTGTTTTACTCTTCAATCACTCTCTTCACATCTTTATGCAATGATATTTCCCTGCATAGTGAGCTGCAGGATATGGCAATGCATCATATATTGAAACACATTCTGGTAAGTTATGAGTTGTTATTATAAAGATAACTATATTCTGCTCAGGTGAATCAAGGGTTAAAAAGAATTAAAAGTTGATATTGTAGCTAGCAAGGTAGAAGCAAGAAACTAAGATTTAATTATTAGCATATAGGTATAGTTGAAGCAGTTGGAGCGAAGACAATCTATCATGGATTCGACTCAGTTATGTTCTTAGAAGCAACAGGGAGGACACTCAGCATCATAAAAGAGCAGGAACCGAAGAACACACCTGGCCTCCAAGATAGCTGGAGCCAGGAGACAAAGCCTGGATCATGACCAAAGGGTCAAGAAGACCTGGCAGTGGGACAAAGTAAAGAGGAAGACGTCTGACTTCATCTTCAAGACACCACTGACTCAATATAAAATAACTGCACAACCGTAATGAACATTCAGCTCATTATAATACAGAGCAGGGAGAGGTGATGCATATGTATAGGTGTCTCAGGTGACTTAGATGAATATGTAAGACCTTTGTGAACATAAGGAAAGTCAATGCTTTAGAGAACCGCACATGCTTTTTTGGAGGATGACCTCACATGTGTCCAGCGCTGCAAAAATAAACATATCAGTTTTCAACTCCAAAAAGTTGGAAGGTTTCTTTGTCCGTAGTACCCTCAGTGCATCGCATGCTGGCAGCGCACGACTGAGGGAGTTACCTGCGGAGGGGCAGAAGCCGTAGCGCTGGTCCCTGTCGAAGTGGGCGGTGGTGGCACACCAGCGCCTGCCGTCCCTGCGCCCCGCGGCCGTGCACTCCGCCCACCACCGCCCCCTGAACAGGAACGGGAACACGCACGGGGCCCCAAAGGCGTTCCCCAGCAGCGTGAAGGTCTCTGAGAAGACAAAATGATAACGTGAATGTGAAAAATACCGAATGTAAACCAGAGAAAAAGTGAGGCATGCAGCTGAATTGCAGCTCAAGGCGCTTTCCATGGTTCCTGTCCCATAACCATAAAAAAAATTCAACACTTTTTGAGACTTAAGCTGCTGACATATGTTTTATAGCAGTGCTATTTGGAGGTAAAGTAATACATCATAGGTGAGGTCTACAATTAAATTTCTGTCCAAGATGGTTTTACAATCTTAATAAGGCTCCAGAGCTCTACCCTAAAATATTTCTATTTCAAACAATGTTGTGGTTTATATAACTCATGCAAGAGCAGGAACTAAAATAAGTCTTGATTCCTGGAAAGAAGTAAACATATGTTAGATCGTCTCTCTCTAGTTTTATCCCAGTGACCATTTAAGTATCTCCTACAGTGAAGCACCTTCCCACATGCAAAGCTAAGAGTTCAGGGTTCAAATATCCTGTGAGGTGGCTTTTAGAGCATTCATTCTGGATGTGGGAAAGCCATTCAGAACAATCAGACTTCAGCTAATCAAGGAAGGTAATTGCACTGGTGACTATAATTATTCCATGAGCAACCTCATCTGATAGGTCAAAAAAGCCATGCTTCTTCCACTTAAATCAGTACTTTCAGACCTTTCTCAGCGCACCCATATTGTGGTTCTTTCATGGGGATGTAATTTCATATCCCTGACTGTATAAGAAACTTTGAGTGTTTATGTGCTCTATTATTATGTAGTGACACAATATGGTGAACGATAGTGACTTTAGAGGATACTTACACATAGTATAATAGTAAGCATGTATATACATATATAGTAATAATATATATTTATAGAATATATGGAGAGTACATGTAATACTGATAATACTTGAAATACTAATGTCCTATAACACATTGACTAATAGAGGGAGTGTGTATAATACATGCTTGGACAGAAATATAACATTAAATTCAAGGTTAAATACCTCAGTGCATGGATTTTCTAAAATTCTTATGGTCATTGAAGGAGTCAGAATTGTCAGAGCCAAAGATCCTAAACACTCTAATATTCACAATGGAATTAATGCAAAGGATGAAAGAATCAATTTTCTGTACCTTCATATCCCTGGGAACATAAAACATCCACGGCCCCATAGATATTCCACTCATTCTTTGCACTCAGTTCTTTTTTTAACAAAACGTTATCATGCTCTTCATTGCCAGGACTGAAAAACAAATCTTCTCCTTGGATTGCAAGGAGGCTTTCATTTCTGCATTCCCACCACTGGAGCTCACTTTTTTGATTACAGGGATACAGGGTGACCATGGCCTGATCCTTCTTCAGTGCCACTCCCAGGCATAGTTTCAGTTTCACACTCATGAGCTGATGATCTGTGATCCACCTGAATTTTTGTGATTCGTTGTCTTGATTGCAAGTGGCAGTTCTAACTGACTGTGCAATAGATGCCTCAATACAGAGCCTGTTGGCTTTATTATACAGTAAAAATATTTCAATGTCTGTAAAACAAAAAAACCCCATAGAAAATAGGTAATATAGAATATATGCATAGTGGATACGTGCTACAATTCTGCTTCCCATTCACATGAACAAGAAGTCATTGCATTCATATCAGATGTTTTTCAACAGAGTCCAGAGCAACATCAATTCTACTGATTAAAAACAAAGTAGAAAACGAAAAATGTATGTTATAACTATACATCACCTTACTGTGGATCAGTGGTGGGCAGCAGCAGCAGCTGAGCTAAGCACAGCTTGTTGGATGGTTTTACATCAGTCATGTGAATTCCCTCATCCATACTGCTGTTACCATTACCTTGTTCCAACCTATCCTCAGATGCATGGCCTTGTAAGACCTCTGACCTCTACAAACTTTTCTCACCTGCCAGATCTCACAGGTCTCCTAGTGGGTACATAGCCATCTTTGCTGAGCCATTTGCCTCCCCACTCCCAAATCCACATTTCCTTCCCTTTTCATCATATAAATATGAGTGAACCAGCCTGGGCTTCTCAGGGTCACTCCGGGCTTCTCAGCCTTGCTGACTTACAAGACCTGCCACCCCTGCTAGGAGCCTTTGAATATAAAACCAGGAGTGACTTGGGGAAGCCAATTGTAGTCTGAAAAAGTAGCAAGGACTGGGGAGTAGCAGCATCTGACACTTGCCAGTGTGTAAAGGCTGGTGGAAGTTAGAAGGTACACCTGTACCAGAAATTGGGTCCCTAGCTCCCCAGGCAGTTTGTCTGATTGTGCCTAAAGTGTTGGCTTCAAGGTAAGGTAGAAGTAGGGGAGCTAATTTCAGTCTTGCAGTGAGGTTAGCAGCAGCAGTTGTGAACTGTGCCCATGAATTTACTCTGCTGCCTTGTCTTCTACTTTGTGACCCATCCACTCTTATTTCCTGCCAATTCTTGTGGGATCCACAACCAGTTTTCGTCCCTGATATATCTTGATCAGGGGGTTTTGTATTTAATAATAATATATTTAAGAGTTTAAAGGCATTTCATTAAAAAACCTGCAAAACATTGAAATCGATGTAATGGATAATATACAGTACACTGGAAAGAATTATTCTGGCCTGCAGTGAGACCATGGTGACTAAAAAATACTGTATACTCTGAGATAACCTGTGATGGTTTTCCTCAGGATCTAGAAAGGTGAAAGGATTTAATCTTAAACATTCAGGTCAGCAGAAGCCTCCTGTTTAAAACTTACACAAGAAGTGCAGCTAAATGGATAGCAATAGTGTTGCTACTGCAATTCCCTAAGAAATTTCCTAAACTTAATCCAATTTTATTTAAAAAAAAAATTATTCTATCTACTTTATGAATGCTAGTAAATTCAATGAGTCAGTTCAAACAGTCAATATAAACCCTTCTACAGCCATCATGTGAATATCTTAATGTTCTACAATTATTTCCATATTTTGCCACTCCTGGAGGTTTTCCCTGCCTGATTTTGCTAGCCATTACCCAGATACCAACAGTTTAAAAATAGAAACACAGAAGTAAAGAATTAAATAAATTTTCAAAAAGGCATTTAAACATATCTTGTTACTTTCTTAGGTCTTATCTTCTGGGGTCATTGAAATGAGAGTGCCACTATATTTGAATAAATCCATTAAGAATTGAGTCTCTGCTGCCTTCTCTAACCATTTGGGTTTTTTCCGTGAGATCGTTCCCCTGCCTCTTGCCTGAAATTAAGAGGTTCCCCATCCCCAAATTAATAATGTAAATATTGGCACAAAACCACAGAACTACAATCACCCAGAAAAGCCAGAGGTTTGGAAGCACTTTCACGAGAACCTTTGTAGGAAGCAAGCAGGAGGCACTTACCCGCCAGCTGCAAAGCACAGTGAACAAGAGAGAGAACGAGCAAGAACTCGGAGAACATAATTGTAAATTCTGTTTCCTTTTCTTCCCTTCAGCAAAACCTGGTGGGTGAGAGTTGCTGGCAATAAAGTCCTGCTGAATACAGGACAGTGGCTGGCCCTCCTCAGTTTTGCAGGCTGGGTGGTTGGGTAAAAAGCTCTGAGTGCTAAATAAGGAAACATTCTGTCACATGCCACATTTCAAAACAACAAGTCCACACGGCACAAATTTTACCCTCAAGAAGGAATGACTTCTCACAGAGGGGAAACCACACTTCCTTGGGAAAGCAGGTGTTTATATAAAAGTTTATATCTCACTACTTTCCCACTCTCTCCTGAGACATGTGGAGCTCATGGGATCAAATCAACAGCGAAATACTGAAGAGAGAAATTTGGCCTTAGCTTTCATATCTTAGGTATAACATAGTATATCTTACCCACACAGAATAAAAAAATACTATCAGGAATACACAAAAGTCTCATATTTTCACATGTGAGATGACACAGAAGTGAATTTTAGAAGATTTAAGTGGAATTCATTCTGCAGGACATAAGAAAAATTTCTGTCCTTCAACAGGACTTTGCCATTATCCTACATTTCTATGTAAATGCAACTATAAAACAACCACCCAAAACTACTTGAAAAATGGTTTATTGTAAAAACAGTGCTTCTTTTTCTGTTAAGTAGGTAAATCTTGTTTGAGAGCCATTCCAAAAGTCAGTCACAATTTCAGAAAATGCCACATATTGCTTTTTACCCAAGAGCCTTCCCAGGGCCAGCACTCAGCACTTTGCTTTCCAGACTTAAAGATGGAAACTTGAGAAAAATAGCACTTCTAACATCCTTTCCTGACCTGCAGACCGTCCCTAAAACTGTGTAAAGGCCTGACTTTATCACAGCAGATTTTTACAATGGAAATATTTTGTTTTGTTTAGAAAATCTTCTAAATGATAAAAACTAGTCCATGATGTGAAAATATAATTTTAAGTTTAGTAACATATTTGATTGGCACCTGTAGCAAAAATAAAATATCAAGAAAATGTATTATCCTCTCCTGTTTTTAGCCAAGATGACTGCATTTCCAAATACAGAATTTGGTGCTGCTTGTCTGCTCAGCAGAAAGACAATGAAAGAAAGGGTGTTAATTCCCTGAGAAAATATATGGGATTAAAATAAATGGAAGAAATTGAATTATGAAATAAGAAATTACTAGATACAGATGTTAGGGCAAAGTTAACTGAATTTTCTTTTTCCGATGATGACAAAATATACTAATGACAAGGATAAAGTCCCAGAGGAATTCCATTTTCTTCTCAGTTGGACATTTTGCAATAACAAAGAAATAAAAAGGAAAGGATCTATTTTTTTGAGTCTCATCTGCACCTCAAGCCACACAACTGCAGCGTGACAGTAAAGCAAAAATTGGTTTGCCTTCAGCCAGGTTTCAGATGGTCTTAGGGCTACAAATCTGAACAGTTGCACTGCATCCTTGATGCTCCAAGCACTCCTGGTGCGCTTGCACCCCTCCTCCTACAGCCAGTATTGTGAATTACGGGGTGCTGTGCTGGCTCCTGCAAAGGGGTACCTGCCCAAGGCTGCTGGAATCCTTGAGGACAGACTCCAAGAAAGAGCAGAGTTGGAACAGCCAGCCCCACGATGTCACTTGCACCTGACCTCGGGGAGCACCAGGCAGGAGGTGGCCCTGCCTTCTGCTTCCTTTGCACTTGTGAAATGCAGCAATGCCAGGCACCCACCCCTAGCCACTGCTCACAGGTGGGCTCCCAGTGCAAGCTGCATCCAGCCATGAAGTGCACATTGGCCAGTCCCCATCTGGAAGGTCAGACCCTGGGCTAACAACAAAGCTGTACTCCCAGGCATGAATTCAGACAATACTCTGTTACTTCAATTCAATTGCTATGCCAACATCCTAAACACTTGTCTCTTACTGAGGTTACTGGTAGCATAAAAATTGACCTGTTAAGGATTGCCTGGAAATCACACCAAGTTCATTAAGCTCCTGCTATCTCAAAGATTAAAGGGAAAAGCACACTCTCAATTGTACCTTGTACCCACCTGTCTGATGGGTCTGAATGAGTAGCAGGTGGGAGGTAACATGCCATGGTGGCTTTTCAGGTGACAATTTGCCATTTACTGATGCCAGGTGTTCACAGACTGCTGCAGTCACACAGAAAGATCCATAGAGTGCTCTGGGATCCCTTCCAAGCCAAGATCTGCTCTGATGAGAAAGCAGCTCTGGGCAGGGTGTGCCCCATGCAGCAGCTGCAGAGAGCAGCCCAGGCAATCCTGCACCCCTGCAGACCAGCCCCAGCCATGGGGGCTCACTGCAAAGTCATGGGTTATGGCATTAATTGGTCTTGCTTTGCCAAATTTTGTAGAATATTTTGATGAGCCTGCTATTTTTCTAGTCAGGTTCTAGCAAGGGGGATAGGTACTCTTTGCCATTCTTCATCATCCTTCTCATTCAGCCTGATAAAGGCAACAGTTTAAAGTTGTTCTGACAAGGTCAGAAAAATTAAATCCACAGAGATCAAAATAATAACTAATTGATAGAAATAAACCATGAGAAAGCAACCTAGTGAAAGCAACCACAAGGCATGTAGTAACTAAGCAGAAATATTTTTATTTTTCACCATTCTACTCTGATTTGATTGGTAATAGACTAAACAAATTTCCCCAAGCAGAGTCTGTTTTGCCTGTGACAGTAACTAGTGAGTGATCTCTCCCCGTTCTTGTCTCAATCCATGAGCCCTTTTTGGTTCAATGTTAACTTGAGAAAGAACAGGTAGGAAAGCAAGTGTATTGAAATTAAATCAGCTTTTCCTTATGAGCTTATCTTCAGGCTGAAGTTTTGAAGAATTTTGTGCTAAAGCATTAATGTAATCTCCTGGAAAGTATGCAAGTTGCATAACATCTTAGAATGTTACACATGCTTAAATCATATTTAACAATAAATATATTTTTTTTTAATGTTGGGAAGGTTGTGGATCACATAATTCAATTTAAAGATTATGAAAAATAACATTGAGCTTTGACATACATTAAGAGATGTTCCTTCAATACCTGCTTTGCTAATGGTCTTGGTTTATAGCAGTTACCAGAACATTATTATATTTATTATACACTGTATGCTTGCAGGGCAAGAATAAGATGTAGATGTAACACTATTGCTCAAATGAGCTTTTTACTGAAGTAAGAATCCTGAAAATCTTCTTATCTTTCATCTTGCAGGTGCAATCAAGAAATATCAATGGTCTCATCTAAAGTAGTAGTAGAGGAAACACTTTCCAGACCAAAAAACTGTCTTTGTCTGATAGGCAAATTATGATTTTCCCTTTAAAACTCTGTAAGTTGAAATACCCCAAAACATTGTTGAGAAATGTATTCTGCTGAATGAAATGTACATTTGACACGAGAAGCCACTGGATCATTATCAGACTCCTTCTTGAATTTTTTAGTATTAGCTCAGCCTCCTTTCATTAATCATATTTAGAGTCAGTAACACCTAAACACACTCCAAATTAAGACCCCAAATCAGTGTCACTATATTATTCCATCCATAAAGATGTGTGTCATCTTCTGTGTTTGAGGTTCTTCTCCTATTTCTTCTATAAAACTAGAAAGACTCCTTCTCATCTGTGTCTTTCAGAAATTGGTTTTTTTGTAACAAAAATACTTTTTAATAGAGGAGAAATATTTTTCAAGTGCGAATAATGTCAAACTGGGCAGTTTTTCTCCTTTAAAGGAATCCCATAATCCTGGAAAAATGCAGAGGAATTATATGACCTCTAAGGACATACTGGAAGAACTCAGAGCACTGGAGGGAAAAACACAGAAAGACATGATACAAAGTTGGACTAATGCCAGAGACAGTGGGAGTGAGACCTGAAAATCCGTGGCGTGAAGGACAAATCTCAAACTCCAGCATGCAACATCAGGCTTAGACTTAAAAGGGAAGGTGAGACCCAACCAAGATTTCCTTAGAAATAGCAGCTGACTGCTTGAAAATTGACCTTATTTTCCACAATAAGGGAGTGGAGAGTTAGAATGAGGAGAGCATGCTAATACCAGAGAGCAAACCACAGAGCCAAAGTCATCACCAGCCTGATAAACTTCAGCATGAGCAGCAGGTGTGCAGCAGGTCTCAGCATTTTTTCCCGTGATGGGGCCTCAGGGAGAACATTCAAGGGATGGAAGGGTCCCCATCCAGGAGATGGCACCCAAGGGTGCATGTCACAGCTGCAGATGTTCATAGGCCTGCCCGATGACACAAGCATCTGAACCCCGATATTTGGGTTGAGGCACAGCAGACAAACATATGCTCCATGGCTGCTGGCTTACAGATACCCTATCAACTTTTTGTACTACCCTTTAACTGCTTCTTGTTAACTGAGCCTCAGCAATCACTGGAAATAATCAATATGCATTTTTGAACTATTGTTTAAATAATGGTAGTGTAAAAAAAAAATATTTAGTCCAGCCATATTTCCTGGATAACAGTGATGCCTTAGGTTTTAACTTTTATATTTTTCAAATCCTGTACTGTTAGTGTAACTCTGAAGTTTCCTGTAGCTTGTTAAGTGCTGTTCTTTCATGCTAAGACAGACATAACAAAGCCTCTCTAGCTTGCTCTCCAAGGACACCCAGACTGTCCTAGGCCCAAGAACTGTAAACCATCATCTTGGGGAGAGGGGGGCAAGCTTGGGGAAATTCCATCATTGGCTGGGTTCTGGTTGGTGAATTTATGCTGATATTAAAGTGTGAAGAACTTGTGACCTGCTGTCTATTTTGGGATGCACTGAGGCAGGACCCTCTGGAGCCCAAAGTGTGCACCTGAAGGCCTTTCAAATAAATCCCTCCTTTATTCCATTATTCCTGTCTAGTCTAGCTATTTAAGGCATCAACAGTATATAGCTCTAAAAATAACTGGGAAAATGCCTGTTCTTTGTATTATCTCTGTGCTTAGTCTTTGCTTCCTTTGCTTTATCACTGTTTCCTTTCTTACTGAAAAAAAAAAATATACCACTTTCCAGAAAGATTTGCTTCAAAATATTTCCCATGGGCAAACACTTCAAGGAGCATCTGGACAATGCTCTTAGTCATAGTGCTCAGGGAATTGTCCTTCATTATCCATAAGGGTCCTTTCCAACCGAAGGTATTTTCTGATTCTGAGGTAATTTTTTTAAGATTTTAATTCCTTTTCTCTTTGTAAAATTCCCTACCAAATCTAAATGCCACATTCGAGTTGAATGCCTTAGAGAAACATGCTGAAGCAGGAAAATCAGCAGAAAAATGTATTTAAAACATTTTCTTCCCCCACTACTTGTGGATTGGTGAGAACAGAACACCATTTTAAATATGAGTAACAAGGGTGTGTTAAAAATTCCCTATTTGGAAAATGTCCTTATGCCCCCCACAGACTCATGGCCTGACCTATCTGTCAGTCTCTGTGGGGGGAGACATGTAGGGACTGGATTTTATTTGCATCCATTGGCAAAGAAGACACTGGATTTCTTCCCCTCCTCACAAGCCTTCCAATTTCAATTGTATCAAACCTGTCTTCTGAAAGAGGAAGGAAATTTCATACTTAACAATACAGAAGGAGATAGACAGAGCAGACATTCACATGGACTGTTACCAAAGGAATCTCTTAACTAGAAAGCTATAATAAGATCTGTAGGCCTTGGTTTCTTTCTTTTTCTTTTTTTTTTTTTTTTCTGGTAAGTTACACATACTGGTTCAAATAAAACAGCAAAAGGAGTTCTGTAAATAGCTGTAGGGGCTGGCTTTAATCTGAAATAGTTTCCAGATTTCCTTGTAAAGGACACCTAAATCTCTCACCGCTCTTCCAGGCATAGTATCAGCATTGTAGTATTACTGCAGTGCATTTTCCTCTTTTTTATTTCTTCTTGTGGTTTGAATTTATAACTCTATAGGACCAGAAAGTGATTTGCCTAAGGCTCAGTCACCAGTTCAGTTTACTGACTTCTCAGGACTGCCAAATGCTGCAACAATCACCTTACTTAGCCTGAACATGACCTGGTCACACTATGTTGGTCACACCAGTTATGCAGAACTGCCTCTTTTGGAGAGAAAGGCACTTATCCCTTCCCTAAATTAATCCATATTTAGGAAGACAGTCATCTGAGCTTGTAAAGAGCTACAAGGGTGATGGTCATGGATGGGATTTATAGTTCAAATCCCATTTTCAGGACAAGTTTTGCTTGCCTAGTTAGTGCTGACAATGCAAACCACACATGCTGCAGGGAGCCGAGGCCAGGGCTCAGTGTCTGCGCCAGCCCAGCCACCAGGCATGGTCATCCAGGGGGACCAGCCTCCCCCACCACTCTTCTCTCTCTTCCCTCACCTACTCCTTGCTCTATGGACACAAAAACAGGGGTGGGGAATGAGGTAAACCAGGCACCATGTTTAGGAACTTTGAAATGTTTAGATTCAGCTTCCTTTACCCTTTGCTAGTACCCCACAACACCTTGACTGCGTGAACAGGACAGTCAGTAAACTGCAGCCACTGCTGGCACAGCATAACCTCCTCAAAAAAATACTTCATCAGACCAGAGCACTACCCAAACCTGTCCTGGGTTTGAACACATGCAGGAACAAAAAAATTAAATGTTAGTGTATCTGTTCCCAGCCCTGCCCTTGTGCAACCTATCAGGTGTTCCTCCCTTTCAATTGAAGTAGATTGCCTCTAATTTTTGCATCTGCACAAAATTTTGGTGGTGTGAAATCTATATGACATCTAGAAAATGTTTCCAGTTCTTCAAATACAAGACCTTGTGTCACAGTACTCTGCACTAAAAACTGCCAAGATGATCTGCACTGCCTCTAGAAAGCTGGCGAGCCTTGGCCAAGGTTTCAAATTCAAGTCAGAGCCAGCTCCCAACTAAAGGATTTTACAAGGCCACATTCTCTGCAGCCAATGTCATGCTTTTTGCAGTTACTGCTTTTCTCTAAATATTTGTTTAAGTAGGCACACCATCCATCAAAGTACACTTTTTTTGGATGCTGTTCATATCACTTCATGTACAGAATACTCTTAATTTAGCTGATTTTCAATATTACGAAGCCAATGTGCAGAGTTTGGGCTCTTGCCCACATTTTCAGTAATCTCACACTTTTACTTGGCAGCATCACAGTCTATCACACTTAAGTCTGTTCTGGAAAGCTTCAATGCAGAATACATTTTTCTTGTCATTTTACATGAGGCACTGTTCTGCAATCATGAACTTAATGCTTCATACAAAAACACAGCATGCACTGTTTAAAGCCTGGCCTTCATTTCCATAGCATTTTGTCAGACACTTCATTAGGAGGCATGTGAACAATGGAAGATAAGGAAATATTTGCAAGATCATTTCCTATACCATGAACATTGTTTAGTTTACTCAAATTGTTTCCAACTCTGCATAAAACAACAGGATAGATTAAAGATGAAAACTGAATGTGATGTTTGGGCTACAGGACAACCCCATAAATTACTTTTTTTTTTTTTTTTAGCAGATGAATTAGGTTATTTTTAACTCTTAGAGACAAGCTGGAATGCTTGGAGAAATTTGCAATTCTCAGTAAACACTGGGGGAACCTAGGCAAGGTTGGAACATCAAGGAATTTTCAGTCAGGCAGACTGACTTGAATTCCTAGGAAAGTACTGGAAAAAGCAGTACTATTTGCAAATCGTGAGAGGATGACTAGAGAATAAGGAATCATAGCCCTAAAAAAAGAAGAGTAATTAGTAGCTTATACTGAGTTGGTAGGTGTACTGACAAGGGTTTTATAGAAAGATTTGGCACTGTTCTGTATGTTAACAGCTCGAGTAATGGGAAAGTGTAATAATAAATCATTTTAACTTTGTGTCATGGTTTAAGCCCAGCTGGTAACCAAGCACCATTAATTAATTTAAATTAAATAGTGCTCAGGAAAAGGCAATATTGCAGGGTTGTCTGCTTGGTAGATGAGTGTAGGCATGTGTCCTTCACCCATGACAGTAAACACTTTCCCAAAGGGATTTCTAGGTCCACTTTGGCATGTCCAGCTGATGCCAGAATGATTTTTTGCTTTTTCTTTTATACCACTCTTACATACTCTTTTATACAGTTTTATGTACTCTTAGTGCTTTTAGGCTACACACTTGTAACTTCCCAAGTCTGATAACTCAGCTCAGACCCATGGCACCATTAAACCAGGAGAGCAAACATCCTGGGAGCCCCAGACACCAAGGGCCTCTCCAAAACACATTTTTGTAAACTAGGATAGGGCCATCCAGGGGGAAGGTTCCTCAGAATGGGGAGCTCACTCCAGCCACTCCAGCTCACTTCCCAGATTGGGGAATCTTTGATAAATATGTTAATTTTGCAAGGCCTATAATTGTGTGTATTTCTGTGTGAGGGGGCTGCATGCATTTTCGGGGCATTCCACCTGGATGAAGTGCTGTACCCAAGGATCCTGAAATAAATACGAGGTGCAAACCCCTTTTCCCCATAAACCATGTTTTGGTTTTAATTTTAAGACCAGGGAAAGGCATCGCAGCATTCCAGGGACCATTCTCATGAAGCAGGTTGAACACAGCCATTACCAGCCTGGTCTGGAGCAATCAAGAGCCACTCTAGCCCAGCTGTCCTGAGGAGCCAGCAACACTGCAAGGCACTCCAACATTATTAGTACAGGAGGTTTAACAGGGCTGCCCAGGAGAGGGTGAAATCATGGTTGCTGTTGGAAACATTAAAAGAGGTGTTTGATCTTTCAGCAGCTGATCAGTTTTAGCTGACCCTGCTTTTGGGCAGTACCTTTTCAGTTCCCTATTTCTATTATGTATATGATTCCTACCCACAGGATATATAAAATTCTAAGACCTTTAAGCTTTAAATTACATCACAACTTATATTGTTGGCTTTAGTGTTTGAAGAAAGAAACTGCATTTGCACTTATCTTTCAGTGGTGTTCAGAACTACAGAGAACATGCTTATTTGAACATCTTTGAAATCCCTCCTAAATTGAAAATAAGGTATTTTGAAGCTTAAAAATATAAAGTGACACATTGTTTCACAATACAGTTAACGTGACATGGAAGTGACACATTCCAGTAAGATAACATTGTGTGTCTGTGTACTGAAGATTTATATAATGTTTGTTTGTTTCTATTAGACTGAAGGAGAATACATGGTGAGAACTTGAAATTTACAGCATGACAACAGATGTGCACAGTGCTGTGTGTTAAGAATTATAATAGTTATTCTTGCAATTGCCTTGCTAAGCTTCACATTTTGAGTATCTCTGAGGAAAGGTGCTCCCACATGTGGCATCATCACCAACTTTTCTGCACAAGGCAGGTGAAGCATCTCCTGTGCTTTTCTTCCCTCTGCTGCCTCTGTCTATTCACACAGACAGGAGTGATAAGAAGGAAGAGACCGAGTGCCCCCACTACTTACTGCCAGTGCTTACTACCAGTAAGTAGTGGGCACTCATTGAGGGACCCTGCACATCAGTCTCATGATGAAGACATTGAAGAAAACATTGAGGCAGTTGCAGGGTTAAAGTGCTAACAAGAAGCTGAGTACTGAGAGGCAGATAGAAGCCTTGGAAGAGAATCTGATACTGGGAGACAATATCAGTGGCTGCAGGATCACAAACAGGTACCCTCAGCCACTCAGAAATATGAAGAGAAAAATAATTGCTTTTAGCTCCTATTTCCTTTCTTTCTTTTCACAATTGATTTATTTGGATTGTTTGATTGTTGCGGTTTTATTTCACACTTAAAAAATAATTCATTCCCAGAAGAATTGGGATCCTAATTTCTTGAAACCTCACATCTGGTTTGTACCTTGATTTGGAATGCAATTTTTACAACTTACTGGAAGCACTCATCTACTTGACCCTGGGAGCTGAATATATGGGAGCATCAATATAGTAGCCACACCCACAGGAAGAGATCCAAGGTGAGTATCTGATATAAGACATCGTCCAAAGAAAGGGCCAGTGAACTATAATGAGTAAAGATACACACATTTTAAAATTAATATTGTTTATAAGCATCTCTCTCAGTTCTTAAACAAACAAACCAAAAATTTGTATTAAATACTCAGTAGACACTGTAGGCAACCCTCTATTTGTGGTAGTCTGATGACAAGCCTAGCACTCAGCCATGCCCTGAACAACCTGGCTGCGATGCCAGGCACAGCTTCACAGCCAAGCTGCTCTGAGCAAAATGTCTCACAGCAACTGGGAAATCCAGACTTGCACATCTGTAGTCTTGTTAAGGACTCCACTCAGTGGCAAATAAAAGATGCTGCATCTCTAAAGTGCAGCAGCATGTCAGGGAAGCTGCTTGTGGTCCACATGTCAGAGCCATCGATCCAAGCTGGCCTGAGATCACCTCACTCCTGCCTGCAACCAGAGCCTTGTGCCCAGGCTCACCTGCTTCAAAGAGCAAGAAAGGTGCCAGAGATCCTCGTGTGCTGTCCTTGCACCTGCTCTGCTTCTGAAGAGGCTGGCAAGGTCTGTGACTGCTCTCATGGGCATCTCAGAGTTACAGCAAAGTCCCTTGCTCACTAATGAAGAGCAGACAGCTTTCTCTGAACACAGTAAAAATCATGAGAATATTTCAGAGCATAGGGTAAGGAATGCCTTTCTTTCACTACCATCTCTTTCCCTACTTCAGCAAATGCAGGACTTTTCCTAAAGCATTACCAGTGATGCAGGACCTTTAATTCATGTTGTCTGCAGACTAATTCACAAAATACGCTGGTTCTTCCAAATTTCTTTCTTTCTTACTCTTCATCAGTAACTGTATTTATTAGTCACACCAGTTTGAATGTGGCTTTTCATTTCAGGGGTTTTTACATACAAAAATATGTGTGAGCTATTTTAAGTACTGTTTAGAAAACATCCAGTCCTGCAGTTTCTAGGCATGTACACTTCCTGATGAAATCCAAATAGTGGGACACAGAGTGGCAGCAGGAAGCATCCAAAGACTAAATGCAGAATGAACTTCATAAAGAATATACAGTAACTGGCTTGAGATATTAAATGCAAAATTGATATTAAATCCAAAATTCTTAAGGAAGGAAAAACTGATCAGAGAAAATTTCTTTTAACGGAAATAATAGTAAAAGATAATACACACACAGATATACCATCGTTCTTCATGGAAAGGGGTGAACCTACATTTTAGTTCTCTGAACTAAATCATAATCATCTGTCCCTAGGCTATTTGCAAAAGATAAGTGTATTTTTTTTTCAGAGATATTTCTTTTAGAAATCATCAGTTGAAAAACTGTGAGTTGAGTTGTGTTGTCATGAGAACAAGAACAAAATGTCTTTAACTCTGAGGGACAAAACAGTATGTCTCTTCAAGGAAACCAAATCTCTGCTCTCTGCTGTATGGACCATTAGAAAGTCTTTTCATATCTTGACACTCAGTAAGTTACACTGCACTGTCCTAAGTTGTTCATTCCGTGGATCATTTAATAGGATGGACTAGTCAGAAAAGAAATTAAAATTTTGAAATGCTAAAAAAAACACAGTGAAGATGACTCATGTCAGAAATTGTCTTGATTCATGTAAAGTAGCAGAACACCCAAAGGGATTCAAAAGGAAGAAAAAGAAACAAGCATTTGATGAAAAAATAGTTTATTTTTTCCAAGAAATATCACAATAATATATTCTTTGACTGCTGGATTTCTGGAGGCTTATGTATAGAGGAAAATTTTGTAACAGTGTACACTGAGTCTATTAGCTAGCCTATTGATATTTGTTTATGTGGATTCTTCATTTCCTTTTTCATGCAAATCAGAGAAAATCATCTTACATTTATCACACAGTAAAATTTGTTTACATGAGGACTTACTCTGGAGTTGCTAGAAAAAATTTAAACCCAAGGTTAATTGCATGCCTGTTTCCATACACAGACAAATTCAAAACCTCTACATCTGGCTCAGGAAATCCCAGAGCTGCATATGTGACCATATGGCCACCAGCCATGCAGCCAGGAGAGCAGTGCTGCTTCCTGGGGTGCTGGCCTTGACGCTTCCCTGCCTTTCCCACATCTTCTGTTTCAGCTCATCAAAAGTTCTTAATCCTGTACACCACTACTGACCACAGAATCATAGAATAGTTCACACAGAAAGGGAGTTCTGAAGGTCATTTAGGTGAATGCCTTGCTCAAAGCAGGGCCTTAAAGGTATTTACTGTTTTAAGCATTGCTCTTTGCTTTTTCAGATGGGTTTTGAGTATTTCCACAACAAAGAATGGTATTTCCATAGCAAAATGTATCTATGTTGAATGCACTAAATGTGAGAACAGGCAGAAACCCTTCACAAGATTTACTCTGAATGACACTTTAGTTGTTTGAACTATCAAAGACCATATGAATAATTGAGGAAAAGAATAACTTATGAATATTGGAGGTTATAAGAAAATATTAACTTTCTGGAATTGAAATGATTATAGTAGCCAGTGAAATTTCAGTCAAATTATAAAAGTGCACAAGAAGCACTGGAAAATTGTTAAAGGAAGAAAATTCATAGACTGTGGTTTCCTCTTGTGATTCTTTAGGTGAATGCAAATGGCTTTCAAGCAAAATTTAAGGATTTCCTTCCTTTTTATCTTGCTTCCTCATTTGTTTAAAATCCCTTTGTGATTTGTGTCACTATGCTAGGTTTCTATATCATTGGATTTCACATATACAGTGAAGTAATTATAATGTAGCCATTTCTTTGCAGCATAATCAATTCCCTTTCATTTGTAATACAACTAAGAATGAAGAGTTCCACTGTTATATGCACTAAATGAATAAACTTTGACAAATAAACAAGGAGATAAATTGTCTCTTCTTTTCCAGATTTGTTATCTTTGCAACGTGTCAAGATTGCATATTTCTAATATCCCATTTCATGTTAAAATTTTGTTGCAAACAGATTTAACTCTGAATATCAACGTACACAGCAAACTATGCCTTTGACAGAAGCTTGCTTTCAAAAGCAGCCTGACAAGCGTGACCATCTCCTGTGGTAGCTCTGAAATGAAAAATACTATTACTAGGAGAAAATGTTGGGCTGTTCCCACTGCCCAGAAACAAACAAAAAATTTTCTTTCAACATAGGGTGGAGGAGAAATCCTTGTGCTGCTGTATAATCAAGCCTCATTTTCACTATTTCATTTGCTCTTTGAGAGATTATTTACCCCCCTCACTCCTCCCACTAATTACAGGCCAATACACCTTTTCTTTGCCTGCTGTTCTTGCTTCCCTACACCCTACACTGAGAGTGGGCCCCATGGTGGCCAGATCCAGCATGTTGAATTATCAGCGCATTTTCTTCAAACTGAACGTGTTCCAGGACACCAGGGGGTGTTTGTTCTCTAACAAGTTGTTCAAAAACAAATGTCTCCATTTTCTCAATATCTTTGCAGAGAAAGTGCTTGCTGTAAGCTTTCTCTCAGTGGCTTCTTGGGTTGCAAAACAGCCCATGCAGTTCCTCTGTAGCAGTCTAGCAGAAACCTCTTCCTTTCCATTCCCCCAGAGGCTTCCCCACAGGTCCACTTTCTGTTCCTCTTAGGAAAACCCCAGGTTCCCTCCCATCCTCTGCGCTTCAGCACGATGCTCTGAAGCATCACTCCCACCCTCTGCACACTTACCACTCTCAAGAAAGAAACCATCTCCTCATCTTTCTAGACAGCTCTGCCCTGCAATAGACACCAGCAACCAGGGCAAGGTGGAGAGGCAGCCTGCCAAGGTGGATGGTCAGCACTTCTGGCTCAGTACAAACTCCTTCATTTCTACTTTAACCTTTCCCTTCAATCTCCTTCATTTGGACACTTCACATTGTATTTTTGTTTGCCATCCTCTTACCAGCCTCAGTCAACGTATCTCACTGCACAAACCCTTATTCTTCCAATTACCCAATATTATTCCCTCATATGTCTAGAACCTCTTTGTCATCATTTGCCTCTTCTGGTAGACCACAAAACAACTGCAAGTCCTCCATATATATTCCTGATTATCAACTATAAAGCAAAATGATGTCAGTCGGTTCTACAAGCAGGTGAGATAGATTTCATCTAGATGTCTAGATCAAGAGTCTGGGTAAGAAGCCAGTATAATGGTTGCACTGTATGCATTCTCCAGAAATGAGAGCAAATATTTCCTCAGGGGAACCAGAACCACTAACCACATCCTTAAACACTAACCAGATTCTTCAAAAGATTATATAACAGATAGTGAACAGTTGTGCATAGCAAAAACTTGTGCCCAGAAAGCTGGATATGTCAGATAAGGACACAGCCGAGAAGAGACAAAATGAACATTAGATCTTCCGCTGTCCGGATACAGTGACATCAGGACAACTTTCTGCTTATGGAGCAGTTTACACCTTTCCTACTGACCCTGGAAAACCTGGCTCTTGCCCACTGGAATCTGGCCTGAAGGCACTAGTTCATTTCACAACTATCTATCTATTCTCTTTGTATTTATAGAACTTCCTTACATTTTGCTCCAAATTACTCTTCACTTCCCTTTTCAGTCCCCTAGTTTCAGAAACTTAAAGGACAAAGTAAAGACTTGTAGTTCAACAGCTTCTTTTTAGAATTCTGTTTAGTCAGGGGCCTGAATCTAATAGGTCCTGATACTGATATTAGCAAACTTTCACTGTAAATTAGTATTCTTTTGGAGGAGGAAGATGTTCTTTTCTTTGTACATCTGTCTGCCATGTCTCTGTAACTGTCTGACCTTACAGAAAGTTTCAGTGGTGATTTTTTTCCCAGCTTTTCCTTCCTTAAATGAAGTTACTACTTCTTACATTGTGATAAGTTCAAGTAGAGAATCAATTACTTTTTCATGCATGTTATAGGCTAGGGAATTAATGAAAATAGTGAGAAAAGACAGGACATTCTCTATAAAACACCACACAAACATAGAGAAAGCAAGGGCAAGCAACCGAGAAAATAGGTGTCAACATCTTGTCTGCATGGAGAGGCATTTTAGAAGTGCTCTTTTTTTGTGTGTAAGACCAAATCCAGAATCTATGTGGAAGCAGGACAAGTTGGGAAACTGTGGTTCTCACACTTCTATGTACAGGAGAGTAACACTGAAGGTTTCTAGGCCTGGTAAAAAGATTGATTTTACTAAATTGTAAGTGTCCAAGCATCTTGATGAATATCTTTCCTACCTCCATACAAGTAGTCTTTGAACTAGGTACTGGATCTGTCTTGTCTGATGAGCATTCTTGGGGTTGGTCTATTAGCAAGGTATTAAATACAGCAGCAATGACAGCTTTCCTTCAGAAATCCATCTGCAGGAGAATGTTTTGGAATAAAAAAACCTACAAGTAAACATTAAGTTTGAGAAGAAAGTCCCTCATACTTGGATGTATGGAAAACCAGAGTTTTTTGTAAATTCCCATTTCACTGATAGGGAAGAAATGCAGACCATAAACTGCATTTCTTAAAATAACCTGTTCTGTTTGTTGGGGTTTTTTTCTAACAAGCTGTTATTGTGAATAGAATGAACCTCTTTTAATAAGGAGCAAATAAATATTCACAAGGCACATTCCCTTCTTCACTCACAAAATCCATTCACAGACAATCACCCACATTGGCTGGAGCTATATTCTGAAATTAACCCCAGCCATACACTCAGTTTCAAAGAGCAATGCTGACACTCCAGGGAATTCTCAGGAGATGTCTGGAAAGTCCTTCAGAAAGTCTCACTCTTCATTACTGGACATCAGCCACTGCTGCATCCGATATGGTCCAAGGTACACAATCCTCTCTCTGCTGATGCCCATGGGCACTGGGAACCCTGTACAGTCCCAGTGAACTCTGGATTCAGTTCTCACAAATGCAGCAGGACTGCTGAAGCTTATCAGTCCTTGGAAACTTTCACTAATTAACATCTCATTAGATAAAGTTCCTGGGTTTGGCCTATTGTTTTCTGGAAGCCACTTCTTTACCCAAAACTACACATCCTGTGGAACCAATGCAGACAAGTCAGACAGAAGGATCCTTTATGGAAGATGTTACAAGAGTGGATTAAATCTTTTTAATCTGCTCAGTGTTGCTAGGATCTCAGATGAAAAACTTTATCTACTGTGCAGTGTACTGTCAGAAGGACCTACATACCAGAGCACAGGGTCTGGAAGGGAACAGCAGAAGGGATTCGAGATTTAGAAGACATAGCCAGTGAAATGCAAAAGGCAGAGCTAGTGTTGCTATCAGAAAATATTGAGAGGAGATATGAAAAAGCTATCAATATATAAAATCTGTCTCAGAAACTACTAGAGCAGAACAGCACATAAGTAGTCTTAAATTACAACATTTTTATTAGACAATTTTTAGGGTAAACTTTCAAATGTTATGGATAAAGAAGCAATGAGACAGTTTCATGGGTTGGTAAAGACCATTTAAGAACATGCTAGACTAGGAATAGTGGATGTTCATTTGTATATAAAAATTTAAGAGAACCATCCCTCCTTCCTCTTTTTACTGTTATGATAAATTGTTCTGTTTAAGAAGAGACACACACTTTTACTTAGAATCAGCCTTTAATTCCCATTTAGTGAACCAATCCAGAATAAAAACTTATTTACATGAATTTCATACAAAATATTTTAACTTAAACACAATTAAAATCTGTCAAAAGATTAAAATATCAAAAAGTATCAAATTAAATAAGGACATCCACTGCACTAAGAGTTTCGAGCCATTTTGTTGTTTGCATTTGGCATAAAATACACTTGGAAAGTGAGAACAAAAAACACCTATGTGAGCCTATTTTAGGGTTTATGAAGCCTGAGATATACCAGCAGACCAGTATGAGATGCAGTGCCATAGGCTCCAACATGGTGGAAATATAGAATGAGACTCAAAGGTTTAAAACAGACTTGGACAGGGAGAATTTGGTTAGAAATTAGAAAAGACTTCCTAATGGTAAGTTTCATTAGGCTTTTAAAAAATGGCCTAAAAATTTATGAAGTCTACACTGGCATTTGAGATATCAAGAATACACTTTATGTATGTTCAGGTGAGAATTAAGTATAATTCCTCTTTCCTTCCCACCCTTTTGCAGCATCCTTTGAGATCCCTATTTGACTGTTTAAATGATAAACTACTATTATTCACAATATATTCCCACCTCTCATCATAGTTGATCTTTCAATGCATATGTTACAGAACTATAACAGAAAAAATACAATTTACACTTTGCTTTCCATCCGTCATAAACAGAGGAGGAAATTATTTTAATTCTGATATTACAGGCAACACAAATGTTTTCTGTGGTACTGCAGTAGCAAAAAGAAGATGTGGACCCACAGCACAGGAGCAGGTTGCCTGGCTGAGCCTGGAACCTGGTCCTGCTTCAAACAGGGATCTGCACCAGGTGAGCTTGGACACCCTGTCTAACCTGTGAAATTCTGCCAGTGTGTGCTGCAGATCAATAGGACATTTTCAGGATACAGGTCTGGCAATACTTTTTGGAACATGCTAAGGACCATATTCTCACAACTGAATATGGTTAATGAGGTTCTTGTGCCTAAAGATGATGCTGGATGCACAGAGACTGGAGCTGCCTGAGTGTTGACTTACACAACATAGCTCCAGGTCCATGTGAAAGCTCAGCAATCCTCCCAGGTACTACTGTTTGTGAGCAGATCTCTGCATCTGCCTTGCCAGTTTGCTTGTTCCTGCTAGTACAGAAAGCAAGAAGCACCCTATGCAAAATTAAGTTGAATTTCCATAGGAGAAAATTGCTTTCCTTAAGAATTCTCATAGGCCAACACTTTAATTCTTTTCAAAATCAGGTCCAAGATTACCCAGCCTATTAAATTGTAGCCTGCTCATTTTCTTCAATATTGGTCACAAGACAATTTGATTCACAAGTTCCAATGTCACCACGGTATATGGCATTGTCAAACCCAGCTGTAAACATTTGTCGATCACGTCTTCTTTTGTAGAAACAATACAGTGTGAGGCCAGTGCCAGTTAGCAGAAGGAAGATCAGTATAAAAATCATCCCACCTAAACCACTTGACGAAGAAGCAGCAGCTTTGTTTTGTGATGCTGTGGAAGACAAAACAGAGCAATTGCTACAAATGCCCAGAGACTGCTGTTGCATACATCAAATATGTCCCTAAGGAAGCAACCGAGTGAAAACAAAAGTACTCAACAATCACAACAGCAGTTAAAATTGATGCATGTTCCAGGGAGATAATGGAAAATTTGGCTTAATTTGTTCTAAGGAGCATTAGACTGTACTACATATACAAATTGTAAGGAAAAAAAGACATTCAGTTTGAAGGAAGTCTTCTCATTTTAAGCAGCTTTAAAATAAAATAATCTGTGACAGTTAAATGTGTATTTAAATGAAATTTTTCTGGAGGAAATTCAACTTGTAAATGATGAATGCCTTTAAACTTACTGAAATTTCTGTTTAATGGACTTAAAAGAAACCAACTTACCATTATTGACAAGCGAATCATGGGTTGGCTCAACATCAGCAACTTCAAAATTAAAAAATATGTACATTATATAGTTTGAAAGCAACTGTTCAATGAAATAAATACTGCATACATAATTTTTACTTTGTGTTCATAACAAATTTTAAGTAATAATAGAAGCATAGAATAGTTTTGGTTTGAAAGAACTTTAAGGATCATCTAGTTCCAACTCCTCTGCCTTGGGCAGGGACACCCTCCAGAGGTCAGGTTGCTCACAAGCCCCTATCCAACCTGACCTGGAACATTTCCAGGAGTATCCACAACTACTCTGGACAACCTGTTCCAGTCCCTCACCACATTCACAGTAGAGGATTTCTTCCTAATATATAATCTAAACCTACTCATTTTCATTTTGAAGCCCCTTGTCTTGTCACTACGTGTCCTTGGAAGAAGAGCCTCTCCAGCTCTCTTGTGGGTCCCCGTTAGGTACTGGAAAGTGCTGTAAGGTCTCTCTGGAGTCTTCTCTACTCCAGAACAACAAATCCCATCTCTCCCTGCCTGTGCTCCTATGGGAAGCGCTCCAGCCCTCAGACCATCTTCCCAGTCTTTCTTTGAACCCAGCTGAGTGGGCTATTTTAAAAGTAGGTTATTTTAAGAGGTTTAAAAATAACCTAGTTGAGTGGTTCTTATACTGGGGGCCCCAGACCTGAAAAAAGTATGTGGACATGAAAAAATATATGAAAATATGTTTTGACAATTGAGGCTGAGTCCATCAAATATACTCGACAAAAACACTTGTAAAAGAAGAAAACCCCAAGACTAACTGTTGTCTCACTATTCATTGCTTTGATCACCTTTTTTGTAAAGTAGATGGTGCTAAGTTTTTACTCTTTCATGGTGTAAAGCTTAACACTTCACACAAAAGAACTCCATTTTTTACACTTGCAAAAATGAAAAGCACTGTTGTACTTCACAGCACTTTAGCTGTATTTTTAGGCAGATTCCTTTTCTTCCCCCCATTGCTTGGGGAGTACAATTCAGTTAATTGCTTGCAGCACTGACTGGCTGGGCCCTCCAAAGTCCATGGATGACTCCATTGCCAACCTGCCAACATGTGAAGAACCAGAGGCAGGACTGGTTCTCCACTACATCAATTACATTTGTGTGGTAGATCTGTTTGCTAGTGGCAAATGTCACCTATTTCAAAGTGTCTCCTAGCTGATGTGTGCAAACACAGCTGGGTCTGTGCACATAGAGTGACCCATGACAGCTGCATGTGTGGATTTTCATCCCTCATGTTTTATGCAGCACTCCTGTGCACACAAGCAGGACTCTCCTCAGCCTGTGACACTCAGATTCCTCATGGGTTGTCATCCAAAAAAACCACAGGGCCACAAGTAACCATTACAAATTAAGCATACTGTGCTGTTTGGTTGTCCTGGCATGTCTCACCATGCCTCTGTCAGCAGAGAAATGAATTGGGCCCCACTGCCTACCCTCACTTGATGCTTTCTACTTGCTTGTCCCAGCACACTTCACTGTGGTGTTACTGTCCCCATCAGCAGCACCAACCTTCTCTCTGCAGCAGTTCAGTGACTTTGTACTGCTTCCCCTTGGCTGATCTATGGGAAGAGTACCTGCCTTTCTGTTCAGCACTTCCTGGTTTAATTATCTGTTCATCATCTTCTGCTCCTTGCACTCTAACCATAATGTCTATGAATGTTCTTTGCACTCTCAACAGATATGTTCTTCCCTACCCCAGGGTCCAGTAAATGCCCAGAAATCAATGCTTTTAAACTGAGGGAACAGTGACTCAGGTTATTTTCTGACAATATTTCTCACCATCTTTAACAGAAATTACTCTTGGCTTTGATTCAGATGCAAATGCATCAGCATCAATGCATAAAGTGCACAAGTGCCTAAACAGTTTGGCCCAATGTATATTAACCATTACTTTTAAAATAACCCAATGCACAGAAATTCAGAACTTACTTTTGGGGATTTTGCAAATAAAATTCTGGTCAACCGAGCAGTAATAGGTCCTCCAGGTTCCGCTTGAGACATCCATGTCAACACAGTGTTCATCAAAAAGTACTGTAGGCTCTCCTTTCTCCCAGTTGACATATGCTACTGCACTTCTGTCCATCCATATCCATTCTCCTAAAATCAAATATATTACCTAGTGAGTGAATGAAGTGGAGAATAACTTCTAGTCAACCAGTCACAATGACACATCAGATCAGATCTGGGATTTTTTAGTTGTTTAATTAGTATCATGGAGCACATATTTCTCACTCTAGAGCACTAATTTCTCACTTTTTTAACAGCCACAGCTATTCAGGTTGGAGTGTACCAAATGCAAATGCTCACAGTTACCTTCATTAGCGTTCATGGCTGTCAGTGATGTAAGGAACACTTGTCCAGCTACTCAAGGACCTTTAGTTGAAGCTTGTGCCCAGGACTGTGCCTGAGAGCCTTAAGAAAAGCAAAGCATCTGTACAAGCCAGTATCAGCAGTGCAAGCACACAGAATGATCAGGAGATTTTCTTTATATGTGTATTCAAGATCAGCGACTAACTGCTTCATTAGAGCTGGATTAATCAATTATCTTTGCAAATTGAATCAGCTCTCTCTTTAGTCATCTCATCTCCTGCTGACTCTCAAGCATCTCCCATCGAGTAGGAATGATAGCCACCTTCTCTCCCTCAGGGTGTGCTTCCCTGGCAGCATATCCTGGTATATCCAGCTGCCTCAGTGCCACTTTCCCTTTCCATCCCCTGCAGCTGCACTTCCCTCCTGCCCCTGCCTGCAGTGTGGAGCACTGTGGCACTGCAGGGGACAGGTGAGGAACAAGTCACTGCTTTTGTCCTGCTCATTACAACAGATCCACCTGGCCCACCACTGCTGATGGTGAGAGACACAGACTCGAGCAGATGTTGGACCCCAGTCTAGACTCACTCTGCAGGTTTATCCTCAAAGTCTGCCCAGAAAAACTGGCTTCAGAATTACTATGATATAGAATAAAGTATCAAATTTGCAATTACAGCAGTTAAAAATGCCCCCAAAACAACCGCATTAAATATATTTGGGTTAAAATGAAAGGTTGCACCAAAAATGTATGGAAAAAAACACTGAAATTTAGATTAATAAAATTTTATCAGCAGCTTATATGAGATGCTATGCCCTCTGTTGTCTAGAAATAAATTTACATTTAATTTACTCAGCATTTAATGACAAGACAAAGTTATGCTTAAAATATTACAGAGGTTAAATGTCAAGTAATTTGAGTTTAAAAAGGCAATAAGAAGCATTTCTAGTCAATTACTGGAGTGCTAAGCTAAAGCCTTTTACAGACAAATATATTCTAATTGCAACAAAGATACAGAAAGTGTAGACCTCTTGGTGGTTTACGTTTTATGTATTTTAGCAGAAAAGCTATTAAATATTTATTAGTTATTTTTTCCTGATTAGTCATTAAGTATTTAGCATATTGGTATTATTATTTAGTATGTTAGTAGTAGTACTTAATATTCACTCTATTTATTTAGTATCTGTTTTCATGTCAGTACACATTGTGAAATAATTACCATCAATATTTTTGAACAATCCTATCCAAAACTTTCTGAAGTCACTTGCAAGTGGAGACAAGTAAAGTAAGAGAAAATTCATTTCAGCTGAATCTTCTATGGAAACCAGAGAAGCACCTAAAAATATCAATTAAATATTACATACAATTCCAGTGAGATTTTTCATTATAAACTAATTATCTCAGTAAAAAATCATTACATGCTTTATGATCAGCATTGCCATATAGTAAAAATTTTTGATAATAAATTTAAATTAGGTGTAGCTCATAATTGATACACAGATACCCTCATTACATACTATCACTTGGTTCTGGATTAAAAAGCCAAACACACAAACAACCTGTAAAATATCCTAATACAAAAAGGGCACTTACCCATTTGAATACATGTCATGGAAGCATCAGGCCAGCTTTCTTCAGAAGTGGTGTGAACATAGTAGCAGTGCCCACGGAAGGGAATCCAAGATCTACCACGCTTCGGCTCAGGACACTTCCCAGGAAGCTGTGGTGGTTCACTAGGGATTAACTCTATTAAGAAGACACAGGTTTCACTGGAGTCTTAAAAGCCAAGGGAAATATGTACTCCTGCACCAAATATCAGCCCTATAGATATGATATTTATTCTAGGAAAAGGAATTTCCCATAGACTTAACTAATGATAAAGTATTGAATTAAGCATGACAAACCAGTAATAAACTATTCTGGTTGGAGCTGGTTCCCCAGTCTGTTAAAGGAGGCTTACACCAGCCTAACTGCAATTGTCTTCAACATGACAATTTTTACCTAAAACTTGTGAAACAGAATGAGGGATGAGTCAGCATACATAAGGGATCTCGACACCACAAGTCTGTGGTTGTGTCCAGCCAGTTTCTAGAAAGGTCAGTCAGAGAAGTAGTCTGTACCTACCCTTGTACATCATACATCCTAATCAATGTAAAAGCAGAGTTTGCAGCCCATTGTATCACCTCATTAAAGCCAAAACAGACCTTAAATGAATATAAAATTTGCTGTGAATTATGGTGCAGAAATTATTAATTTCTTATATATTTGAAATGTTTGAAAAATGCATGTAATATTTGAGGACTAAAATATTTGACCAGAAGCAACAAACAAATTAATCGATTTGGTTGCTACACTGGCAGAAGTTTCATAAATACTTTAAAATGTATAAGTGTATCATATAAATATATTTATAGTTAGGCTAAAGTTGATTGATTCTGTAATTCTTGACAAACAAGGATGAAAAAAACCACTATGCCATGTGGCATGAAATATTGCAGCTGTCTTTATGATGTGCATGTGTTGACTGGCCTGCGAAATTAAATGTCTGGAAATCACACAAGACAGGCTGGATCTGACTCCTTAAAAAAAAAGGTAAGAGTTTACCAAAAGGCATACATTCTCTATCACAACCTTTGCATATGTGGAAAAACTGAATTCAAATAAAGCCATTAACTTAAATTCCACCCTCCCAAATCCCATTTGTCCTATTCAGAACTTACCATTGGATTGCTTACAGAGAGATAAAAATGTTTCGTTGCAAGACGCTGTCTTCCAAAAACCATCCACATCTAAATAGACACAGGCTTTGTTTTTATTTGGTTCTCCACTGGCCCAGTTAAGATACCTGCTCCTCCTCCTATCTGACCATACATATCGGCCATCACTCTAAAAGGAAATGACAAATTATGATTATGCCACATACAGGAATTAGATTGGAAGAACATTAAGATGCAAAAATTAGGAAAAAATGAGAATCACGGTTTCTTGCTCAAGATTATGTTATGAATATGTAAGAAACTGGTCCAGACTCCCATTCTCCACAGCAGGTAGGGCAGTGGTCTTACAGATACCTGTTTAGCACACAGCCTACATTATTCAATTCACACCATTCATCTCATCCCCTAAATGGGCAAAGTGAAGTAACAAATGTGAATATACAGATGAAGATTTTATCAATTAGGTCCACATATACACACAGATCAAATAAAGATTGCAGAGAAACTATTGTCAGCATTCCTCTAACATAGGCTTTTCTAGGTATTTAGAAAGCAAAGAGAAAAATCAGAGGTTTCACCAGAGAGAGAAAAACGGATAAGGCTTTCCTGGGTGCTGGACCACAGACTCCTGCCACCCATGTTAACTGCACTCGTGGTAAGCCTGTGGGTCTTGCGTGGACCAGCTACCAGATATGAGCCAAGCATGTATTCTATCAGTGCATTTCACCAGTGTTTTCAGAGGATGACTGATATTAGTCACGTCCATGGCTTCTGTCACCCCATCCTGTGCAGCCTAGATCCTTCCACCTGTGATCTTTGGGGGCAGGCTCCCATCCTGTTCTTTGTGCCATTTCCTTTCCTGTCTGCTTTGAGACCCTTGGCCATGTTTCATTCCAGATTCCTCTCTAATCCCAGTTTCCCAGTGCTCTCACTGAGGGGCAGCTCTGGTTCCTCTCATGTCAGCACTTGTGCCCTCTCTCAGATGTGTGCCCCACTAAGCTCTTTTTCCACCTCTCTCCACTTGATTTCCCCTCAGCTTTAATTCCAAAAATATCCAGCTATATTATATTTATCCACATTCTCTTTCCATGCCTCCATTAGCTACTTCCCATTTCAGACCTTTCCCCTCTTAGCTGAGTTTGTTGGCAGTTTTACACAAGGCACTGGCTTCAGCTCCACAAGGCAGCCTCAGGAGTCCCCACTGCCAGAGCCCTGCTCTTTCCACTACTGCCCAGCACGAGCTCTTGTACTGCTGGGCTGTGAATGGAAAGATAAACTTAAGCTCAGAAAGAAAGAACTATTTTAAACATAATTTTTTTCTGTGGTATGCTCCACAGCATGCCTTCAGAAACAGCACTGCTCCACCACAGGAGCGTGCGGTAGACCATGGAGCAGGAAGTGAGAACTTCATCACCACTTTTACCACTGAAGCCACTTAATACTGCAGCTACATCCTTGGTGGCCTTTGAACTGTGGGCTGTGGCAGTTCTTGTTTACGCTATGGACAAACATTTAAATGTATAAATCCCCTCAAGTGGAGGGAAGTCAGCATGCTCTGCAAGATTTTGATTCCTGCCACACGTTTGTGGATCTGACCATTAGCTCATCTCAGGTATTGGTATGACTGTCACAAGTGTTTGATGGACTCACCATGTTGCTGTTAAGGCCAATCCACACAGGCTCCCCATGTCTTAATAATTGTAACCACAGGAAAGATTCAGCATAAGGATCCAGAACACTGGCCAGTTCTGCAGACTGGTCCCTGCAGTTCTTCTGTGCTTTTTCCCAGCTCATTTTGTAGTTGATGACTTCATAGCGATCATCACCATAATGGTTAAAGCCAAACACCGGAACGGTGGGTTGGGAGTTCAGCAATTTGGGGTCTGTAACAAGCAAAAGAACAACCAAAAATTCTAACTTTGTATTGGCTCAGACATATAACACTGAGAGAGGATCTAGTATACTGGAGTTGTCATGTAATTAAGAGAAACTGCAATAACAAATTAGGATATGTCCAAACAATCCTTGCAGTGATGAAAGCAACATTTTCATGTGCGTGACAAAATTTTCTAATACGTGTCACAATGACTTTTTAGCATAAATATCTGTATCATGTCCAGAAAAACACCTTGTAAGCACCAGACCCATCCAAACCAATTGTACCAATGTAGGACATTAAAGAGAACAATTCCTTGCCTTTTTCCATTATATACTGGCATTTGTTGTATTTCTGACCAGGAACAGGGTATGATAAACACACCATGAGCAAGCAGTGGGATGTAACTGCTGCTGCTGAAATTGTCTGAGAAAGAATGTAAAGGAAATAAAGCAGGGCAGTTTTTAAAAATAAAGAAGTTGCAGTGTATAGTATAACACGCAGGCTTTAGTAAAACATTAAAAGTTCCAGTTTTGAAGAGGTAAAGAGAGTGCACTCAACCACCTTTGATTGACAAAAGTAGTAAAATACATAATGATACATACATCTAGTTTTTCTGTTATTTACCAGTCTAGTCTTTGAAAGAAAACAAGTTAAGAGATTTTCTAAAGAAAAAATAAAATGTGTGATCATCTTGTTAAAATGGTCCATAATGCATGTAATACTGTCATTAATTTCAGATAGGTTAGGGCAGAATTACTGGAAGGTCACTTTTAGCACCAGTTTGAAATTACCACAATAAATCAGGTCTACTAGAAAGTGGTGAAAGAAAACTCACCAGAATTTTTTTGGCAGATGTAACTTTTGCTTGCTTTACATCCTTCATCTTTCCATTTTCCTGCCTGTTCAATAGGGTTCTTCATCATAAAGACACAATCATCCTACAAGACAAATGAGATTAACAAGAAAAAAGATGTGGATAGGTAGGAAACTTTCCTACTTCTCCTGGATACACAGACTCATGTATCATGTACAGGCACATACAGAGAAATATAAGGTCATAAAATCCATACAAGCAATGGTCAGGCACATAATATGACAATAAGCCTTTGCAACTCCGCCCTAGAAAGGTTTGCACTTGGATGATGGAGGGAGTTGCAAAGCATGGCACAGAGGCAGGAGGAGGTGTCTGGCACTATGTGTATGTACATAACTCTGTGCACAGCCCTGTCAGTGTGTGTGTGTGTGTGCAGGTTCATATGTGTGTTCTAGGTCTGGCCCACAGCTCTGCTAATGTTTTCCTGGAGGTTATGGGGAATTTCTCCTCAGCACTGAAGCCTACCTGGAGAGCTGAATTCCTCCTTCTGCCCCGGTTCAGGACTAGGAAGCAAAGTGATCACCATCATGCAGTAATGTAGAGGTAGTTTCTTAGAAACAACCTTTTGTGGGAGACACCTCCCACACCCTTTCTGCTGCACTTTGAACCTTTTAGCTTCCTCACTGTCCTCCCACAGCATGAGAAATGTGGCTTGGCTTCCTGCAGGAGGAGGCAGTAGATGTCCCCACCTCACAGCAGTATATGCTACCTTATGCTACCTCCAAACCCCTTTCTGGCACTAGCCCAGGTCTTGTCTGCAACAGAAGGAAGTTGTTCTGGAAGGGAATGGTCACAGCCTTCTGCAGAAAGCACAGGCATGTTTGAGATGGGGAAGTCCTGGAGATCCCGAAACCCAGCTCTAGCCTGATGGCAGCTGGACCTCAAAGAACTTGTTTCCATTTTAGCTGAATGTGAAGCAATTCTCTTATGAAAAGAGAGAAACTTGGTAAAGCTAGCACAGGAGTATAGAAATTATGCTATTCAGTATTCTACATTAGCTATTTTACAATTACTGAATAAATCTGAGTTTTGTCTTACAATTACACAAAAAAAGCTCTAGGCATGCCAGAAGTTTCAAAGCATATAATAGGGATTTTTCAGAATGAAGATAAAGGGAAGATAAAAATTAGAAAGGAAGACCCAGACTCCCTCTTTTGAATATTTTGTTCAATGTTTTTATCTTGGTAGGCTTAGTGCCAAGAACTGTCAATGCATACAACTATCTGAGTATTTTCATCAAAACAAAGTAACATTCACCACAACCCAACATTATATAGTTTATGCTATGGTTAATTTGAATATCCTGATGATTCATGGTAAAGTGAGGTAAATTGCTCACTTGTCTGAGTTTTTCATATGCTTCAAAACCTCTGTCTGGACTCATACAGAACCATGACAAATACAGAAGTTGAAAAAAATATGTGTAGATACATCTCCCACATGGCTACTCCACTTCTAAAAAGCAATGAGGCTACTAAAAATCTTCATAGAGGAAAAGACGGAAAATACAATATTAGCTACATACATGTTGTTCATCTACCAAAGTTGCCATGTTTAAGTGACAAACAGAAATTGATGATTACCATACTATAGTAACTTCGGGAACCTTTTGCCCAGTTTGTGTAGTCTACTGGGCTCCCATCTGTCCATAAGTATGTGTGCTCCTGATTTATGTCATTCAGTCCAATCCAAGCATCAGTTGCAGCATCTTTTAAGAGGGACATAAGGAAAGCTGAAGGGAAAAAAAGAAAAATTGTATAAGGAAGGAAACTGAATGCACTCTTCTCCAATGCCACCGACTTTGGAGTGTCTGGAACCAGGATGATGAGGTGGTTTTTTTTTTTATAATAAGGTGGCAATCTTATGACAAAAATAAAGTAAATAGGTATTAATAGATGTTTAGCATCAGTCACCTGAAGTTAAAATTGGAAAAAGAAGTATTTACAAACTCAAAGATGGGAAAATTTTTAATAAAATGGGAATTTATTTGTACACTCTTCTATGTTGTTCATCATCTGAGAAAGCATGGAAAATGTCCTAATGTATTACAGAAATAAACATGAATTCACTAAGCCTTGGCATGTAGGAAATGAGTTCACAGACTGTGCACTCCCCTTTCTTTTTTGGTAACTTCTTTTTTAACTTGACTTAATAACTTCATTTTGAAACAGGCATAACATAAATAAAACTGCTTAATAACCAAGTAGGTATGAACAGGGATCTCAGTTTTGTGGATTGCCAGGTGCTGCTCTCCTTAACTCCTGCCTAGACTGACTTTCCACTAAAATAGTTTCCTTCCTCTGCTACAGAAAGAAGTATAAACCACTAGCACTGATGGAGTGAGGTAGGAGATGGTCCATGTGTGTCCCTCAGGACCTGAGGCAGCACATCTCCTGAGCAAAGTGAGGCCTCTTTAAACATCTGCAAAGTGCTGAGAACCAAAAGGTTCTGATGTTCAGTGGAACAAGGGGAACAGGGGGAAGCTGAGACTCCAGCACTGGAGCCTTCTGCTGCCTGAGGATGTGCTCTCCACTGACACACAGCATTTGGCTCAGCAGCTAGGTGCCCAGTGATTTGGATATTACTCCTTTTGTGTGCTTTTTGTACATAGAATCATAGAATTATAGATTGATCTGAGCTGGAAATGACCTCAAAGGTCATCTAGTTCCTTAAAAAAAGAAAATGTGGACATTTAGTTTTATGACAAGCCTCTAATAAAATATTTTAGTATTTCAGCATTAACCTCCAAACTATGATTTTAGAAGTTAATCAAGACACTAAAACCTATACAAGCATTTTTCCAAAGGCACAATTTCCTCATTCACCATAAATTTATATTAATATAATAATATATCAATATAGTATTATATTGTTGTATTGATAATATATTAATTATTAATGTGATACACAATATATTAATATATTAATTAATAAGAGCATATATGGCAGGATCTCTAACATATTTTTTAATTTTTATCAGAAATTACATGGTGTCTCATTTGACACTCATCAGTGTCAAAATATTGGTACTTTATACCTTGCACTTCCTTTTTTGATATAGTAACCAGATTTCCTCCAAGATCAATGCAGTTGTTTCGTGCAGCATGCCATGTCAATGTATCATTTTCATCAAGGCCAAAGACTTTAAAACACTGAAAAAGAGAAGTGAGCAAAATCTGAATCTAGCTGCTGTTTTAATTTCTGATGAAAACATTTCTGTTTGTAACAAACAAGATAGGTTGAATATTTCATGTAAAAAGGGAGATTAGCTAATTTCTAGCTTGTCTTTAGGTTTAAATGACAGAGAAGACCTGTAATAAAACATGAGTATAAAGCCCAATATTTTAGCACATACTTAAAGGAAAGAATATGTCAGTCTATTGATCTCAGCAGAGATCTCTCCCAGGAGAGAGAGGTTTTAGCTTGAGAGAGAACCATGAAATGGAAGACACTGAGTTTGTGACTTTTCCTCAGGACTGAGAGAGAGAAGGAAAAAGGAGACAACAGCCAATGAATCTTAAATAAAGGATCTCTATCAAACTGAAGTATTTTTGCTAAACCAAAGCTAGACAGACAGAGCTAGACAAAACAATGCTATTGAGAATTATCTTCATTACTAGGTGTAATTATTCTAACTACTAGAATTGTCGTGTACACCTTTGCTTTATACCTTTTATAGCTTCATTGGTGAAAATCTGTGGATTTTTATTACATACAGTCTCATATCCTGAAGTTTTGTCTTTTGAGAAGGTTAAGAGTGATGTACATAATAAAGTGCAGTGAACCTTGTAACTGGATTATTTAAAATCCTTAAGTTGCTTGGTTATAGATAAAAACTGATAAATCTGCTCAAGGGAAGGTGGCTTAAGAGCCAGTGCATAGTAGGCAAGGGATGAGTCAAGTCTCCAGGCAACATGTGAGAGCCAGATAAGCTCAGCACAGTAAATGAGAACATATATTTTTTGCCGGTGTTTTGAGTTGCCAAAGATAGATGAGCAATTTCCCTTGTGTAGAGTAGTTGTAAGATGTAACTTTCTTCTTGTATGTCTCAAGATCTCCCTCATTACTGCTGTGATCCCAACAGAGGCTGTAATTTCTGTTTCAGGATTTGTAATTTTAAGGTCTTTAAATACACACAAATGGAACTAAACTTTTGATAACTAACAACACTGCTACAATTGAAAAACTGATTCAAAGATTCTTTTTCATTCTGCTCTTTTAAAAATCCAGTATATTGACATTTCATACTGCACCTTGTTATCGAAGAGGAGCCAGTCTTCATGACAGCCACCCTTTGGTGGTGGCGGAGTGGGAGCAACAGTTGGACGAACAGTGTTGTTAAGCCTTTCACAGATGAATAACTCAACACTGCCACAGTTGAGATCATTCCACGATCCTGAAAGCAAATTAGAATTTAAAAAAAAAAACAACTAAACAAAACAAAATGCTGCTGAGACTGAGATAAAAAGTGTCCTTTTCTAGAGAAAATCTATATAGGATTACTATAGGAAGTAAAACTGGTTACAGCATTTGTATTTCTCTTCCCCAGGAATAATAAGTAATTGTATGTCTGTTTCTTTGAAATACTCAGGTTTCCAGCAAAAGTCAGAATATAAATAATTTGTCTAGAAACAGAGATAATTGCAATTACCTATATTATCAATATCTATAATATCTATCAATATTGCAAAACTATAGCATTGACAAAGTGAGTTTTAATTTAAATGCTTAAATCTCTCTCGCTCTGTTTATATAAGGCATTCAGTCCTGGTTACCTTACTAGCTGAGCTTCTCACAGTTTTTTCTCAGAGTTTTCTGGTATCTTTTCTGCCTATTGGAGTGTGATCTAAGAGAATAACATTAACATCATCATCCCCATCTTATAGATCAGGGATTAATAAGAAAAGGACACGTTTCATTAGCTGCAGACAGTTACAAGGTAACTACCCAGAGTATAATCATTCACACCTAGTGTTTAATGGAGATATTGTCATTTTAATTCAGGGACATTAGGGACATAATTCATCTTATCTGAAAGAAGATTCCCAAAGGATGTACTATTTACTCCCCAAAATTGTCCACATCCTTCTATTCACCTCTAAGAGAACCTAGGAAGATCATCTCAGCTATAGAATTTGAGACTAGAAATGTTTAAAAGTAGAAGAGATTCACTGCTCCTAAAAAAGATTAAGGTCTTAGCTAGTATATACACAATTACTTCCACTTCTCAGTGTTAATGGATTTTAAAGAATATTTAAATTAAAATATTGTATAACATTGTTTAATACTAATCCAAACCATGCCCAAACCCTCAGTTTTTAGGAACTGCACAAATGACAACAGATGGCTGATGTCCTGGAGAGGTAGGCATAAAATGAACAGAAGTTTGAGGAGAAACAATACTGGCTCTATCTGCCAATCATCTGATGCTTACCTCATTTGTTCACTTAGAAATTTTCTGACAAAATTGCAGGTGTAATTCAATGTGTTGAATACATAGAGTTCATTTTTTTTAAAGTACATAAATAAAAGAAGAGACTACTAATTTATTTTCCTTTGCTTTTTGAGTACCATGAAACATCAGCCTGCTCAGTATGACAACCTGCCCAGCCCTGCCCACGCAGCCCTGCCAGGCTCCAGGCACAATCTGCACACTGAGTGTTGTTACAGCACCCACCTGTATGTGTATACATGACCACACAGTTTTCATCATTATTTGCAAAATTGGGTTCATTTGGAGCCCAGGCAACATAGTTCACTGGTGTTCCATCCATCCACCTGAAAGAAGTAATTTGAGGGAATTATAATTCGAAGTTGAATTAATTAGTATTTCTTTGCAAAGGATACATATAAGTTTCATATTTTAAGTTTCCTGTATGTTAGCTAACAAGCACATGTTGTTCTCTGCTAAAAGGAAACCAAGACCTTCCACTCAGAATGAGTAAGAAATAATTTTACATCAGCTGCCTACAGTGTTGACTTGGACCATCTCTGAACTAATAATCTTTACTGATGGTCCCAACTTCTCTTGGTCTCTGAACACTGACAGTGTGCTGGAAATGCACCAGCCTAGCACTGGACCTGGATTTCTCTGGAGCACAGAAACACACACTTGAGCTTATTTTAGCAATTTCCTGGGTCAATAGCAATACTGTAAGATCTTGTAGGGTAAGAAAGAGTCTTGAACCATGTACTGGGAACCACTTGGAACCATTTTGTTAAGCATAGGGAATCTTTAATATTATACAGCTATTAGCTATTTTTTTTTCAATTATGCATCTATCATTTCCTCTCTTGGTGAATCACAAATTTCTTTTCAAAAAGTAGCCAAGAAAAAAGTGAAAAGGCAAGTGATGAATCAGCCAAGACTGACAATCTTCAAACTCCAGGACAATCCAATGTTTTTCCAGTTTCAGAGACTAAGTAACTGCACGTGTGTTTTTGGAAGTAAATTACAGATTAGGAATTCATCAGGATGCCTAGCTGCTTGCAAACCTCCTGAGTCAAATTGGAAAAACCAGTACACAATAAACCAGGAGAAAGAATATATAGCAAATAGTACCACCAACATCCAACAGGGAAGAGAATGAGGGAGTGAGCCAGTGAGGGAACAAGGGAGGACTGGGAAAAGGACAATTATCTGAGCAGGGAATGTGATGTAGAAAGCAGAAGCTCCAGGAGTTGACACTATAGAGTCTCTGTGGTTTGTGGTTTGTGGCCAACAAAGAAAACCTGTGACAGCAGCAGAAAGACTAAAATGAAGAGGCTGAGACTCATCTGACCAAGCCTTGAATCCCAGAAGAATACATTAGAAAAAAACGTGATGGGAGAGAAGAGTGCCACAGGAGACATTTCTGCAACACATCTAATGCTCCGGGGGATGTTTGAGACAATTCCAGGGCACTTTGTTTCCAAAGACATTTGTTTCCAAAGACATTTCTGTGTCACCTGAAGCTGTCCTGCCCTGAACTCTGAGCATACAACCATCTGCAAATCCAGACAAGGGCTCTCCAGTATAGATATTTCACATCTAAAAATCACTTTGATGCCTCTCACTGCAGGTTTCTAGGGCTCTTTTTCTTTGATCATTTCAACATTAAGTAATGCCTGCAAGTACCATCTGGAATATGCTGGAGACCTCCAAGCAACTTTTTCTTTCATCTAACAAAGAGAAGAGGATGATGCCTCACTTACTGGGATCAAATATATCAGCCTCAGAACACAAAGGCAGGGTAAAGAACCAAAAGAAGTAGAAATAGTGAAATTATGATGGGAGAAGTGCTTCCCTGAGGAGCAGAATCTCATTTTAAAACTTTATATCAGGACGTGGCAGTAGACAGGTTGTGTCAGTCATAGAATTTCAGCTGTGTCCTAGAACCAACCATGTCAAATGGAAATACATTATGAGTCTGACAAAATTAATTTGTTTTTACTTACCGGAATGTTCTGTCAAGGCTCACACTTAAGCCAATATAGAAGTTATTCCCCCAGTCTTTATAGAAAACCTAAAACAAACAAACAAACAAACTTAGTTAGCTGTAATAAAACAGATTTCAAATAAAATAAAAAAAATTTTAAAAAATGCTATAGTTTCAGTTGCCCAATTGCACAGTATATAATGTGCAGCGAATTTCTGGAATTATATGCCTAAACTGCAAAATGCAAAATTTTCCTCCAGTTTTCAGTACGTAATCAGAAAAAAAAAAAAAACAAAACAAACACCAAATTATCTGAAAAAGAAATTGAGTAAAAAGCTATCTTAAGAAGGCAATAATGACCTCTTAAGCAGGTTTATAGCAATATTTTTGAGAGTTTTAGGAAAGCATAGGGAAACTTTGCTGAAAGGCTGCAAGTAAATTGTGGGGATTTGTACTTAGTCATGTGGAGGAAAGAATGTAATCAAATTTGATTTTAATAGTAGGAAACTATTTCCAAAACAGTATATCATCATCAGGCCATACTCTTCCTATAAGAAAAATATTCTAACTTAAACCTTTTACTGCAAATACAAGATCTGTTTTGACAAAGAGCTTTTATTGAATTTTGTGAAAAGATTGAGTTAGAAATAACCCCATAATTATTATTTGCAGCTTTCAGCTAAACAGAGCAAAGTCTTTGAAAGCTGTGCCCTGAGAGCATTCTTGAAAGGAAGCTGAGAATTTGTCTACATACAGCAATTTATCAAAATAATGATCAAAATCTTCTAAGAAGATAAGAACATGAAAGGATAAAAGGTGGCACTGATTTTTTTTTATGATGGAGACTACTTTCTAACATTTCACAAACCAGCTGAAAAAAGGTGCCTGTGTTCACAACAAAATAGTGCATTTCTCAAGCAAACATGTTTCTTACATATTTCCATAGAAAATTTTTTTCACTTTCAGTCTCAATGACAACAAGGTCACCACCATTCTTCTGGCAAAAGCCTCTGGCTTTTTCCATAGACATTGCTTCTTTGCTGAAGTAGTATTCCTTGTGCTTATATATTACCCAGTCATCTTCACCAACAACGTATTCATAATCTGCAAATTAAAACATTAATTAGCCTGTAATAGAAATCAACTTCATTACATGTTAATTATTTTTTTTTCATTGGAAGCACAAGACTTACTGAATGTGGAATTAGGCTCTGGTTTCACTGAGGATCCTGCAATATAAATCAATATTTGAGTATATTTTGTTTCTCAGCTCTTTCTCAATCACATTTATGCAGTAGTTAGCATTTTAACTTCAAGTAACAGTTTTAAGTGTTACTCACTATATGCTTATTTTTGTCACAGAATTTCTCTGAGTATCTGAAAAAAGTGCTACATTCAGCAAAACAGCACATTAGAGCTCATCATAAGTCAAGCTTACAGAAACTATGTCCAACTTCAGGCTGTTGTGTTTCTCTTTTCCAACATACTGTATATACATTCCAAACTTTCCAGTGTATTTCAAGGGTTAATTAAGAGTTTCCAACCACCTTTACTGAAATTAAATGTATAAACTGTTTTATTGTGATTGATGGCACAGCTGTCTCTACTACAATCAGATAGTGTCATCTGACCTGAGAAGGATGTTCTTGTCTACCTCTAAACGTTATTAAAGGCAGCAAATTATCTTACCTTTTTTGATTTGGCAAACATAGTCCAGCATGTGTTCACAAAATAAATCATTCCAGTTCATATTGAGATAGCCAGTAAATACACCACATTTTTCATTCCCATCATAATTGTTTGGTTCTCCATGTGACCATCTTTCAAAATTTACCTGTAGTGGAAACACAACTCTGTTACTATTTTCCTTTTAAAAAGGAACAGTTGTCTTGTATCATCTTCTTAAAGAAGAATGTACTTCATTTGATTTCCTGGTCCATCTTGTTCTTTAATGTCAGACATTCTAAAGAGAAGTACATGACACTTGACTAAAATAATAATTCACCTCTGTGTTTATAAGCCATGTGAGTAAGCTAAAAAGTTCTTGCCCCGTTTGTCTCTAGGAGAGTTGATGTTCTCCTGTCAAGCTTTAGAAAGAAATATATTCTCTGATTTCTGGGTTGTTTGTCCTGCTTGTTCCAATCCAAGACAATCCATTGCTGCTGCCATATGGCCTTGGGCCTGGCAGATCTTGATCTACTTAAGACAACGAGGGCAGCAAAGCTGAGTTTGTGTAGATGTACAAAATGATTTCTCACAGCACATGACAAACAGGAATATAGAGATTAGCACAATGAGATTTACTTAAATCAGGAGCTATACCCCATCACGTTTCATTACTGTAACCGCTGTATTTTTATCTATAACTACGAACTATCAGAAGATTTAAGACTAATTCCTACAGAGGAATCAGGTACTAAAGGCTTAAGATCACTTGCATCTTATGTAGGAGTTATGAGAGTTGTCTGCTAAGAGATTTATAAAAAAACTAGTAAAGAATCTGTAATAACGAATTATTTACTCACTGGTGAGCCATCACTCCATGTAAATCCACCCTCAGAGTCCAAGGCACTTAAACCCATCCAGTAAGAATAGTGAATATAACCTCTGTCTCTGAATGATTACAAACAAGACAATCAGACACCGTGTGAAACAATGAAGAGGAATGTATAGCATTACATTAGTCTCAGTATACTTGATACTTCAAGCATAATTTGAGACAATTATATAAAGTAATCAATCAATTGTCATGTGGGGAAAAACAGCCTGGCACTATTCATGGCAGGAAGCAGTGAAACACAGAACTTTATGGGAAAGATCACAAATGCTCTAAGTCCACACATACTGAGCTAAATGAAAATATGTTGAAAGGTCTTGGTTCCACAAAGTAGCTTAGGCATCCAAATTCAGACCTGTCTGCACTCACGGGCTTGATTTAAACATTTGTATAAGCACATCAATAGGTCAGGCTTTTCTTAGTCTTCCAATTTTCCCTGTTATTTAAGGTAGGAAACCAGCACAAAACATTACTTTAGTCAAGAGTATTTTATCTACTGATCAGCTACAAATGAGGTAAAAAGATCAGTTTTTTCTCTTTGAATTAACTTTAGTTAAAACCGATTTCGATCATACTTCTCTCAACTTTGTTTATGTTCAGGCAACTTCAGTGCATGGCACCACCTTCCCAGAGGTGTGTCAAGAAAACCTTTTGCTCACCTCCTTTTACCTGTTTTTTTCTGCCAGTTTTTACACCATCTTTGTAAAGAAGAAATTGATCACCAGAAATCCTTTTCGTCTTTCAGAAAGGCAATTTTAAAAGTATTTCTTTCTTATATTTAAATGCTGGACTTGGCAGATACTTACAGTCTAGATATCAGGTTTTGTTCTTCTTCACTGTGGATACATGCAAGATCTCCTCCTATGGTTCTGCAAAAATCTCTTGCTTCAAACCATGTTTGCATTTTTTCCCTTCCTCCCTGAAAAATCTATAGAAAGTGGGCAATTAAACACTCTGTTAGGTATTACAAATATTTAGAAACACAAATATGGGCTTCTATATTTCTTCTGATTTTTTGGTCTGGTTCTATTTCTGACTATTTAATTGTTCAACCATTCAACCTGTGGTTGTCTATCAAATTTGATTATTGAAACTTTGCTTTTCCTATCATCTCAGACTTCCTGGTTCCAAACTTCAGTTCCATACACACAGTGCTTTTTCCAACATTTCCCAGCCATACCACTTGGGGATGGCTGGAGACATGTTACCACAGACTATCAGGTAGGCATGGTAAAATCCACTTTCCATGCATGCACAAAACATATTCTTATTTAAATGGCAAACATTTGCATCCAGAAATGAAACACCTACTTTGAAGCAGAAGCTGCTCTGAGAAACAGACTGCCATCCATCCGGGCAAAACAGGAGAGGGGATGCTGTTGGAGGAGGAGGAGGGGGGGTGACTCCCTCCACCAGCTGCTTGCAGAGAAATGTGTTTGTTTCTTCACAGTTCAAAATATCCCATAATCCAGCTGAAGTTCCTGTTGCCATGGCCACACAGCCTGACTCCTCTCCTTTATAAAACATAGAGTTGTTAAATCTTAATGATGACTACATCTTCTCAAAATATCTGCTGCTTATTTAAGAGTAACCTGTTCCCACTGTGTTTGGATACCAATAGATCACAATAGCTCATGTGCATTCCTATGAAATCATTAAAAGATTTCTTTTAATGTAAGTTCCTTTTACATTATGCTAGGATCATTTAAAAATACCCATCAAACCACAAAGACCTAATGATACCAACAGACACGTGCAGTCCCCAGTGATCTTCTGGATGGAGTTACCACCATCCCTGATCTAATCCCTTTAGCATGAATGGAAAGTTGCATTACCCTTTCTGCTGCTTTATGCCAGAAGAGTTTCTAAACCACTTTTTAGCTTTCAAACCTTCACTTTGTGGTACCCCAGAGCAGGAACTCAACAGCTCCCATGGCACTTACCGGGCATTCCCACATTCCAATGCGTGAAGGTGACAGGATCTCCACTGGCCCACCTGAATGTCCCGTGCTCTTCCACATCTGAAAGACCAATCCAGAAGTATTTTTCTGGTTTGAACCCAGTTAGGGAGGTCAGAAAAGCTTGTTCATATCTGTGAAGAGTAAGCACCAAACTGTTGTATCACATTTTATCAGAATTCGCTCATTTCTTCAAACATTTCATGGTAGCAAATCTGGTAACATTAAGGTGATTTGTCAATACATATGAAATGAAGCAAGGATAATTATCTTACTTCTGTAGTTCTAATTATCATAAAAAATAACTTTTATTTTACATTTTGCTAATGTAAATTATGTCTAGAATTTAGGATGATTCTATTCACCTTTTATACTGCACAATGAACAACACAAGCCAAACAATACTTGAGTTAATCTCATTCTGTATTAAAATCAGCTACAGTGTTTTACTGAGCTTTATGATAAGGTCTAGATCTTTAAATCTTGTTACAGTGGAGAAAAACGTCTACTTTTATTCTAAAATGGGTACTCTTCCAGATCTGGCTGTTGCAAAGAAAGAATAAAAAAAGCTGAAAAGCTTGACTCCAGGAAAAATAAATAGTTCCATGCTTATCTATTTATTTTTAGTTTGAGAAGTTTTAAAACAATCTGTCAATCTGGGGTTGTCATGCGGGTGACCCATTTTTTCAATCCTCGGAGGCAACAACAGTAAGGGTAGTAGCAATGTCCCGAATGTTTGCATTGATGACCTAAAAGCCCCCATGTATTATGCAATACTTCGTCAGCTCTACCTTAAATTTTCCTGGGAAAGAGTGGTGTCACACCAGATAGACATTTTGAACAACTGTTAAGTTAGAAGAAATTTCTGTTTAACTCTTCTTTCCTGGTTACACACATTAAAGTACAAGAATTATCTTTCCATACCTGTCTCTCACAGTAGCCAGGTAACCTTTGTTTTCTTCACAAACTTTTTTTGCTTCTGAAAATGTTGCTGGCAGCTGCACCAAGGAGTAACAGTAGAAGCCGTGCTTCATCCAGCCCTGTCAGTGTTGAAGCAGAGATGTGCAGAGAGGCTGTCAGATTGCACGGCTTTGTGCACTTCCAAAAGCCACCTTAGTACCACACCCCAAGTCAAAACTGATCTCTAAGGCCATGAAAGAAACCAACAGGATAATCAAACATAGCTTTTGTAGCTATAACTCTTTGTCTTGTCCCTTGATACAGGACACACAAGGGGTCCTTGAAAACAGTGAGCTGTGCCTTGGGACTGGCAACTACAGCCACAGCCGCTTTGCAGCTCTCTGTGTAAAGCTTGCTCTGCCTCCTCACTGCATAACAAGCTGCTGCAAGAGCTTACAGTCTGCAAAACAGTCAACCCAAATATTCCTGATTCCTGTGGCAGATTGATTGAACTGAGAAGGCGTGAAACCCGTGACATGTGAGTTACACCCTGAAAAGACTGCTGTGCAGAGAGTGGCTTTTACAGCTGCAGTCACCAGTTCTGCAGTCAGAGAGAGCTGAATGAAGTGCACTCGTAAGGGAATAAAAAAAGAGAAGTCAATCTACATTTCAGTTAAATAACGCAAAAGTTTCCCTTTTAGTCTAAGAATTATCAATACATATGAAATTAACAGTTTTCTAGGCTCCACCAAGAAGAGTCAAAATAATTTACTTCTGTCATAGTTATTATCACAGGAGTGAAACTCATACACCATCAATTACATTTTGCTGCTTCTGTTTTACACTTACTTTCTGGCAGCCTGGGTAAATAACTTCAGCTTCCCCTGTTTCTTCAGCCAAGGGTTTCCTTTTACAGATGTAGCCAAATTTCATTTCACAAGCACTGTCAGCCCAGAATCCATCCTAAGTATTGTAAGAAAAAACCACAAAGAGAAGTAAAAGCTAGAGACAATTCAGATCCAACAATATCCATCCTCAGAAAGAACCTTTCTCTCTTCCTACAGCTGAGACTGTTTCAGCCCTCTTATTTCCTTGATTTTTCTCCAGAACTCTGAAATACATGCAGTATGGGCCACTTTTCCTCAGAACTGTGAGAACGAGGGTTGGATCTATTAAAGATTCAGGGACTGATGAGAGCAGGAAAGAAACATTCTTCTCTATTCTCACCAGCATAGCATCTATTATGTTCATATAATCAGATAACTATGGCAAGGAAATTCTGGATAAACTAAACATAAAATACGAAAAAATGTCTTGTGTAAGTATTTTTCCACAACATTACACTTTCTTTTATAATGAGTATAAAACAAGATAAAATTTGGTTTTGTGCCTCCAGTAATATGAGCCTCCAAAGCAGCTCTAAAACCAATATATTTTAGTAGTTTTAGAGAAAAAATAAGAAAGTTCCTGCTCCAAGAATCTATGACTCTATGATAAATCATGTTCAATGTGGATGATGATTTATTTCAACCAATTTCATATGGGAATTTTCTCAGAGAAGACTAGGTCTCCATGCAGTGCACTGCTTCTGGTGCATCACACAAATTCCTAGATCTGGTCTCAAGTATCCCTCCACACTAATATATCCTAAATTAAAACGAGTTAATAAATATCTTTAAACACCAGCATTCCTCTTTCTGGCTTTTTTTTTTAGTTTTTTCTTTTTTTTTTTTTTTTAATATCACAGATGTTTTCATTTGCGGGGGGCCAAAAGGACAGAAGAAAATATGAGAGTGGGGAAAGGATTTTTACCTCTCCCTTCATAAGGATGCAGTCTGCCCTATTCCAAGTGTGGGTTGGCTCTCCATGGTGCCATTTAGTATAAGTCACAGGTGTTCCATCGCTCCATTCAAAGTACATTTGAACCCTGAAGTCATTTAGACCAATCCAAAGCTCATCATCTGGCTCTGGGAACACAAAGTTAGTTGTCGGTATGGGTATATCTCATAATGGAATAATTACATCTCACACCCACTTTTGACTGAAGAACTTTATATATATATGTAAGATCATGGTTACAATGATTAAATGAATAATAGCAACAGTACAATCCCAGATTTTTTAAAATGTGATCTGAAAGAATACTCACTGTACCCAAGCTGTGACACTGTAAAACTGTACTCTTCAATATTATGAATACTCGCCAGCTCTCCACCTTCTTTTCTACAGGAAGACTGGGCTTCTTTCCATATTCTTGGTGTTCTATAAATTCTGTAGCAATGACCTGCGTAGGGCACCCAGTCCCTGGGGCACTTAAAATGCTTTGAATCACCTGAAAAAATCATGTCGTTAATGACCAGTTCTATTCAGTATTTTATTTACATCAAAAATAAATTTATCTGCACTGATATGAACTTGAAATATTGGAGGACATACTGGAAGAGGAGAGAAGCCAAAGTCTGAGGGTACAAGGATTACAAAACAAATTTTTTCCCTCCCATTTCTGCCTGGATGTCCCAAAAAACTATTTTACAGGGTTAAGTAAATATTGAGTAACTTGGCATGCAAATGCACAGGGCACAACTCCACATTAAACCCCTCTCAGTGAGGCTCTGGGTACAGCCATGTTCTACAGAAAAGGGCCTCTTTTCCTACTCAGGGACTCTATCTTGGTGAATTTTGTAGATTTTTTATATTTTTTTCTCTGGCAACACCAGGTGTTCAGGAGCCAGTTGGTACTCCTAGACAGCCCAAATCTTACATCAAAGAGACCAGACACAATCATGTTATACCAGAAATGTTATACCAGAAATTCCAGCTGCACAGAAACGCCACACACTTTGTTCAGCACTTATTTCTTGACATAGATTTTTGTATGGCCAGCCCACTTTCCATTGCTTGAAAGGTTCATGTGCTCTGCACCTACAGAGCGAACTGAAGAGGGGAGGATATGTGCCCAGGATTGGTGTGAGGTCAACCTCTTTGTCTGATGCTCCCTGGACAGGGTTTGGACCTGGGCAAACTTGCATTCTGCTAAACAACATCCAGACATGGTCTGGAGATTAGCAGGGTCAGAAACCTTTCCAAGTGATGCAGCCAGAAAGCACAGGATATGCATGTGCCATGCATCCCCTCAGCTATCTAATCTTACATACTCATGTTTTTTAGTGGAGTGTGAAGGTAGTTGTGTGCTGGGAAATCCCAGGTGAAGCAACTGCACACCTATTTCTTCACATAGATAAGACCTAGTCTGCATCACATGGAAAGGGAATTCAACTGGGGAAAGGTTCCAGATCCACATTCTGATTTTCTTCCTTTGAGAATAGAATAAAAAGGGTCACAGAGAGGAGGGGAGCATGAACTCTAACACATCTTTTAGCAGGACATAGGTTTAGAGTATACTTCAGAGCAGAGGGTATTCATGGGTGTTTCATGGTCTGGATTACATGGCTAAACACCTAATCCTGCCTTCTTTGGAACCCTGGGCTCTTTTCCAAATGATGAACAACATTTAGACATCATCTTTAAAATAAGCCAGAAAATTAAAGTGTTCTCAATATTTGACCTAGGTCAACAAGTGTAATCCTTTTGTTTTGACAATATGATGTCATTTGCTATATGACATCCTCACAATATTTCTCACTGACTGTAAAAGTAGCCTTAGCTTTCGGCCAGTGTACCTGAGGCAATGGTGAAAGAATCCAAGGAGGTGTTTCTCTTCTGGCAGATATATCCCAGTTTCCGATCACACACCTGGTTTTCCCATTTGCCATTCCTACCTTGGAAAGTCCCACATATTTTTCCAGATTCCACAGAGGGATTTCCTTTAAAAAAGAAGAAGAGAATCCTTCTGCTAACTGTGAAACTTTTCACCTCTTCACAGGAGGGAATGTGCAAGACTTTAGCAGCTGCAAAGCCACTGGGGTATTATTCCTAGGAGTGATAAATCCCAAGGGTTGTGACAAGGGGGCATTGCCGGGGAGGGGAGGGAGAGGATGGGGAAAATTTTGGCCCAGATGTTGATCATCATTTAAGAAAAGTGCACTTACCTGGAGCCCAGTTGAGGTATCTGAAAGGACTTCCCCCCGTCCACTGCCAGCCACTGCCAAGTGCATTGTAGAGACCAGTCCAGAGCTTTGCATTGATGCCCAGGTCACTAGTGAGCCCTAAATGGCCAAAAGAAACAAACAGTCAGGTTATTAAATGCCTCTGATTTTTTAAGTTATTCAAGAAAACTGGAAATAGTATTTTAATGCATGAGGGATATATTTTTTAGTATAGGTTAGATTATTTCCATTATTTTAATACAGGTTTTTGTGAGAAAGGGGCAACTCTTTTAAGAATGTCACTGAGACATATTTTTATGAGACAAATAAAAAACCTTTGCGCTGACTTACATTTTAAAAACAGTGCATTACTTTTTTTATATTTTAGAGTTTTTTTTACTTTACCTAATAAATACATTTCTTCACGAAGGTCTGTGATACTTAATAATTCTGCATTCTGCTGCTGGCAGCTTTTTCTTGCTTGGTGCCATGTCAAAAGTGACTCTGAGTTTATCTGATAGCGAGTTTCTGTCACAGGATTTGTTTTCCAAAAGTTATTGTGGGTCGTGTCTATAAAAGATGATACCAGTAATTTGACAATCTTTATTAACGCAGAAAATAAAATCCTTGCTTCAGACTAAAACTATGTAACTGTGTGATTCGATAATTTTTACATATATTTGGCCTCACATAAATATACTTTTCAATTCAATATTAACAATATCATTTACATAAGGACTTAGGTATCCTTACAAACCTAATTGACCCCGTTCCTTTTTATTTATATAACTCATCTATTTCTCTCACATTTCAGCCCACATTAACACTGATATATTTTACCTCTACAAGTATTTCCCTATTCACCTTATAGAAGTTTTGGTCTCCACACCCATTTCTTACTTTCAGACCCCTCTTATGCTCTTCCAGACTGCCCAATATAACAGAAAATATAGTTTCCACACAACCACATGTGAAGTGGGGATAAAGGGGTAGGGAATTTGTGTTGGGGTTGTTGGAAAACTATGTTGGATGACTTGTAGGTGTATGGAAGCACTGGAGCACTGCATGCAGGTGAAGGTCACTGCCCGTGTCCTGCACCCTTCCCTTCAAGCCCTCCTGTTCTCTCCTCCATCCTAAAATACACCACAGTCTCCTGATACTTCTCACCTTCCTCATTCACTGCACTTCCATCTTGAAACCCAGTCCTAGGGGTTTTCTCTTCCTTTATCCATCAGTCCCAACCACCAGCCTCAGAATAGTCCCTGTATGTACCAGTCTTGGTAAACCCTGTAGGACGGTGAGAGTGAGGAGCAAATGCCTCATTTCCTCATTCCATAGCTCACCAGTGGACTAGGCAAGCCAGAATTCAGCTCACTGTCCAATCCTACTTCCACATCCCAAGAAGATTTTTGGTCACAACACATTTTGCTTAACAGCTTTCCTGAGATTTTTATAAATAAATTACCTTTGAGTGGGCAGTTTCCAAACAACTGGTCTTTATCAAAATCTGAAGAAGTTGCACACCAGAGAGTGCCTGCATCATTTTTCCGAGGGATGCACTCTGCATACCATTTCCCCTGGTGCTTAAAAGGGAACACACAGGGTGCACCAAAGGCATTTCCTCCCAGGGTATAGATATCTATGGAGAGAAGCAGAGATCAATACTCAACAGTCAGCTGGCATCAGATGCTCACCACAGTGACACTCACAGGCAGCTTTCCATGGACAAAGCTGAGTCATGCAGGCCTCAACACACCAGGACACTGTTACCCCAAACATTTGCAAGGTTGTTGTGCCAAGCAAGTATGACTCTGGCAAAACATTCAGAACTAAGACTCTCAAACACTTAATTGGGCCTCAAACTAATTTCTGTTTAACTTTGTCATGCCATTGCTTTCTGGACTACTGTGTCAGAGGTCCGTGTGACTCAGCTTCTCATATGGCATACATACTTCTGTCCTTAGATAATGTATATATTGTCTCTTTTTTTTCCTCTACATGGTTGAAAAAACTTGGAAAGGAGGTATCACAATATTTTTATTGATCTTCATGAGAGGAAGTTATATCTTAAATTTGCAAGGACTCTGCTAGGAAGTGACCCTTCCATCATTATCCATCACTAATTTGCTGCTGTCTGTACAAAATCATGACTAGCTTCATTCCTGTGGAACAGCTTATTTTAAAATTTATTCAATTTTTATTTAAATTCCCAACCTACCAGTGTCACAACAGAAAGGAGATTGATGACTTGATCCTGAATGCCACCTCTACATAGCCCAAGAGCCATAAAATTGTAGGAAAAGGAGACCTTGCTCCCTAGTGGTCCTTTTCCAGGGTGATAAAACATTGCGTGCTTAACCATTAGGGACCATTTTTCCTTTTGCTTATATTTTAGAGTCCTTTTTCCTACTTTTCCTTTTTCCTAGGCCTGGGAAACACTAGGTAAATAATGTTGATGGTGGATTCCATCTATCTAAAATAGAAATTAACTTCTTAGAGATCATTAGTGATCAAACCAAATAAAGGAACAATAAAAAGAAATATAACACAATAATCTCTTCTACAAATTGATCAGACATATTTTAAAACAGTCCTAGATTTCTTTTTGTTATTGCTATACAAATAGAATTCCCATTCTTCCTTATGATTACATCACAGGCCTTCATCATTTTTTTCTATCATTTGAAAGAATGGCACTTTACAAGTTATGCAGAAATGTGTACAGCTATATTGATGAGAAGTATACAGACATATTCATCATTCATTTCTACACCCTATTTATAATTAGCTCCTCTTCTGATGTCACTCTAAAAAAATGGTTGCTGCCCGTCAAGCAGTCAGTGGAATGCTTTGTAGAAGGGGCAGTCAAGTTAGCAAGACACAGAGATGGAATTTCAGTACTCACCCTCATAGCGCTGAGAGCACACACTGTCTGCACTTCCATGGATTTTCCACCTGCTCCCTTTGCTGGATGCTTTGGACAGCCTGACTTTCTTCCCTTTCCCTTTGCCATAGTTGAGGAATAAATCCTTGCCATGGGTTGCAAGTGTCCCATTTCTACATTCCCACCACTGGAGTTGATTTGTCCTGTTGCAGGGTTCCAGTGTGATGGCAGCCTCGTCGTCCTTGGCGAGCACTCCCAGGCACAGCTTGAGTGCCATGCTCAGCAGCTGTGTGGGAGACACCCACCTGAACTTTTGAAACTCATCATGCTCATCACAAGTGGTGGTTATGACTGAGCTAGAGTTCTGAGCTTGGGCACAGAGCTTGTTGTCTTCATTATAGATTGAAAATATCCCCCTACCTATAAAATAAAATTATAATGCAAACATTTGAGGAGAGGTTTCTTAGGAAATAAAGTCAGTTAGTTTCTATAAGACAGTCTGCTACCAAAAAAAAAAAAAGCCAAACAAAAAACCACCCAAAAAGAAAAACCAAAACCACCAACCAAAACCCAAAAGACTATATATATTTAATAGAGGAAGAAATCAAGGGAGGCATGAAGGATAATTTGAAAATATTCTTAAAAGTAAAAACCATGAAAGCTGAAAATACAGCTCTTTCAGGAGAAATTGCTCTTTGTCCTATTCCTCCTGAAACTAGAGTGGTCTCAAAATGCATGTCAAAAATGGCCTTCATTACATTGCATTTCATCCTTTCTTCAAAGTTCCACTGCATCATATTTAAATGGGCTTTAATTCTGCAAGTAAAAGGACTTTTTTGCTTTAGAGCTATTAAAAATGGTTTACATACTCAAAATTTAAAAAATTTCTATTTGGCCAGAATGACATCATGGTTTTCAGCTCACCAAGAAAGTGGTGTATTTTTCATTTTTGATTAATTATCTTGAGATTTTTTTGCAGCTGTGCAAATAGTCGTTTCTTCACAGAGTCTTATTTGTAGGTTTCTCAGGAGGGAAGCTACAACTTGCAGCATCATCAGTTCTGAGCACACTTAAACTAAGCCAGTATCCTAAGTGCTATTAATAACTACATTTGTAAATAGCAATGTGAAGCACTGCACATCGGGTTTTGCTTCTTCAGATCAACAAAAAGCCTGCTCCAAATCTTCGCTCTTTTTGCATCTCAACTTGCACCCCTTTGCTCCCTTCTGAGTGACAGAAAACATCACCCTGCTCACTCAGCAGTGCCTCGAGTTTCACCCAAGGTTTCTTGCCAAGGCCTGAACACTTAAGTGGGCCTTCATAACCCTCCCATCCCAAAGCTGCCAGAGTGGGTGAACAGCCTCCGTGCTGTTGCTCTGAAAGGTTACAGGCCAGAATAAGTCAGAGAGCATTTTCCCTGAAAGAGCTCCTCTGCTGCAGTGGTTTTTAGGAAGGTTAGCAGAGGATAGGTTAGAGCTGGTTTGGTCTCACCCAAAAGCATGCACAGAAGAAATTGTCCTGTGGTGTGTTAGACCATTGGTGCATTGGCTGCTCCCTGCTGCCATTCAAGTAATAGCATTGGATTCCCAGAGCTCTCTAGCTGGGAGCTTCCCGTGGAAAACATACAGTGCCATTTTCCTTTCCTCTCAGGGTGTAAAATCTAATACATGGGGGAGATTTTAAGGTCCTTCCTAAAGCTCTCAGCTTGGAAACAGGATTTCTATATGCATTGATCAGTATGCTATGGTCTGTATGAGCTGCCAAGAAACTCAAAGCACACATCAGCCAGTAGCTCTGTGCAGGCTGAGCGTTCACTGTCCCGAACTTCTGAGCTCCTCTAGCCTCTGATGGAGTAAAGGGAAATCAACTTTTCCCTGCATTCAGCTTTCTCAGAGAATCAGCACTGCCAAGGTTATGTCCACATCTGTTGGCATATTCCTTTCTCTCATATACCTCATGTTGAAACCTGGGTTAAAGAAAGAGAATACCTATCCTGGTACCACCAAACTTCTGAACTGAAGAAAAATTTTTCAAATTGCATGCTGTGACTAGATCTAAATTCACTGCCCACTAAGGGAGATATCTAGAACGCATGTTAAAGAACTTGAAAACCTCCACACTCAGCAGAGGATAAAGACTTACCAGACATTTGAAGAGATGTACTAATGGAGAGAAGAAAAATCAGGGGCAAGTAGAGAGACATGGCAAATATTTCAATCCTTTCTCCCCTTCACCTTGTATTGATGCTAAAGACCAAATCAGTGCCTTGCAAGAAAACCCCTCTGCACTGAAGTGGATTAACAAACCCTTTTTAAGACCCAACAGATACAAGGAAGTTCTGAGGTTCAAATAAGGAACTGTGTCATGTCACATGAGTAATTTTGAAATAATACATTAATGAGTAAACTTTGCTTTCTAAGCTAGTTTTCCTACTGTATAAAGGTTTGCCATGGAAATATGAGATCTAACAGGTAGCATTTTAGTGTGGATTTTTTAAGATCTACCTTATAACTCAGAATCATTACTTTACAAAAAGGTGAGATTACTGCCTCATTTGCAGAAATAAATAAAAGAAGTAGAAGAGAAAGATTTGTCTATATCAACACATGATGAAAAAAGGCAGAGTACAATTCAGTACTGTGAAAAATCAGCTGGGACACCGGATAAATCAAGTAACTATGGCCTTGGATTCAGAGACCACCAGAATTTTCCACGCCTGCAATTCCACAGAAAGGAAAAAAGCCGTAGAAAGTCAGATCTGTGTTCTTCAGGAGACATCTATTCTTTCTTTTGCTCCATTTTTGACTATATGCACAAGTAATTACCCAAATGATAGCAACAGCTGAAGAAATCTGGGAAAGAAACCACACAGTTCTAGGAAGAAGAGAATCTGTAACTGGAAAATACTGAATTTTCAATTATTGATAGTGAGGAATAATAGTGAGAACTGATGAGGAGTACTGCCTCATTTTTCATCCCACTAGTCTGTGAAAGTTTGCACCCTGTAAAGTGTACAGCCTACAGGAATTGTGACAAAATTCTGATGTTTACTTTGATAAACCTTTCTCCATTATAGTTAAAACAGCTCAAAAAACTTAGAGGGCAGGGAAAAGAAAAAGGACTCCTGTGGAAGCCTTATGTCAGTTTTTGCTTGTGGACTTTGAAAATTTTCATTTCTGAAACCTCCAGGAGAGGCTGGTGTGGGATACCTTTCCCAATATTGCATCTGCAGCAAAATTGCTGCTGTTGCAGTTACTGAAAACCCTGGACACCCACATGAAGATGTGGGATTTTTCTTCTATTACTCTGATTCAGAATGCAGATGACCAACCCACTGGGTCTCAAAAGGTATACAGGGAATTAGAGTAGAAGAAAACCATGATAGTGAGGGAGAACAGTGGAACCTGAAGGCCAACAGACACAGCTAGAGCAAAGACATGCACAGAAGGGAGCCTGAAAAGGACACTGAGACCTGAGGAAAGTGGAAGAAACAAAGGCTGCCCCACAAAGCAGCAGAATGCAATTACTCAGTAAGTCATGATCCATATGTAAGGATGGCTGCACTGAGTCTGGAGTCAAGCATTCTGGTACTCCCCAACACTGGAGTACTTGAATATGAAACCTCAGTTTTCCAACTTTCCTTCCTTGCTTAGGAGCAAGAGAAATGTCTCTTGTGGTTCTACTGTATAAAACATCTCAGAATATGCAAATCTACCAGGAGGCAACAAGTACCATTACAACAGAGAAAAAGAAACTGGTTCTGTTCTGAACAAACACAACAGGCTGGTGAAGGACTGGTATTGGTAATCTGTTGAGGGAGGCTGAAAAGAGTAAAACATACTACAGTCAGCCTTACCTCGGTGTTTGTGTGTTTGTCTGAGCAGACTACATTACAGCCCACAAAGTGGGAAAGAAAACCAGAGGACTGTGAAGATGTGCTCCAGGATCTGCCATTTGGCAAAGCACAGCCTGACATTTTAAAAGTGGCGAGGAACAAAAGCTGCTGGGGTTCGTGTTGAGTCAGCATTGTTCCCTTGGCAATCTCTGCCCCCAGGCAGGAAGTTACACTCACAGTGTGCACATTCACCACCTTTCTTCTGAAGTCCGAACTTTTTTGGAGAAAAGGGGAAATGAGAATTAAACACAAGGGTATAAGAAACATAGCAATGTGAAGAGACAAAACTTTGCATGCTATTGAATATGGCCATCAAGTCATTCCTCAGGTGCCCACAGAAATGTGTGGGTGAACCCCTCTGGGTTCAACTGGATGCTTTCCCAGAAGCTAAATAATTCATTTTCAAAAAACAAATTGTATTAAAACATGGAAGTAATTTTGTGATCATTTAGCCTGCTATAGCTTGATACAAGATTTCAATCCAGAATTCCCAAACATAGCACAATCACTGTTTCCAAACTATAAACATCTATTTATTTCCAAAATACATACTCTAAACCTCAGTAGAAACATTCCAGCCTAAAAAAAAGTGGACAACCTTTCAATTTTTCTAATTTCATGCTACATAATCACTGATTTTTTTCTTCCATTTTTTCTAAACCTCCTGATCAAATATAAGTCTTGTCAGCATCAGAGGATTATAGATATGAACTATTAGAAATCAGTTAAAATTTTTATTTGCTTTTCTATTCACATTCCTTTGTTCATACTATTCAATCATCTTGTTTTTCAATGAACTACTTTGCTTGTTTTTACAGCAAGTATATTTCAGACAAGCAAGAACCCAATTCCTGAGTGAATGCATATATACATGCATGTATGTATGCAAAATACAGCCTGAGACCTCCCCTAAGTAGTGTCATCTGCTTGGGACACAAGAGAGCACAAGAGCAACAGTTTGGTTCTAAGGCAACTGACCAACCCCAATATGAATAGCAGTCAGTAGTAGAAAATGGTTGAAAGATTTGGTGAAGGATCAGAATACATAAAATATAAAATTATGGTGTGTCCATATGAACATGAATAATTTCCAGTAAGACACATTTCTTTTTTCCACTCAAATAGAGAACCTATCTGTTCCTAAGTAAAACCCTTCCACTTGATCTTATATTAATTAGATATTGTTTAAAGTGTTCAACTTTGTTTTTTTCTCTACCTTCTATTCAAAAACTTCTGTTAGGGTTTCTGTATAAAGTATCAGTGCTCATCTTCTGCTTATAACATGCAACTGTAATGATTTCCTGTTCTGTAAATGCTACTGTTTCCATATTAATATTTTTAATGAGAAATTTGCTTCAATTCCCTTGTATTGAAATAGGAGGGACTGTAAACCATGAGGCTTAGTTGCCTCCTCTTCTGAAAATCTTCCAAGTTTTTTTTCACTCACACTCTTTCTAAAATGAGCAGACTAAGTAGCTCCACCTTCAGAGTCAGGCTTCTTATTTGGAACTTTCTCTATTATTTTTATACCTGTTTGGACAGGAGAGCAGAACTGACACAGGATTTTCACATCTACTGTCAGCTATTAACTAGCATGGCATTTTTAATTCTTTTCAACTCAGAGATGATGCTGGATTTCAGGAGGAATAAATTTCAGGAGGATTAATGAGCTCAGAACTACCCAGGCTCCAGTAGCTGGATTCCCTCCCTGACACTTTTGAGTGATGTACTTGGTGGTATGGAGGGCCCCAGAACAGGACTGAACTTTATTTAGGTAGAGACTGCACCTCTTTGTCGTTTGCTTCACAGCCAGCACAGCAAGGCTGGGATTCCAGTCAGGTTCTCTTCGCTTTTCATTGTCCCTTTCACATACGTTTCTGCCTGGCACCATTTCTCCATACAACTGACACAACATGACCCTTAGCATCATTAATCAGTCAGTCAAGAGCTTTCTGTCAGGAGCCCCATCAGATGGCATAAAAAACCATTAGAGTTACTGCTCCTTGAAAAATCTGTGCATTAAAAATGGATCTAGTAGGAACAAAGCAAGGAAATAAGTAGGAGAAAGCAAGCAGACCCAGAGAAAAGGAGTTCCTGGATAAATTATCCCATTCTATATATATATGTCTGTAAGTTAAGATTTTTACTAAATCCCTCAGCTCACATGTTTGTTTTGCCTTTAAGCAGATCATCCTGGGACAGATTCAGGAAAATATGGTTAATATAACACTTGATCACAACATTTGATGGAATATCTCCACAGTGGTATTATCTCCTTTTTCATGTTACAGTGTCTTATATACATGAGACCTTAAAAGGAAAGCCTATTTTAAAAATCAAAGATAGTTATTTTTTATTTCACGAAGCAAAATCTGGAATCACAAAATCAATTCAATCCTTGCAAATCTTTGTATGCAAGTGAGGAATCATGCATAATTTACATTTTACAGGATCTACAAAAATTAAGAATAAAAACTTCACATTGGGGAATCTAAGATTTCCATAAATAGTAGCTGATATAGCCATTTTAGAAAGTAAATAAAATCAGTAGTAACTATTACATTGATAAAGCTAAATTGTTCGTGACTTGCAGCACACACCGCACAAACTATGCTACTTATTGAGAATCTGTAGAGAGTAGTCCCAACATGTGATCACCGTAACAGCTATCCAGAAACCTTCTGCTCCTAGAGACTTTCAGAACATGCACACGTAACTTTCCTACCTCTCCTCAATAATTGTTGTCCTGATAAGGAGGTTTTGCCATGATCTTCATCACCTCTCACCAAACAAACCCACTTGTGGCCAGCCAAAACTGGCTGTTAATACCAACTATACTTTTCAACTCCAGAGGCCTGCCTCCTATTTTTACCTGATTAAATCCTAGAATACACAAAGTACAAGAACTACATTCTTGGTTTTCTGTGTTGTATGAAGCTGTGGGAACTGAAATATCATAAAAGTCCTTTTCCCCACATGGTTCAAAGGGGATGTGCCCAAATACAGACTTATCATCTAGTAGCTATGCCTGCAGTTAAGTCCATGGGAATACTTGAAAGATGATACAATTAGAAGATGTTTACTGAATAGCTCTGAGTATCTGTTTAATAGCATGGTTTGAAATAAATCTGATGCACAAACTTCAAATCTTGTGTGCTTTCCTCAAGTGAATCTATCTACATTTTACTTCCTTTACTGTATCCGTTTCTATTGTTCCATTTAATAGTCAACATAATCACTTTTTTTAAGACCCACATTCACCAGCATGATCATCAAGTCCTGAGATCAGAAATCTAAAACCTTTATAATGGCTATAAAATAAAGTAACTGCAGTGCATGGCATTAGACACACAGAAAGAGGCTATTGCAGTAAGCGCACATGCGATAATACCTGTGGCTTGATTGTAGTTGCATAATTTTAATAAAACAAGGCACATTTTACTTTATTACATTTTATATTACATATTACATTACATTTCCTTTTGTTACATTACAGTGTTGCATGTTCATTCTGTTCTATGTTGGTCACAAGATCCTTTGTGTCACTAATTCCAGGAACTGCATCACCATTAAAATACAAATTATTCTCAAAGCTGTCATTTGTTGGCAAGCAATTCTTTCTTCTTTCATAGAAGAGATAGCCTGCAAGGCCACTTCCAACTAGGATGACGACAACAACAATAACTACAACTGCTGTTTTGCTGTGGTTCAGGGTAGAAGCCTTCTCATCTTTTGTCATTGCTGAAAACAAATAGGAAGAAATCAAGAGAATGCTACATACTCTTATCTTATTACGGGAAACAAGTTCTTTAGAATGCATGATCTTTTAAGAAAAAGTGGTTCATTTGTTTCAAAGTAACAAGAGACAAAGATAGCAACATAAAATAACTTGGGTTTAAATCCTAACTNTATTGTTTATTTCTATATTTGGAACATACTGAAAATGATGTTCAGATAAATATATGGTAATACAAACCACTAAATACTTAAAACACTTGGGTTTAGCTAATACTAAATGATATATGCTTAAAGCATAGCACAATAGTCTAGTGTATTCTGGTCTCATATGTAGTTATTTACATAAACTAGCAGAAAGGAAGAAATATCAAAAAGCTCCATGAAGACTGATCCAGACATCAGAGTGTAACCACAAGAAAATCTATACAGCATCTTGAGGCTAGACATGGTCAAACATAATCCTCAATATAATTAAAATTTCTTGCAATACGTGTTATACAAACATAGCAAGTGTAATAAATTTGGTTTGCCAAGAGACTTTGATGGCTTACCTGCACAGACACTTGAAATCACTCCTGAACTTCAAAGTGTCCTAGCAGATATCACATCCAAACTAAAAAGTTTGTAACTCATTTAAATTTTAACATCTGGACCATGAAATCAGGCTTGCTGGGTAAATGGGCCATCATTTAGGATGAAGGTCTTTATTTTGCCATGTGGATATAAAATTGGTTTATAACCAAATCATGAATCAATGCATCATGTTTCATTCCGAAAAAGGTGAGCTCAGAAAGCTGCATTTCTATGACAAAGTAGGACTAGACTGTGTCCTGTTTTGGGGTGAGTGACTGTATAACCCTTGCATTGACACTGGAATTAGGCTGAATCCATGACATTCCAGATCAGCAGACTAGACTGGACGAAGCTAATCCTAGAAAAAAGTAACTAGCTTTCATCTGCTTCAGCTCTTTGAAATGGCTCAGCAGCAAAAGAGGTGAATGCCAGTAGCAGCACAAATAGTTGAACTGAATGGTCAAAAAGGAATGGTGGCCATTTATTTTAACACTTGTTACCCACGCCTATGAATTCCTTTAAGTGACAATGCAAAAAGATGGATGAATAGATGCTGAAAGGGTGGATATACTGAGATTTTGCAGTATTTCCTGTAAAAGATACAGTCATCATTACAAGCATTTGAGTAAGTAAGAATAATTTTGCATGAGAACAAATTTACAGAAAGGATAGCAGAATTTCTCTCATTTCCAGTATTGTAGAGGAAGTGGGTTGCAGCTGCTACATGAATTTCAATCTTCTTAGGAAGCATAAGTAAGAGATTCTGGTACTGAAATACATGCTGAAAGAAATTATTATGATGACTTTTAGGAATACATATGTACTAGATGTCCCTACTCTCAAATTTGCACATTCAGTTATTTCAGGACACATTCAGTTTACCGCATTTGAACTATGCTATTTGCTTTGCTTTTCATTCATTCATCTTTTCTCAACAAGAGGACACAGACACAAAAGATCCCAAGCTGTTAAATAATTCACACTTCGTAAATACTCAATTCATATAAACACCCCCATCATACTCAGAAAACACATGCACGTGAAACTGGCAGAGGGAAATAAACAATGGCTACTCCATGGTCAGAGCAGAGGGGATACCCCAAGGAATAAATATGTTTGCATATAGATTAGACAAAATTGTGTTTGCAAGGCATGGTCCTTAAATTGTGATTGCTCAACAACTGTCAATAGAAAACAAGCAAACTTGTGAGGTGTATACACTAGACACGGTTTAGATACGAACACAGTCTTTTAAAAGGAATTCTTAAGGGACTTGAGCACTGTCCAGAGCTTCTACTTTCTGATAAGAGTCATTCTATCTTTTTGTTGGCATGGAAATGTGCATCCTTTGGCACTTATAAAAACTCAGAATACCAAGCTAAAATGCATTATATGTAATGGCCACGTACTTATACTACCATACAAAGACCATACTCCATACATAAAACTCATTCATAAATGCAGCACTTACTTTTTGGCTTTTTACAGATATATCCTCTGTAG
>VZTN01021351.1:1672-34833 GCA_013400515.1 Erpornis zantholeuca | reverse complement strand
AAAGGGCATGTTTTTAAAAAATAAATTAAGACAAATAAAAAGCTTAGCACAATTGAATTGGATCCCTATCTTCCCCTGGTAAATATACCTAATATCACATGCCTATTCAGAGTGAGAAAAAGGGTTTTCCCCTCAGTAACGTCTCGGGGAGAGAGAGAGAGCACGAATGTAATTGTTCCATCTCATTGTATATGTTGCTAAGCCGTGATGCCAGCCACATGCTGATTATCTCTCCTGTTACATAAAGTGCTCTCCTGCGGTGCCAATTGCCTGCCGTGTGGTCTGTATCCTGTTACATAAAGTGTTATCCTGCACCAACATGTGCAGTGCCAAAGTGCTATTCTTTGCTACCATGCTCCCTGTCTTCAGAGCTCAGACGCCCTTTGTTTTCATGCCTGCTTCTGCCCACATCTTAAAAGCCACCTAATGATTAAGACAAAACAAGAATACTTCTCACTAACAGTGATATTTTAGTTATACTGTAAAACAAGAAACAACACTAATTGCTCAGGGATTCTGGAGGATATGAGAGCGCTGCACGAAAAATCCCATTAAAGACAGAGTGTCTGCAAGGTCCTCTGTGACTCAGACATTGCACCTTCACACTTCTATGATTTATGGGTCAATCTGAAAGATGGAGTTTTATTTGTCTCAACATTTTCCAAAGACAATCCTGAGATCAGCTGTACTGCTTGATATTAAAGCACCATTGGAGTAAAACACTGAGAATAGCTGTCTCTCACAAAGTATTGCAATAACACATTGTCAAAGAGTGCTGCTGCTCCAGCAATCTGTAAACATGCTATACCATCAAAACAGTGCAGAAGTGATGATGCGTTACTGGAAAGATGGCAGTAGTATAAGAAGACCATATCCACAAGCAGAGAACACAGGCTGACAGCCAACTCACTGCTCTTTTGGCCTGGCAGGAATGACACAGCTAAATCAGCTGCACTGGCACTCGTGTTTCTGGCAACAGAAAATGGCAAGTCTTACATGCACAAATATAAAGTTTAGGCAAAGGCTCTCCTAGTTGAGGAGAGACAAAAGAGAAATTGAATAATCCAATTTTTGTGAGGCCAGAGAAAACAGAATCTTATCTCCCAGAGCTTCTGGCCTTTTCTACAACAGTGCTTTGTAGGGAGGGGAAAAAGAGCCAGCAACACTATATATTATCCCCTGAACTAATGGGGCTAAGAGACATTTTAGTGTAAATCCTAACCTTGTTACTTTCCTTATTTTTAAGAATATTTCTCAGATCTCAAATGACCCTATTGAGTTACGTAACATATTCATCAAATATCAGTGCAATCTATCATCAGGAGCAAAGAAATCCCCCAAACAAGAGCAAAAATAGCTCTGCCTGGTCAGTCTTGCTTACATAAGGACCAAGATTAACTTGAGGGATGAGACTTCAGCTTCGCAGAATTGAACAGTCTCAATCTCAGTCATATGACGAAGGCTGGGGAAGGAAGATGCATTATTTCTTCATTCAAATGGTCTCTTGAGACTTTCTACAAAGAAATGGGGCAAAGTCCTAATGCAGACATAAAGCATGCAAAATGGTTTGTAAATATCAGTTTCCCAGCAGTTCTAAATCAGAGCTCATACTACAAGAGGCAACTACAAAAAAACAACCAAACAAACAAACAAAAAATCCTAAGAGAAAAAAGTATAGCCCAATAAAACCTTTTCACACTTTTAGTCTTAGAAATTGCTACTGGTGGATTCTGTTTCTGTGAAAACATGAACAGTATCTTGTGATATTTAAACAGAAAGTTTGCAAGGAAATAATGGCAAGGCTCTGCTTGAAAAGATTAAGAGTTTGAGATTCATGAAGAAAATCCCAAACTCTGTCACAATACCTTTAGTTTATACAGAGAAACTAGCAGAAAAACAATATTCTTGCCTTCATCCAAAACTCACAGCAGATACTTTGTACTCATTACCACTAGCTTTGAGTTGGGACAAACGTTGCTTAACTTTTGTCCTACAATGACTCTCTTCTAGAAACATGTAAGAAAATGCATTGGCTATGAATACAGTTTAATAGGAAGAAAAAGGAAAAAATCAATAGTAGATAGTAGCCTCATGGTGTATAAACACTATGGAAATGATTTTTCTGTTTGTTTTAACATGAAATAATGCAATCAATGTGTCTTTTCTAAACAAGCTTTCTGCTGTAATGCTCCTTCTCCTGCACTATATATTGTCTCATACTACACCATACATTCTTTATACCCTGCTACAGCATCCCTAGGGTCAAAGGCAGAAGATAGAAAAATTCCTGGAATAATATCCCCAATAAATTACTACTAACTATTATAATTCAACATGGGCGTATAAACGGCACTTTAAAGAAAATTGAATTTGTTGAAAATTAAAGCAAACCTGGTGTTACTTTGAACAAGAGGCTCACTGATTGTTTTCAGATTTCCACAATAAAAAAGGCTTTTTTGTTTTATGTTTTACATACCCTCTGAGGAAAGGAGTTGTACCTCAAAACATATGGGTGTTCAGAATCTTTATTTTTAAATACAATCCTCCATGCTCATAAAACCCTGATTGGAAGCCAAGGAATTTATAACAAGGTGCATAACAGCAAGCCTTGAAAGAAGGCTAAAGATGAAGAAAAACAGAGCTTTCACTCATTAATTAAAATAAGAAAAGAGACTAGAAGTGAAAGTGACCTTAATCTGGGGACAAATATCTGTAGTTTAATTTAGTGACATCTTCTCTCTATATGAGTGGGTGTATGGGCATTGAAATACACAAGAAGACAGACTAATAAACAGGCATTTATTTTGTGTAGCAGGCATATTGTTTTCAGTCTACAGCATAGTCCTTTCCTTTTATTGCTCTAATATATTACACTGAGAGCATGAAGAAAGGATTCTGCTATCTGAATTTTAGGGAACATTTCCATGCACAACTTTCCTTTAAAAACACACGTTCTGTTAGAACAACAAGCTTACACATCTTATTTTAAACCAAGTGTTATATAACCTGGAATGTTGTTAAATATGCTCTTATAATATAAGCCATGACTGAGTGTGCCTCACTAGGATTCAGTGTATGCTTGAGTGTACTTTAGACCTGTGTATTGCACCACCTGTGAAGTGTGCTTCTAATCCACTAATGCACATATGGATAAGCTTTTTACTATTGGGGGAATGGTTCATTTTACATTTTTTAAAAAAAGGTGAACACACATTTTTGCTTGGGTTTATGCAGCTTATACTTTTATTACAAAAAGTCATTGCCGGTGAGGAGCAACAGCCTGGAAACATGAAGATTATAAGTGGGTTTTAACTAGGTTGCCCAAAACCTTGGTTTTTTCTATTGGCTAATGGATTTATTTTCCCTCTTTCTGCCATTAACTGGAGAATATTTATTTGTCTGTGTTTTATTCTGCATTTATCCTTTCATTAAAAGGTAAGACTAATATGGCAGAGAGGGCACAGAACCATAGTTTAAAAGAAAAACTTGACAATACAAGAAGAAGCAATTAAAAATACTGTTCCTTACAAAGGAGATGTCCTGTCTCCTTCCTTGCTCTACTGTGTATCACATTCTCATACATTCATACCTTATGTCAACACATCCGATTCCTCCCACATGCACAAATTGAGTCTAATGGAGACGTGAAACCTTTGCCTGCGTGACTAAGGGGAGCACTGATGTAATTTTTATAAAAAGACTCACACCAGCAGTCAGAGTGTAGAGTTGAATCATGAAAATCCACACCCAGAATCTGATCTCTTATATTTGCAAATGTTTTCTGATGCTTCACATATGTCTCCTCTTGATGATCTCTTTGGGCCTGGTGACCACCAGCTTTCCTCCAGGCCTAAGAGCAGGTGAGGAGGAGGAACTGGAGAACACTGCGCTTCAAGGATATTCACATTTCATGAAGGCACCAGCAATTAACAGTCTGCATGCATGCACAAAAAGCTAGTTTGTCCAATCAAAGTTGCACAGTTAAGCTGCATGCACAACAGTTTTATGAACAATCCTGGACTTCACAAGATTTAGAAGTTGGGCTCTGCAACTATAAAATTATACACTTGATATGTATTAGTAAGTACAGTAAATAGAGTATAATTAGAACAGAATACAATGCACTATTTTTCACTGCTTTTTATTCTTAGTTCCCTAGAGCTACAAAATGAGTTTCTAATGAGCTTTGGGTAGTCACATAAATAGAAAACCTAACGTTGTAATGCCTGATAGTGATCTAAACTGCTTAGATATGTTTTGTATTACACCACAAAACAGTGGTTTGTTCATGGAATGGAACAAAAATTTCATGTTACTCATACTTTGGCCCTAGGCATGCATGTGTTGAAACCATAATCCCCCAAAGTATTTCAGAATATGTTTGGACAACCTAAGTTTCTCTGTGAAAACGACCCAAAAGGAAAAACCCCTATCCATTGAAAACATGAATTACTGAGACCTCAATGTTTAAGTGTAGCCTACAGCACATAAATAAAAATTTCCAATACACTGTTTATTTTCCCAGTTAAAATGAAAAAGGAAGATGAGAGGGATGTATTCAGGAACCATATAGGAAAACTGTAAACTAGCTGTGTATAGATAAATATTCTATACAGCAGAAACAAAATATTTTATGTCAAGGCAGGAAATCTCCCTACTAAAAGGTCTTCAAACATGGTTGTACAGATATATACTGGTTTCACATGCAGGGGTTCTCCCCTAAGATTTGCAACAGCCATTTTGTTTTTCTCTGGTGGAGAGAATTACATGAAAAGTCAGGGAAACAGAATGTCACAATATGACAATCTGACAATAGGAGGAAGTATTTTTTCCCACTCTAGCAGATCCCTACAGGTATTAGGTAGAATCCTGCACACAAAGAATAAGTGTCATTACCTTTACACCACCTCTACAAGGCAAACAAATGGACAGGCAGGCTGACAGACCGATAGAGAGGTGAATAGAGACTAAATGAATTACCAAGAGTGAAACAATGAATGTACTGCAGTCAATAAATGGATCCAGATACCACAAATTCTGGTCTGGTGTTTCAAATACAATGTCATCTTCAAGAGGCGATAGTTCTTTACAAGGTAACAACAAATACACTACTTCTAGCTGTTTATTACTTTCTCTGCAGAAGCTGAATCATAGAATTGTTAAGGTGTGAAAAGACCTCTAAGATCACTGAGTCCAATCTTGATCCCAGCACCACCAGGTTCACCACTAAACCATATCCCCAGGTACCACATCCACATGTTTTTTGAACACTTCCAGGGACAGTGTTTCCACCACTTCTGAGGGAAGTTGATTCCCATGCCTGGACACACATTCAGTGAAGAAATTATTCCTAATAGCCAATCCAAACCTTCAATTTAAGACCATTTCCTCTCATCCAGGCACTTGTTACCTGGGAGAAGTGGTTGACCCCACCTCACTACAACCTCCTTTCAGGTAGCTGTAGAGAGTAATAAAGTCCCCCTTCAGTCTTCTTTTCTTCAGGCTAAACACCAGCTCCCTCAGCCACTCCTCATCAGACTTGATGCTCTGAGCCACTCCTCATCAGCTTCAGACCCTTCCCCAGCTCCATTGCCCTTCTCTGGACTTTCTCTGGCACCTCCGTGTCTTTCTTGCCATGAAGGGCCCAAAACTGAACACAGGAATTGAGGTGGAGCCCCACCAGTGCTCAGTACAGGGGGACAATCCCTTTCCTGGTCCTGTTGGACACACTATTCCTGATACCATGGCCAGGATGCCATTGGCCTTCTTGGCCATCTGGGCACAGCTGGCTCATGTTCAGCTGGTCCATTTTCCACTGGGCAGCTTTTCCAGCCACTCTTCTCCCAGTCTGGATCTCTATAAGAGGTTGTTGTGACCTAATGCCCTTCACCTTGTTGAGTCTTGGCCCATCAACACAGACTGTCCAGGTTCCTGAAGTTTCAGTATATTATTTTTGTAGCTTCTTAAATGCCTATTTTATACATATGGACCAGAATTGGAGCTTAAAAACAAAGCATAGATTTGAGAAGGTGTAAACCTAAAAGTCCATCTCAATGTTCTTCAAAAATATGTTTTTATGAATTTCCTTCCTTTTCCAAGTTAGGAACCAGAAATAAAAAATAAAATTAAAAAAATACCAGATTCCAATTGTCACTATGTACTTGGATTAATCTCTTTTGGTTTTGCTTCTTTGAGGTAATTCAAGAAACAAGCAGCCTTTTTATTGTTTATATGAACATTGCTTGCAGGTAAATAGAAAAATTGCTAACATTTCATTGAAACTCACAAGGATATAAAAGGTCAACTGCTAGTCATAGAAGGTTTACTACAAGATGGTACATTAAAAATAAGCAAAAAAAAAGTTGCAGCAATTAATTCTATTATATTTTTATTACAGGAAAATAGAACAAAAAAGTGAAAATATTCCCTTGAAATTAAAAATAAAGCTCCTTTGGGAGGGGCTCCATTTTGGTTTACATGCAGCACCATTTTCAAGCATTGGCTGTGAAAAGGGATTTTTCAACTGGTCTTTAATGGAATTTATGCCAGTTTTAAGGCTTTTTGCATAGCCAAAGGAGCACAAAGAACCTTGATGCAAATGAAAAACTGCTCTTTAATGTGCACACTAGTCAAAGTAATAAAAGTTTTATTATTTTTTAAGTTATGTACACCCACTGTGCAATATCAAATACGCATGTTGTAAACACAGTGGACCAAGTTCAGACATGATGTAAGCATGTGTAACTCAACCGACTTCAAAGGGACCACTTGTGAAACAGAATACTACTTAGCATGGCTATGAGTTGCAGGATTCGTGCTAAATTCCTGGATCATGTTATTTTAAATAGAATTTTTTTGAGCAGTATAGTGTTACACAGCATCAGAAAGTAAAGGAGAACTGCGCTGTCTGTAATCTGTGGGGTCAAGTATCAAAAGAATTGTTTGACTTCATGCAAGTCACTCAAAACATTTCAAGCAGACTGAAAAGAGCAGAGAAGGAGCATGCTGAGATGCATGATTCACTTCAGAGCAAGAATGGTCACCATTGCTTTAAGCAAGAAAAAGCTAATAGTCCATGTAGCCAGTGGTGTATATAAAGAAAGCAATTACTGTTTAAGCAATGTATGGAGAAGAGAGAGGGCAAGGAGCAGGACACATCACTCTTGGAAGATGGGACCAAAATCAGGAAAATGTCACAGAATTAGACCAGCCAGACCACTGTCACATGCACTAATACACGGAGAGCAGCAGAGCAGGTAATAGGTGGTATTGATCTCATGGATCATTTTACAAAACTCCACTCACTCTTAAACCTTTAATCTTGCATCTATTGCACTACCTAGCTGTATTCTCAGCGATCAAAATGCTTTTGGAAAATATACAATGAAACTGTAGCTTGTAGTACAACTAATTACTTTTCTTTTTTTGTGAAAGAAAAGCTAACGCATTAGATGATTCACAACCACAAAGACATTTCATCATGGATCATCAATCTGCAGACTAGGAGCTTGAAATCCAGTGGAAAAGAAACTCAGCAGAGAAACCACAGGGAAGCAATATTGCTGAAAAAAGGAGGTCATTCAAGAATGGAACCAAAAGAGATGGTCAAAGAGAAAAGGCCTCTCTGAAATAACTAAATGAAACTGAGCTTCTGACTCGTTATGCAGATGAGCCTCATTCCCATTTTTAGCAGTGTTGGTCAATGAAAACTTCATCTGGCAAACTTACTTCGGTGTTTGGAGAGAAGTTTTTTTGACTTATGGGACAAAGGCACATGAACTTTTCCTTGTGAAGGTTAAACAAATTACTGCATCCTTTCAAAATCCCACCTAAATCACTCTTTTGCTCTGAATAATTCCAGAGGCATTTTATTTTGTAAATTTTAAAGTTGCAAAAGCAGTCCAATTTCATGAAACAAGAAGATTTATTTCTTTCAGCAACAAGGGAAATGCTGCAAGTTTTCTTTTCTCACAATATGAGCAAGTGGCTTCCTTTTCTGTCAAAAGATACAGTGACAGGAATAATCTGTGCCCTGGGTAAGAATGTGAAAAAGCAACATTTGCAGATGTTTTGCAACTCAGTTTGAAAAAAATCACCTAAGATGGCTTGCCAATTTAAGATCAGGTATGAATCTCAAAGTAATGTGAAAAAGAATATCTAGTAAATACTCACACAAATATAAAAGCTATGTCTTCAAACGCCAAGTATTAATACATCAGAACAGCCCTAAATGGTCACACCACACAGGAACATACTGAGAGAGAGGACAAGTCCCCAGACTGTCAGATACCAATGCACTTTTAAATGGCATTTGTTGGCCTCAAAATGGTTACAGCTAATGTAGCATTTGAATTTTGGCCATAGTAAAACTCTTCTTGTTTGAACATGTTTGTTTGTCTCCAGGCTTTGTTGATATCCTGAAGTTTGTATGTCTTGCAATTTAATTGATATTTTTACCCAGTCAAGGACTGCAAGACCATGCAACATACAAGAGAGTAACGAAATCGCACTTCTAAACACTGATTCTGGGTACTCAGTAAATAAATGAAGCTTGTTTTGACATGCTTCATGCTTTAGAATTGGGCCTGAGAGCACCTTCTCTTCAAAATGAATACATGGACTATCCATGAAAATTTGACACAGCTCAAATAACCTCTCTATGCATACTTCCCCGTAGAATGATGTAGTGATGAGCATATTATTAAGTCTTTCATAGCAGCAAGCAGTGATATTTAAAACTCCTCTTAAAAAACATCAGCCATTTCTTGGAGTCACTAAGACTATTCAATAAGTGACCTCAGGAAAAATGGCTGTAGCTACATTTATATACTTGGTCCCTAAAAAAGCAGACAGAAAATAAATGTTTGATGGTTTTTATACTGTCATACTTATACAACAGTAGGTTTTCAGTGTGCAGCCTGTTAGGGACAAAGGGCCGAGCCTCAAGCCACCATAGTTCTACAATTCTAGGCACTTCCAGTATCACAGAATATTATTCAAAAAATGAAATACATATATACATTGAAAGATGAGCACACAGAGTTCTAAAACTATTCCGTGTATACAGCTTTGGGATGACCACACATAAAAAAAGTATGTGATCACAAATAAGCTGATAATTAAGAGGCTGAAGCAGACCATATTTTATTTTAAAGACTGTATAATTTTCAACTCAGACCTATATTACAATGTGAAGAGATAGACTCCTACAATTTGAATTCTCAGTCATAGAACACCTACTGGTAAATTGCCTTCTCTCCCTGGAATTCAACAAAGGCAATTGCAGGGTCCTGTACCTGGGGAAGAATAACCCCCTGCACCAGTATAGGCTGGGGGCCAATTGCTGGAAAGATCTGTGGAGAAAGACCTGTGGGTCCTGGTGGACAACAAGCTGTCCATGAGCCAGCAGTGAGCCCTTGTGGCCAAGAAGGCCAATGGTATCCTGGGGTGCTTTAGGAAGAGCATTGCCAGCAGGTCAATGGAAGTGATCCCTCTACTCTGCCCTGGTGAGGCCACATCTGGAGTGCTGTGTCTGGTTCTGGGCTCCTCAGCAAAAGACTGACAGGGAGCTCCTGGAGCAGGTCCACTGGAGAGCAATAAAGATGAATAAGGGACGTGAGCATCTCTCCTACAAGGACAGGCTGAGGGAGCCAGGCCTGTTCAGTCTCAAGAAGAGACAACTAAAAGGAGACCTCATTAATGTCTATAAGTACCTGAAGGGAGGATGTCAAGAGGATGGAGCCAGGCTCTTCTTGATCATACTAAGGAACAGGACAAGAGGCAACAGGCAGAGACTGAGGCACAGGAAATTCCACATGCACATGAGGAAGAATTTCTTTACTGTGCAGGTGACTGAGCATTAGAACAGATTGCCCAGAAAGGTTGTGGAGTCTCCCTCACTAGAGATATTCAAGAATGGTCTGACCACATTTCTGTGCCATGGCTTCTGTGATGACCTTGTTTAAGCAGGGAGGTTGGACCAGAGGACCAACTGTGGTCCCTTCTGACTTCACTCATTCTGTGATTTTGTGATTCTGTGATTCTGTGATTAATTTTTAAAATTCTTAATGTGTTTGAATGGCAAATTCTTGTCTCTGTGTAATTTAGTATTCATCTATTTGCCAATATATTACCATTTTTATTGTCCTCTCATGCCAAAACTAACATTTCTCTGTGTATTTAAATGTCTTTTAAATATCACAATACTGAATCCTAAAAAAAGCATCAAAAGGAAGCTTATAAAGAGTAAAGATGTCATTCTGAATTTTGTTACAAATTGATAGTGTTGAATGATTTGCATGATGCTTTACTTTTTCTGCAGTCTTGCTTGACATAAAAGTGTCAAAAGCATTCCAAGCTATTGAACAGAATGCCACTGTTTGTGCTATTACTTCTAAGTAACAAGTAATGAAAGAAAATCTAAATTTGCCCTCTTAGGTATAATTCCCTATGCTCTCTTTCCTGAAGGAACACATCGGGGAGGAGCGAGAAACGTGATTTTAAAGATTGACTCTAAGAAGCATTTAAATTATTCATTGCTTTTAGCTTGATGATCATGCTACAGAGGGAAAGCTAGGGGTAGAATGCAATTCACATTACTCAACTACCCAGAGCAGCCTTCAAAATCATGACCCTGAGGCCAGAGCAGCTCTAAAGGGAGCAGGCAGATACTGGGGCAGTAGAGCCTGTGGAGATCTAATCTCATACTTCTCCTCTGCTGTTGCTTCTCATAGGGAGAATTCAGTTTGTTTCCAGGCCTCAGCCAGATCAGATGGGCAAAGCCAGGAGTGGAAATGACAAGAGGCAGGGAGGTCCCCTAGGCAGCTCTGTGTGGGTGAGGTGCCACCAGCACACATTGGGAAGCACCTCAACTGCTTCCTTGCAAAAGGAATTGTGTAGCCTTGCAATCTGGGATCGAATACACACGCAAATGACAACCAAGCAACAATCAAATGATGCATAGTTAGAGTAATTCTGAAGTCAACAAGACTGACACTGCTAAAACCCTGAAACTTCTTGGCATTAAAAATAATTCCTAATGAGATGTAACAGTCAAGAAGACAAAGAAAGAAAAGGATGGTGTGTCCTGTCAGGTTCCCAGCCTGCCTGACATGTTTTTCTCTTTTTGAAAATCATTAATTTCTTGAAGAAACCAACACATCAGCTTGTTCTAATAGCACTTGATACTTGAATAGATTTATTTTCCTGATACCTGAATAGATTTGTTAGTATTATTTTTTTTCATTTATTTGTTTATTATTATTTATGTTCTGAAGTATACTGTACAATGTACTTCATTCAGAAGACTTGATGTGGATTGATCTTTTAAATGTAACACAAGTAAAATCTTAAACTTTCCCATGATTCAAAAGAAATAGGGGGGAGGGGAAAAGTTTGGATCATATTAACTTAATTCAAAGAAATGACGTAAAAACTCCAGGGATTAAACAGATGCACGCAGATTCTCTCCTACAGTCCCAAAGCAGATTTCTGCTAAGATTAGATTTCATACCTTGGGATGTTTGGGAGTTCGTTTTGCATGTCTCTATTCAGATAAATGTTCTCCTTGACTGCAGTGGGTCTAACTGCATGAACAACAATGGCTTGTGAGCTTGCATATGTAAAGGTGCCTCTATAAGACATAATAAAATATGCCCAACCCTAATACATACTTAACAAGAGTCCTTGAAGAAATTAAGATCAGAAAGGCTGGTAAAGAATCTTAAGAGCAATAGGAATGAACTAGGAAGTAGAAAAATTTTTAAGTAGGAATGCTCAAAACAAACTAATGATTAATGTTTGAAAAACGCCACGTCAACATGAAAATCATAACTTATGCAAAGTGAGGATGAGCTGCTATTTGATAAGGCTAAGCTATTCCATTATCCATGCAGGAAACCTTGGAAATTTACATATGTTTATCACAGAATTACAATCTTGAGATTAATCCTTCAGCATGGATGCTGACCATGTCATGCCATGACAAGTGCCTAAAAATTGTTTAAGCAGTGGTTTGTTTGCAAGACCAAAAATCTGTTCTGTTAAAGTCTTTCATAGCAACCTTCTCCCTTTCTCTTAAAATGTGTTTTGCTCTGCTCTGACAGAAAAAACAGCCTCTTCCAGTTTTTGGTAAGCACAATAAACGTTATTTAGAAAAAAACCCAAATCTATCTATCTGTATCAGAATGCAGATAAAAATAACAGCTGCATTTGCCTCAGCAGCTAGTTGTATTTGCAGATTGGATTCTGACTGAAGAATTCCAAAGTATTTCTACCCATCTCAGTGGAGTTAGACAAGACATGCATGCACCATTACAACAAATGTAATAATCTAGTCTGGAATTCTGTATCTTGAAATAATTAAAATTCAGACATATTAGCATTAATAAATAATCTTTTAAGGAAAAAAAAAATTGCATTTCAGTTCTACTGCAAGACTGAATTGTACAGCATTACTTCTGTGGATTTCAACTGTTCTCAGAAGTTCTGGATAATAAAGAGGAATAAAGATATCCAGGTGAGGTAAAGGGCATAGTATTTGAAAAGCTACACTATAACTCCTAGAAGAGTGAATGTATATTGTATTTCTACCTTGCATAGGCTGTACATACACTGTAAAAGGCTGAAGTGACATTAACAAGAACTTGAATGTTTGTTATTTCACCTGTAGCTTACATAATTTTCTTCACCTCATGGTTTACAAGTTCTAAGATAATCAATATACTGTAGAGAATGAGTTCCCATCAAATACTCTGCAGTCTTGCTAAAACAAAGAGACAGAACGTGAGATGAGAGGAAAAAGCAAAGACACAATTTATGAGGGCACTGGCATGGAATGTACACTTCTCCAAAATTAGCTAGTCATGCTTAGGAATGATGGAATGCTGTCTTCTCTGGAGCTGGCATAGATGATTCCAGTTATTATGAAGGCCAGATGGTCTCATTACTCTTCATCAGCTACATGGTAAGCCAGAACTTCCTCAAGGCTTCAAATGCTTTCTCTGAGACTGGCCCAAATCACATCAACAGAGAAAGGCTTGGGATGCTTGATTTCAGGTTTTAGTTCTTGCTTCCTTGGTCACAGCAAGATACTCATGGATTCTGCTGATCTGATCAGAAGTTCCAATTTTGAAGGCATGTGGAGGTATTCCAAGGAAGACTGCTTTTTGTAAGGAACACTTTCAGATATTGTGATCTAGCAGCCATAATTATGACTAAAAATGTCAGATTCAGTGCAAATTTCCAGGTGTTCATAGTTATTTCAGGACTGGCTTTGTTCAGGTTCACAAGTCACAACAACAAACTAATTCACTGAAATTCAGCCTGTAAGCACAATGTCAAGATCTTCAAGAAAAGGCTGCCCACATGCTTGACATCCATCCATTCAGTGGTGCCCCAGTCACTGGGTTCAGAACATCACAAGTACTCTCCTTTCTTCTTCATGGCAGAAAGAAGTGAGAAGAGAGGTAATTTCATTGTATTTTTTTCCAGCTTTCTGTTGGATGGGATCTGTAGGCTATTTCAAGATGAAGAACTGAAAAAATGAATTGTATTTAAAGTGATTCTAGTAGATTTTTTTTACCGTGACCATTGCTAAATAGATGATGAATCATGCCTGCTACTGATCATTTGTTTTCTGTCCATTCCTGAAACCTCTTTCAGCTATAGCAGTTTTATGAGATGATCTCCTTTTGCATATCCATACAGAACAGCATACACATTTGTTTGTATTATAACAGACATACTATCAAGCCAGAAACAGTTTTAACTTTCTTATGCCGGTATAGAAGTATAGTCAGTTAGTAAGAATTATTTCAATGTGAAAAATAAAACTGTGACAGAGTATTCCAGTTGGATCATTTTCATATGAAACAGGAAGGCCTATAGAGAAATATGTACTAAAATAATGAGTTTATAAATTAATAGTGATTGCTATATGTCCCTTGATAGCATCTAAATCAATTGAAGCTGTTAAAGAAAAAAAACAGGAACTTTCACATAGAGTGGTAAAAACACTGCTAGTTATTTCCAAAACTCCTGCCTAGCCACACTGAATTGAATTGTTTCTACTTAAAGGACTCTACCAGACTGAAGACATGAGTCAATGTATTAATTTCATAGATACAAAAGAAAATTATTCACTATGTTCATTATTATATTGATTCTGTTGACTGCTCTTCCAGAGGCATATGCCTAATTCAGGCTGTGAAAGATGGCAGTTCTAAACTTCTCAAATGAGAACACCAGAGTTTAGAAGTTTCTGTTCATTTTCTCAAGCCCAAAGAACTGACTTCCTTTCATAGATGGAACTATTGTTTATGTTATTAGCTAAACTTCAATGATTCCTAAAGTCTTGCCTCTCCATTTTGATTTTGTGCTGGGTTTTCTTGTGGTATTTTGTTTCTTGGGGTTTTTTTGGTTTTTTTAAAAGTACTACGAGATGTTTGTAGGATGGACACTCAGTAAATGGGAATGTCTTGAGAGGCTATATGAGATACTTGCTACATACACACACTCTCTGTAAAATGTACTCCAAATGCTAATTCCATCCATATACTCATGTACATATGGGTAACATTAATGCAGACAAACATTAGTGCTAGGAAAAGTTACCCATCATACCCATCAATACCTATTCATAGATATTTTTCAGTTGTAAAATCCTTAATCCTCCCAGATGGATTATGAAGGAGGGAGCAGGAGAGGGAAAAGGGGAAGGGGAAGAGGAAATGATGGGGAAATGGAGCACCTCCAAAGACACCAGTTCCACAAAGTCATAAACAGAGAAGATAAAAAGTGTTTCATTCAACGCAGAGTCAACTTTTTCAACTGGGAGTAAAAAAAATCCTGGCAAGAAACAAGTCCCTAGTGCTTCAATTTCTCCCCAGATAATAACCATCAGATCCTGCGCTACTTCTTATGAGCACAATTTCCTCATTGTTAGCAGCTGTTCATTGGTTAGCATTGCACAACTGTCCAGGTGCATTACCAACGGGATGAAGGAGGAGCGGGGGTTGTCTGCCTCCAAACCATCAGATGGACTAATAATATTCTTCAATACAGCAGTAACTGGCCCACTTCCTAGGCTACATCTGAGGTTTACTGAATGTAAATAAATAGTGGAGGTAAAAGGACATCCACAGTCCTGGACAAAGTCAGAAATCTTCAGGCATTTGTTGGGTTGTTTTTCTGCCCCCACTTCCCTGGAAGTTGGGAAGATTATGTGATTTTTTTTTTTTTTACCTCCTAGCTTCCTGAGGATTCCCAGGAAAGCCTCAGGGGACTGGGCCAGTCCTTCACCTGTTGCTCTGGGGGAAGGCAACAAGATGGCTCACATGCAGCCCTGCCACACTATACACTGTGACTGCTGATACTAAAAAGGACACATAGAAGTTATCCTGAAAGCTCTCTAAATTGACTGTTGCCAATTTATATTTTCCACTTGTCCTGGGTTATAATGTAAGATGTGTCCAGGGGGGTGTATTCTATCACCATCTTCAGGTTTCTCTTAAAACCGGTGGGACAGCAATCCCTGCCTCCTCCCTCTGTGTTATCTTTTGTTAATGGCCCATCAGTACCCTGCACATGACTCAGAGATAACTGGCTCCTGGACTATCTCCTGTTAATGGCCCATCAGGCCTTATCTCATGACTCACCATCTCATTGTGAAATACTCCACCCAGGGGGAGGAGCCAAGCATCCCATTTTGGATATAATTGAGGTTTTGAAGACTACAGCTTTAGCTTTCTTCTCTGCTGATTCCCAGAGGATAGGAGCTACATACCTACCATTGGACCTTCCGAGGAAGACCAGACCCTTTATTGGATCACTGCCTCAACTGAACTGCATCCATCATTTCAGAGGACTGCAGCCACCACACCTTTGAGCTGCTACTGCTACCCTGACTAACAGGGTGTCAGGTTGTATCTGACTCTGTCAGTTTAAACCACTGTGCTTTTCTTTTCTTTTCTTTTCTTTTCTTTTCTTTTCTTTTCTTTTCTTTTCTTTTCTTTTCTTTTCTTTTCTTTTCTTTTCTTTTCTTTTCTTTTCTTTCCCTGCCTTTATTCTAATTTTCTTAACAAATTGTTATTCTGACTTAGTGTCTCCCACTGGTTTGGTTTTTTTTTTCAAACCAGAACACAACTTCTCTGTGCACTACTTAAAAGAATTCTTGATGTGATAAGCATTTATTTTTAGCAGTTCTCCCACATCAGTTCAAAAGCTACAACAGTTTTTGCACTGCTCTTATTGCATACTATTAAATGAATGATTCTGCCATGACCTTGCACAGGAATAATCAATAGATACAAGTTTAGGCATGTCTATAGTAATGAGAACTACTGAAATACTTGAACTTAAGAACCACATTACCAACGGTATATTGTATTGCCCTTAATATCCTGTGCAAAATATGTAAGACAAAAAAAATGACTAGCACCCAAGAAAAGAATAATAACAAGGATCAAAATACTAACAGTGTATGTAAACATGAACAGATCTTGAATCTAAAGTCTTCTCTGCAATGGTTGAAATTCTAACATAGGCCTCATGTTTCTTGTTGAACTCCATTGAAATGGTAAAGACATAAAAAACCAAACAGACTGAAACAGAACACTTTCAAGGAAAAGTCTGAAAACCAAGTTATATTTCCAAAGGTCTACGATCTAACACATAACATCATGAAAACTGAGCCCGAAGCACTTATTTTAACCCTACTTTAACAGAGGATAATGCATCTTGCAGGATCATTTGTACTTGTAATACAAATGTATATCAAAACTCAGTGAATTGGTTTCCTAACAGTATGCTGTCTGCACAGACACACTTTCATACCTAGAAAACCATGAGGTAAATTAGGTTGGAGTCCCACTTGCTATACATGCTGTCCCATGGATGTCTTGCTGATCTCAACTACAAGGATTCAGATTATAAAAAAAATCATAACATGATAAGATTTCCCATACATAGTTTTATATTGGTTTCACTGCTTTGATGTCTACGGAAAATAGAGTACAACTAAAGATATATACAAACTACCACATAAGGAATCAAAGACACAAGTTTTAAATAAAAACTGTCTTTACCACCACAAAAAGATACCATATTTTTTTATTTCATCCAGAAAATCTTGTGCAAAAATTTTATCTAAATAATATTTGAACAAACCTCTACCAAAAAAGGAAAGTTTGAAAGAATTAATTTTTTACCTGTTATCCTCACTTCAAATTACTTTTGTTTAACTTCAAATATTTTTCTATTGAATTTTTATAACTTTTATTGTATTTTTGGTTGTTTTCTATCTTCTTGCATGCATATTTAAACTACACTTTTCCACTGTTATAACTGTAAGTTTCAGGCTGCTGCTCCCCTTTTAAGAAATCTCTAATAATGTTGCACTTGTGAAGAGAACCAATAAACAGCTGTTAACAACAAGGAGTTTGTGCTTTTAAGAAGTAGCTAAATATCTGACAGCTATTCCCTTGAGAAGTACTAAAGCTGAGTAGTTCACTATTGTACTTGAACTCAAATGCAGCCAGATTTGTCATGAAGTATAAGAGAATGACATAACAAAGTTTGACCCGTTATCTTTAACATCATTTTAATGCTTGAGGTTTTCCTATTTGAATATGTAAATGAACAGTCTAATTAAGCATCCTAATTAATGTTCGTATTCCCTAATTGGCTCTTCTTGATAAAGCAGACAAATCACAGCATCTATGTCAGTACCTGCTACCAACTGTAAATTTACAACAATTTCTAAAGCCCAAAGATTATTCAACATAATGTTTGATTTCTTGTACCTCAAGGCATAAAGAATCTGATTTTTACTTTACATAACCTTTAATATAGACTACACAAGCCTTAAATTTCACCTAGTTGCAATTCAAATTAGATTGGTCAGGTCTTTCCTTTTAGATCATGAAATGAGTAAAAAGATTTATCTCAACCTAACCTATTTCTCCCAGTGGCCAAAGTGACTATATCTGTCTTTTAACTGGATGGTTACTAAACACTACCCTTAAGCTCTAGATTTCTATAGAGATTTACAGTTAGCACCTTTTGCTTCCAGCAGGATGCTAGCAGCCAGCTGCTATGGATCTTGATATTAGTGCCTCGTTTCTCTGAGTTTGTAAACATTTATTCCAAGTTCCACTCACTCTGGGTTCTGGGGTGGCTGTCGGAAAACCCAGCAAGCAAGCAGACTACTGGCTTAGCAAAGGAATGTGCATTAATGATTGACATGTCACTTACTTGAAACAGTCATCTAGAGGGTAATGGTCAATGGCTCAGAGTCCCAATGGACATCAGTGACAACTGGTGTCCATCAGGGGTCTATACTGGGACCAATGTTATTTAATATCTTCATTAATGACACAAAGGGATCAAGTGCACCCTCAGCAAATCTGCAGATGACACCAAGCTGAGTGGTGCAGTTGCTGCACCTGAAGGATGGGATGCCATCCAGAGGGACATGGGCAAGCTCGAGAAGTGGGTCCATGGAAATCTCATGCAGTTTAACAAGACCAAGTGCAAGGTGCTGCACCTGGGTTGGGGCAACCCCCAATACCAACATAGGCTGAGGGAAGAACAGGTCAAGAGCAGCCCTGGGGAGAGGGACTTGGGGGTGCTGGCGGATGGGAGGCTGGACATGACCCAGCCACGTGCTCTCAGGGCCCACAAAGCCAATTGTGTCCTGGGCTGCATCCAAAGCAGTGTGGCCAGCAGGGTGAGGGAGGGGATTCTGCCCCTCTGCTCCTCTCTGTTAAGACCCCACCCAGAGTATTGGGCCCAGTTTTGGAGTCCCCAGCACAGGAAGGACATTGACCTGTTGGAGGAAGTCCAGAGGAAGATCACCAAGATGATTGGAGGGTTGGAGCACCTCTCCTATGAGGAAAGGCTGAGAGAACTGGGTTTGTTCAGCCTGGAGAAGGCAGCTTCTCGGTGATGTAAATGCTGCCTTTCCAGTACCTACAAAAAAGACACAGAGGAACTTTTTACAAGACCATATAGTCACAGGACCAGGAAGAATGGCTTAAAACTGAGGTTTATGTTAGATATTAGGAAACAATTCTTTACTAAGAAGGTGGTAAGGCACTGGAACAGGTTGCCCAGATAAGCTGATGATGGCCCAGCCCTGGAGGTATTCAAGATCAAGCTGGCTGGAGCTCAGATCAAGTTGGTCTAGTGCAAGGTATCACTGTGCACAGAAGCGGGGTTGTCATTTGATGATCTTTAAGGTCCCTTCCAATGACCCAGGTCATTTTATGATAACATACCAGGAAATGAAAAGGAAGAAATGATCCCCTGACTTGCCTCTACCCTGTTCCCACTCAAGAATCTATTGTTTCTCTGGATGGGCTCATCAGAGAAACCATTAAAGGAATAATTGCTAGTTTGCACTGATTTTTCATAAAAGAGATATCCCAGAACAAATGTTTTAATGCAAAACGTAATAAAATAAAATAAAGCTTGATATGGAGCTATTTGAGACCAGATCCAGCAAAAGACCACTGTGATGAATAAGGGACTGAAGTACCTCTCATACAGCAGTTGAGAGTGCTGCAGTTGTTTAGTCTAGAGAGAAATCACATCAGGGTGAATTTTATCAATGGATATAAATCTATAAAGGAAGGATGTAAAGAAGAGGATGACAGGCTCTTTTCAAAAAGAGGCAACAGGTTCAAAGAGGACATGCTGTCTGAACATCAAGAAACACTTTTTTACTGTGACAGTGACTGAGCATTGAAGCAGGATATGGAATCTGCCACCTCTGATGGGTATGTTCAAATCCACTGAGACATTATGCAGGGAAACTGACTCTAGGTGACCCTTCTTTAACACAGGAACTGTACCAGAGAACCTCAGAAAGTCCCTTCCAACATCAACCCTTCTGTGACTCTGTAAAGGAATTCAAGTTAATACTCTCAAATGGAGGTGGCAACACAAAATGAAATAAAATGCCACTCACAAAACCCAAATGAAGTTCCTATTTCTGATACAGACACAACCTTTGCTGTAGCAAAAGCACTCCAGGTTTCTTGCTGCTAGTGTCACACAATCCCATTTTTAAGCTTCCTCAGGAAAGGAAGTCTAATTGTGTAAGAAAGGGAGTAGATAAATTAGAGATTTGATTATCATCATTTCCCCTCTAAGATCACCAGCTAAAATCTAGCTTATATCCAAAATATTTTAAAATCACTGTGATAGTGGTTCTTTTGTTATCTGTAATGAGTATGAGTAATAATAGCACATCAATGCATGCTCCATTCTCCATAGGAACCAGTGACATAACTTTATTAAGAAGTTCTAATTTTCTCCACAATTTAAATGAAATGCAATCTCCATCCTTTAGTTTCCATGGTGTTTCAAACAAAAACAAGTTGTGGCACCACAATATTATTCACTATCTAAGATGAATACCAACACAAGTAAGGCCAAAATTGTATATGAGAAACAAAATACTGGCCAGTTATTGCCTGGGTCATGATTATATGCAAGGAGTAACAATAAATGGAGGATCCTCAAAATATCCTTTTAAAGTCTGAACAGGATCAAAAACATTTAAACTGCACTAGTGGAATCTTTAAAACAGGATGTTACATTTAAGGTATAATGTAATATGTTTGTCTTTCATAGAGCAATTAATCACTGGATGGAGGAGTTAAGACCCAATCACAACGGAAAGGTGTTTATTGCTGCAGCTGGTCATTAAATTATTGCTATAAAGCTTAAACACTGGGTTTTATTGTTTTTATTACAGATCCGCTCCTATAAAAAATACATTTAAACTTCCCTTTTTAGATTTTGTGGTTTAGGTTTTTGTGCTTCTGTTAACCAAACAAAACCAAATCCAACTAAACACTATATTATTCTGTTATCAGTGGAGTTACCACTGATAATAGGAACCAGAAAGATAGAAAAACATGTCACCTTGAATTCCAATATGTGTACCTTTTATCTATGGGAAAAAAACCCTCAAATTATGGCAGAAACAGAAAATAATCATGATAGGTGAGGTTATCTTTCCTTGAGTGGGAATTCCTTTCATTCAAGACAGGTAGTTGATTAAAAAATATATTTCTTGGTATATGGAGGTACTTAAGAAGATTCTCAAGTACCCTTAAGATACCTCTATATGCAGTCCTTTTAACAGGGCATTTGTCATTTTGGATAGATGTCTTGGCTGGTAGTAAAGGAATGAAAGAAACTTCTCCTACATATAATCCTTCAGATGACTGTACTAAAGGAAACATCTGCAAGGAAATATCCAAGGGACAGCCATCCTCTTTACTGCATTATCAAAGGATTTGTTGTCTTGATTGCTTCAATGAGGTATTTTTAGCAGATGCAGGTGCTTTGTGAGATTATCTGTTTATACCAAGAGGACATGTGGAGGCTCACAATTCTTATCTGAAGCAAAACCCATGGACTTCCCCAAGAGAAAAATTGAATCCTAAATTTCATCACCTTTGGACTGATTACCATGATGAATGCAATAGAATTGTCACATGGGAAATAAAGCCATAAAATGAGTTTGGGTGACATGTTAGCGAAGAAAATCTCTAGCTTGAATGTTTTCTGAAGAAAATGAATGCGCTACAAAGGGCATGCAGAACTAACATAAGATACTGACTATATACCAATTTGAAAAAAAACTTGCTAACTGCTTTAAATAGCAGAACCAACACTTTCTGGCAATTGAGGCTGACAAAATAATGTTTCTTGGAATGAGTCAAAAATATTGAGGCAAAAGCTCACACCCTTTCTCCTGGTGCTGGGGCAAAGAACAGGACTCCTGTTATATGTTCACAGTGGTGTTAGCAGACAGAAAATTTACAGTTTAAATATACCTGGCTGCAAACAAATCAATAGCAGAACATGTACACATTCTCTTAAGAAGCAGCATCAAATACTAACAAGATTTATACAAGACCTTTTTAATGTCCTACATGCTTCCACTTAGCACATCAATCAAGAAGAATTAATTTCTGATAAATTCATTTACACTTATTTCAATGCTTTCCCTATGTCATTACATCTGTAATTTCTTTCCTTGGTATCTGAATGTAATTTGTTCACAGTTGCAGCTAGAATTTAGAGAAAGTATCCTTGAATATTGACCTTCTAGAAATAGCTTTGTTACTTTGATTCATAAAGAGTTTTTAAGGGTAGCAAACATATACATAAATCAGAATTACAAATTTGTACAGTTCATGATTTGAGATTCTGAGGAAAAAATATTCTCAGGCCATCAAATTTCAGGGTGGAAATGGACAGTAATCTAAAATTAGGAAAAGAGAAGTCGGCAAAGTCTCCTCCATATTGCAAAAAGCATGATTTTAGTCCTTTGGAAACATTTTTTGGAGTATGAGGAAAAAGTTATGTATTGGACATCATATTGCTTATGGGAAAAATAGAGTGGATTAAGCCACACCTGGTTGAAAATGGAAAAAGTGTATTTGAAATGTCTGCAGAGCTCATTAGTACCTTGATACCAAATGATTCAAAGCTATCTTTGGCTTTGACTCAAGACACTGTCCTAAGCATGGCAACACAATAACAATCCAAAAGCTCCACAGATGTATACTAGAAAATGATAGTGCTTCATTAATTACCAAAGTAAAAACTTGCTAAATAGAGGCCCATTTTAGAAAATAAAAAGAAACGGGCTGCTAAAACCAGATGGGAAATAAACTATAGTGGCCATTCATTACCTTTACATTTGCAACCAATGTAAAGAACAGTTTGTTCATTTGTATAAGGAATTCTATGCTTACATCACTGCATTCAGTTTTACTGAAAGTACTTTATAATATACTGAGCATTTTTTAAAAAAAAACCTAATCTAGGCAAAGACTTTGGTCAGCCTTATAGAAAGATAGCAATGCCTTGGTATCTGATGCCTCTGTACAATATATGCAAAACTACACAGCTACTCGAACTTCTACTCGCTGTAAAAGGTAATGCTGATCAGCAGCACTGCTTTCTTCCTCATCTTCTGCTTGTAAAAATCACATTCAAAGTTTAAGCTTTACAAGTTCATAGTGCAATGGGTAGAGGGTGTGAGAGGGTGGGGGAGGGGGAGAGTGGGTGTAGGAGTCCATTAGAAAAATAACAGAAAAACTCTTGACTGCAATAGACCTGGAAACTGAAAATTTTACCACACAATACTTTCCATTATACCACAAAAATCCATGACATAAGGGGCAGCTCTTTGGTTTCTCAACATAGCTACTGTAGCAAGACAAGACAGAGGAATTATACCCTAGTTATGTCTTTTAAATTGAATCACTAATGAATTACTTTCTGATAACCTCTTAATTACACTCTCTATCTTGAAAAGCCCACAGACTATTTCAAAATCACTTTTTCTAGTTTTTTTAGTCACCAAGTGCATCTCTATTTTTAACAGACATCATTAAAAAATGAACTGAGTTGACTGAATGATTTTTGTAAACTACCTCTAGAACTGTATGTTGAGACAGAGAATTGCTGTTAATTTCCTCTTGTACCATTAACATTCTTTAAATTATTTCTATGCTTTCACTGATTTATTCCTATATTTGGGAAGAAGAATAGACCTTGAACCTATTTAAGTCTACTGTGTGTCAAAGCTAAGCTATACAACATATTAATGGAAAGAAAATTGTCAGATATCTAAGCCTATAATGTCCTATGTCTTTGAGGTTTTCCATATACACTTTTAGCCCATTTGGCCGTTCAGAATAATATTCTTCCCCATGAAAGACATTTTACAGTCAGAAAATACTGCCATTAAACTCAATACATGTACTTCAATCACCCAACTCACACCGAAAGAGATATTATTTAATGTAAATCCAGGAACAGCTGCTACAGTTGGAAGAATATGTGGCTATTTGCACCAAGTAATCTGTTTGAGGCACTGAAGTGGACCTTGTCTTGGTTTGAAAGACAGGGAGACCTTCCTTGGAATGGAAAATATGACCCCCTTCCCTCCAAATTATTATAATTTTGAAATTAAGGGGCTTTCAGGCAAAGACATGGAAAAAGGAAAAACAGTTCTTTACTAATATTTATATATGTATGTACGTATAACAAGACAACAGCAGCAGCAGCAACAACAAACCAAAGCAGAAACCCAAGCACAGCCTTCTCTCGGCCTCAGGCCCTTTCCCCTTGGCTGCGGTTACAGCCACAGCCGGCAGGGGGCGCTGTTGGCTCCCGGACGGGCAGGGCGGGTGCGGTGATTGCCCCGCGCCTGCAGGGGGCGCTGTGGTGCGAGCTCAGCCACCTCCCCACATGGGTAATGGCGGAACAGCTGACAGGAGAGATTGGAAATGGACTTCCTTTTACAAACTCACGGGCGGGCAGCCGGTCCCAGTGCCCCTCCAGATGGCAAAATGGGCTGTAGCAAGAACCTCAGAGCAGCAAGGAGGAATAGCAGAGGTGGGCTGTGGAGGCTGGTGAGCCTGCCATACAAGGGTCCCCGAGAACCCCCTGGGAGGGAAGGACCTTGAGAAGCAGTCCCCAGGTTAGGGGAAACAAGAGGATTCTCTCACAGGATGCCCTGTTCTCTTATGCTAATGTACTCCTGTCCTGCTCCCTCAGTCGGCCCCGTTGGTCCAAAGCCCCTTGTCCCCCCTTATGTGTTCCCCCATTGGTTCCCATACCCTGGCCCCAGCTTTGTACTGTCCCCATGCCCCCGATGCTCTCTCCTTATGTCTTGGTTTGAGACAAAACCCAGGGGAGAAATATCCCCCGATAGAAAGCAGGATTTCAATCACCCCTCCCCCCACCAGGTTCGGGAAAAAGAAATATTTCCTCGGAGGAAAATGAAGAGGGAAAAACTATTTATTTAACAAAACACATAGAGAAAGAAAAAACCAAGAAATGATAAATAATGCTAAACAATAAAAAACTGCTTGGGAAAGGGAAGGGAAAAAAAAAACCTGAAGAAGTCCTTCCAGCTTTGATCTTTCTCGCTGAGTCGAACTGGGGAATTTCCCCCCCCACCAAACCAGTGGAGAGGATCCACAGAGGGAAACCGATTCTCCCAGTGAGGTCTTCTGAGGTTCTGATGCTCCAAGTCCAGAAGAAAAAGAGAAACCAAAGTCCCAAAAAAAAAGAAGAAAAAAACTTCTTCTCTCTCTTCCGCTCGAAGGAAAAGAAGAAAAAACCGAGACGAGAGGAAAAAAAAACTCTTGCCAGCCAGCGTCCCCCACACCTGACCTTGAACAAAGATTCCTGTGGACTGTTTTTTTTTCCTCCCCTCTCAGGCACAGACAGGCATAAAATTCACTTTCTGGGCATAAAGCAGACGATATAGGATATATCATACACCATAAAAATCACCCCAAGACACCTTACCACAACACACTCAACCCTGGACCCTTCCCATGAGTCTTGTCTTTGCCCCTGGACAACCCAGGCGGGCAGCTGGAATAAACATATCTGAAAACACTTGCAAAGACCCTTCCCTGCTCTTTGCCACCTATGCAAGCACATTCAGAAGCTTGCAGCACAATAGGAAGCACCCCCCGGCCGCAACAGCAGGCACACCCAGGGTGGCAAACAAAATGTAGCAGAAACTGCAGCCATAGCAGGAGCCACAGGGTGCCCCGGCGGGCATGGGATGTTGGGTTAAAGTGTAGAGAAAAACCAAAGCAGCGGCAGAAAAACAGCGGGGCTGGACAGGAGCAGCCAGGCACCCGCAAACAGCCAGGAGATGCTCCCTCAGAGTTCCAGGGGGAGGGGCTTGGGGTCCCAGGTTTTCCCCTGGAGCACCCGACTAGATGGTGAGTTCCTTTTCAGTGAGAACGGGTGTTGTAACTAAAAGGTCCCAGTTCAATGGCCGGTCTTATGATCAAAGGCTCACCCATGGTAGGAGAAGCAGTAAAAGGCTGGACTCTGCAGTAGCAGCAACTCGACTGTTTTCCTCTGATCCCAAGAGCGAGAGAGGAGCTGAGCACAACCCCCTGAGCCTCCAGCCAAAATCTCCCAGTACCTGCACTACCCAAGAAAAAGACCCCACCCAGGAGGGTAGCCAACTGCACCCTTCCCCTACTCCTCCTCCCAGCCACATCCTTTGTCTCTTAAGTATCGGTTGTTCCCACTTCTTAGGCAAAAAATGGGAAAAAACTCCCTGAGAGAAAGAAAAGACCAAAAAAAGGAAAAGTCCTAACCTCCAACAGGCCTCAACTTGTTGTTCTTGTTGTGTCAATGTTCATAAAACATTGTCATTAATATAGCATTCTCAGCTTTTGCTGTTTGAATCTGTGTTCCAGTTTTGGGAGTTACAGAGCCTAACAAAGAAAATAGTTCAATTTCCCTCAATATAGGACCTAAAACATATAACTCTATCTGTAGATTTTCTTCTTTCAGGAAAAGAGAATTTCATGGGAAAATGCAAACATATATTTCTTCAGTCCAATATATGCAATTGCACTATTTTTGTGTTTTCACTATAAAAAAATGAGTTACACAATACTAAGACATTTCATCCAGATTTACTCCTGGGAAGCTACATATTTAACAAAGATACCAAGTTAGCCAAGCTAAGGTCTTGTGTAATGCTAAGCAGACTTAATTAACCAATTTCTGCCAAAACAAATTTTGAATGCTTTCTTCTCCACCTCATTGTGGTTTATCCTTATAGACGCTGCCTGTTCTCATGGATCTAGCCAGAACTACCATACCAATCCAAATATAAGGTGACTTCAGATATTCAGAAAAATGAGACCACCCTCATTTTTCAAAGACTACATAGAAAAATCAGCAAAATTTATTAATAAAAAATAAATTCTCTCCTGGAACTTCTTAGACCATATTCTCCAGCCTCAGCTTCCAAAAGACCTTCCTCCTCATGGTCAACTTGCCAGGCATGCTGATGGCTGGCTGCACATCTGTTAATTGAGCTCTTCTCGTGCAGGGCCTGGATCAACCACACAAATTGTGCATTTCCACAGCTTGTGTGCAAATCCACAGCTGGATTTGGACTTTGGTAGAGCAATCAGATGAGGAAAGTGAACAGATGGACCAATTCCAAGCCATCCAAGCAACATAGCAGACTACCAACATCTATCTTTCTTCAAAACCTTGAACTGAATGGGCCTGGGCTGCTGCCTGTACTACCCCTGCCTGTGTGAGGCTGGGAAATTCAGAAGGCTCATCATATAAATGGAGTTTTAAAGGAGGCCAGACAGGGAACTCACAGAATCACAGAATATTCTGAGTTGAAAGGATCCACAAGTCCAACTCTTAAGTGACTGGCCAGTAGAGGAATGGAACCCACATCACAGAACCTTAGTGTGATAAGCACCATGGTCCAACCAACTAGGCTAATCTCATTTAACTCATGCCTTATCAATACAGGAGTAAGTTGTGGGACTTTTTACCTTTAGTTTTGCCTTTCAAGCAAGCTTCATAGAAATGTAATGGAGTACCACTAAAAGTAGCGCTTCTACATTTTGCCAAGCATGGGAAATGTTTTTCCTTCTTTTACTCCCCACCCTGCTCCCCCAGAAGTATATCTAAGCCAGCATGGTATTACATCACCCCATGAATATGTCACTTACAGATTCTAGCTTTTAATCTTCCAGTTAAGTTTATGATAATTCTTTCATTAGTTACTCATTTGTTGTTTCTTTCAGAGCTTCCTTCAGAGCTATGACTGTTGTTTAAATTTTCATAAATGCCATGGTCATATCCTAGCTGAGGGAATATGAGAACAACTCTGCACTTACTACTCAAGTAATATCTAACAAGGTGAACTGACTTAGAAAGAGTAATAAGCTTGCAAAATTAAATCCTCCAACTTTGGAAATAACAGAAGCCAGTCCACAAACAGGCATATATTTACCCAAACATATAAAAACCTCCTTGTACAGCACTATTTACCTCCTTATTACCAACTAAACTAATGGTAGTGTAGTTGTGCCCACTGAAATGTGAAGATAAATTCAAGACAATGGGGTTGTCTAGCCTGGAAAAAAGAAGACTCGGAGGCGACCTTATTGCTCTCTACAACTTCCTGAAAGGTGGTTGTAGTCAGGTGGGGGTCAGTCTCTTTTTCTAGGCAACAACTGACAGAAGGAGAGGACACAGTCTCAAGCTGCATCAAGGAAAATATAAGTTGGATATTAGGAAGAAGTTTTTCACAGAAAGAGTGATAAGGTACAGGAATGGTCTGCCTGGGGAGGTGGTGGAGTCACCATCCTTGCATGTGTTCAAAAAACGACTCGATGTGGCACTCAGTGCCATGGTTTAGTTGAAGTGTTAGGGCATGGGTTGGACTCGATGATCTTGAAGGTCTCTTCCAACCTAGTCATTCTGTGATTCTGTGATTCTGTGATTCTGTGATATGATCCTCCACATGCTCAGAATTCACTGAGTATCTGTAAGGTATTCTGGTTATTGTGCCTGGCTTCTTTAGGATAATTGACTGAAAATAGTAAAGTATACACTTATTATTTTCCAAAGTAAACCTAATATCATTTTTTGTGAGCAGAATTTTCTGGGAAATACACGATCAGAAGTGAGAAAACTGCACCTGTAGAATACAAAAATCGGCTGATCTCCGAGTGAAATCAGTGATTGTGAGAAAGCAATTCATTTTTTAGATAATGCTATTTGCATATGAAGGGGAAGCTTTCCACAAAGAAAGGACAAAGACTGCTTGTTCATGACCTTCCATAAAGATCCTGATCATGCCAAAGCCATTTCCCTTTACAGACAGGTGGGCTAACGCCTGGCAAACAGCAGGGAGGGAGGGAAGCATTTTACTTTTGGTATATGAACAACGTCAGTGATTTCTCAGATAGTATCTCAGAAATGTAATGACCACAGTGTGGCCCGGAAATGAGCTGTAATGAACAGCATTGAATCAATTCATCTTTAAATGCAGCAAGAACAAAGCATAATAATTATCCACAGCAGCTTAAATTGAGAAAACCACAAATGGATTTGCCTTTTGAAAGTCAGGGAAAAGGCTAAGAAATGTTGCAGCCAAAGGCTAAAAGAGTTAACTTAGGTCTCTGAATGTCAAGACTTCTGCTTTCTACGCATTGGCTCAGAGGTTTCTGATTCAAGTTGATGGCCAGCATGCTTTTATCAGACGTTAGTGTTTATAGAAGCAATACAAACCAGGATTTTGTTAAATGTATATATTATGTCAGATCAAACTATAAATTGAAACATCTGTGTCCACGTTAATCTCAGATACAGCAAGATTATTTGAATTGTGTGTTTCCTTTTGTGACCTTCTTAGATGCAGTTTTGTTTGAAAGGGGGAAGGGGTAGTTTTCTTAACTTTTTATTCCTAAGTAACAATGCCAATAGTCCAGTATAACAGCAATATCTTTTAAAATCACCCAGCTGAATAGCAAAAATCCTTTAGTAATTTCCCAGTATTGTTATACAGGGAGTTCTAAAAAATAAACTATAGTCATATAAATAGAGGCATATAGTTTTAAGCATGCTACAAGCCATTCATGACATAAGTATTCAATTAAAACTGCTTTTATGAGCAATAATCACATTCTGAAAAGGCAAACACAAACAGTTTGCGGATATAGCCATAATGCCTGCAAAATGAACTTTTAAAAAAAGCAGGTAAACAAAGTTCCATCTCTCTGCTACTTAAATAAAAGATTTTAAAATTCTTTTGCTCCTGCCTCCAGGACACAAGGGAAAGGAATGAAAATTATTTTTTTATTATTTTAAAAATAAAGTAATTATTTGCCTTCATGCATTAATATTAGCAAAAAACAATCTCAGTTTAACTGAAACTATGATTACAATAAACAAATTTCAGTTACGGAAGTAATAGAACAGAACAGCTGTAGTTTCCAACAGCATAAATCTGGTTAACTGGCAACAGTATAGCACTTTAAAGAAGTAAGACAGAAACTTTTAGCTTTATAGGTCACTTCATATTTACTCTTGAGTTGCAAGTAATTTAGGACAAAATTTCCTGGTATCTACCTCTCCTCTAGAAGTACATATTGGTTTAAAACCCACTCTTAAATCCATAGAAGCCATTTTTATTACACCAACACAATATTACAAAATAGCCAACAAAGTTTTTAAGGAACACCTCTTCCCCCATTCTTCTGACTCTCCCCTTTAATCTCTTTGTTTTGAATGCTATTTCATTCTCAGATCTTAACCCACTGCCTGCCATGCCGATTCTGATTAACTACAGTAATTTATCAAAAATTGAATGAGGTCAAGGCTGAAAAGGGCTTACATAAAATAGAGATGATGATCAGTATTTTATTATATGAATTTGGAGGAGTGGTATAGGGAATTTCAGAAAAAAAATTTTTCTGGACCACAATATAAACATATTTTACAATATCTACAAAACATTTACAGTATACAATATAAACTAGAAGCACATCTTCTGAAATCCAGTTGCTTAAGATGACTGACTTTATCTGTTAAAAGTTATTTTCTAGTTTTTGATATCATCCATAGTATGAGTTGTGGTATCACACCTCCCAGCAAAGCTACACTTGGTATTACTGTGCCATTAAAAAAAGCTACTTCAGGCCACTGTTAGCACTCCATCCCTTAGCAAATGGTGTTGAATAAAATGCTGGCTAGATTTTATTTTGTCCCTAAATTTATTTCATAAATTCTTCACTCTTCAGAGGGCAACAGATATGGAAACCTAGTTTAGGCACAAAGAAGCATAAATAGATCATCTGAATCTTTAACATTGACTTGAATTAAGTTGGGCACATTAATATCCCATCTCCTTTCAGTGATGTTGACTTGTATAGCAGAGAGATATACAGATTTATCATGACTATCTGAAGGAATGCTTTGTTTATCACACCTGAGAGAGTGGAGCACTAGAATCTATAATCTCTGATAAAAGACTTTTTAGATTCTCAGATTCTGGGGAAAGTTTTTAAATTTACAAATTCCAAAATTTACTGAGAAAGAGTGCAGGAGAACTTACTTACTTCTGGCTGAAATTTCTCATATCAGTGATGTTTTCCATTATAAAAATTAAAAAATTATCAAAAATATAGTTTTCACTGACAGAAATTGTTTCAGTCAAAACTGAAACAAAATTAAAAGCAGGCTCTATCTGAATTAGATCCAACTTCACATTTTCAAAATGACAGCCTGAAATCTATTAGTTTCGGTTCCTGTACCTCAAAGATGTTAACTTATGTTAAATGAAACTCCGTATCCATAGATACTTGGAAAATACACATTGATAAGGAAAAGTTTTACTATTGCTTAGCTTCACCCTCCTGTTTTGTGTTGAAGAAAATATCACCTTCATATCACAGGAACATGTTGGGGGGAAAGGTCTGATCATCTCCATTTTCTGTACAAATCCATCACTGAAAATAATCAATTTAGAATCCTATACTGGCACTGAACTAAAAAGATTCTGGCAGTAGCCAGTAGGGCAGTGGGAATTCAGGGAAAACAAATAGCTCCATGATCCACTCCCAGTTTGCAAAGAGACCTCTTATACAATAGTTATGCACCTCTCCTGGGAAATGAACATGCTCAAATACCTCTCAGAAGTGCCTGTATACCAGTGCACACAGTGTGGGAAACAAACAGGGCTTCATCTCATTGTGTTTACAGAGACATGCTGGGACAGCTTGCATGATTGTAATGTTGTCATGAAAGGCTACCTGATTTTAGGAAAGGACAGAAAGACATGGTGGTGGAGCTGCCCTTTCCATAAAGGAAATCCTGGAATGCATGGAGTTTCACATTGGAGAGGATAATGAACTACTCAAGAGTTTCTGGATTAGCAAAGAAGTGCAGACTTTTGAGGGTGACACAGTGGGTATTTGTTACAAGCCACCTGAGCAGGAAGAGGAAGTGGATAAGGGGGACTTCAACCACCCTGCCATCTGCTGGAGAAGGCACATAGCAAAGTGCAAACATGCCAGGAGGTCCCTGGAAAGCACTCCTAATAACTTTCTGATACAGGTGGTAAAAGAACAACAAGGAATGATGTGCAGCTCAAACGAAAAAGAAGGGCCTGGTTGGAGATGTGAAGTGAGGGGGCAGACTTGGCTGCAGTGACCATGAAGTCATGGTGTCCGGCATCCAGCAAGGAGGAAGCAGGGTAATGATTACAACTGCAACCCCAGATTACAGGAGAACTAACTTTGTCCTCTTTGGGCACTGTCTTGGAAGAATCCCATGGCACTTGTTATGTAAAGCTCACTGAAAAAACTGCATTGGCATTTAGAGAAGCAGAACCACCTCCAAGCAACTGGATGTTAAGTTAGCTATGCAACCATAAGCCTAAAGCAGCATCTAAGTGAGATTTTGAACTATATTTATAATGCCATTTTTTCTCACTTGGACCTGTAACACAAAAGCCATGGGTTTCCATTGCTCTAGATTGTCCCAAGATGTACACCAAGATCTACAAATTTCTTGCATTGAAGCAGCATTCAGCATTATTTGACCTTAAATTAAAAGGGAGAGAAGACACGAAGAATTAGAGTTACAACCTGAAGTTTTCAAGAGTGTCAATTGATGGAAGCTAGTCACCCTGCAGAACTCAACACTTACTACCACTTTCTAATGCATCTGAAACAAAATCCTTTGACCTTACTGTCCCAAGATATAGCTAAAGTAAAATAAACACATACAAAATCAAAAATTATTATTAAGACACAAGTCTCTTCCTCAGAGAGATAAAGGATGATACAGAAGATAAAGGACAAAATACTTATGAAGTATATTAATCACTTTGCCAAATGTTGAACTGGAAGGTTCTCAGTTAAGAAAAAAAGAAGGTAGAAGATTTTGCATACAATAATAAAAAAATAAAATCCTGTGAGGATAGTATAGAGTCCAGCAACCCATAAAGTAAGACCTGATACTAACTTTCTTCAAAGCCATTTCCAAAGTGTGAAAAAAACCTCTTACATTTAAAGAAATACTCACAGCACATTTTTTGTCACTTACTTGTTTTTGTCTGAATTCAAGAAAAATAAAATGGCTAATGGACTGCTAAAATGTTTCAGTTCCAAGTCTATAGTCATCTATTCTGAGAACTATATAACCAATCTATCAGGATTTTCAGTTTTTACCTAGCAGCCTTGGGGCTTTAATAAAAGCTTATTATTTATGTGCACGGAGTTTAGACAGTAAATCTGGAGCTTTTCTGAGTCCTTGGATCACTT
>VZTN01021350.1:130069-159818 GCA_013400515.1 Erpornis zantholeuca | reverse complement strand
GAAAAATAGTTTGGGATATAAAATACAACCTGAGCACTAGGGAAACTGATGTGACACTTCCTGCTCTGGCAGAGATTTTCTGTTTGACCCTGGAGAAGTTCCTTGCATACAATTGACCACTGTCACAACCTTTGGCATTTTATTAAAACCCAAAGTTTTACAGTCTAGCTGATTATTGTAGAATTTAGTAATTTATTTTAAAAAATAAAGCAGTTAAAAAACATCGGTGTTGCTCAAGACTATTTTTACCTCACTGATTTTCAAGCCACCTACAATATTAGTATTATTACTACTACTATTATTAAGACACTACATTCACAAATTTGACCTTTTAAAGTAATATCTTTGGGAGAGGATAATGATTTTTGTTTTTTGCTTTTTTTCTTCTTATCTTAGTTGGTATAATTTTAAACTGTAAGGTGAGGAAGACATACATATGTACAAGTGCCACGAAAGCTAATAGGAGTCCTGTTGTGTTTGTGCGAAAAGTTAAAAAAGACAGACATGTTGGAGGCATATGTTTGTCACAATTTGTCACAGTACAATTCTTTGTATCAGAGTGAAGGTACTGCAGAGCTGGAATATTCCTGTTGGGAGACCTTCACAAAATGCCTAGCAAATAGGGAGGAAAGAATGTTGCACTTTCAGCATCAGGCGCTTTTCTCCTTGGAGCTGGTAGCAAACAGAACCCACTGCTGTTTGGCTTTGCTTCTCAAAGAGGAAAGGATATGATATCATCAGTATTTACTCTTGGCCACTGAATCATCACACCATCATGAAAACGGAGCACCTGGCCACTCTCACTCACCCTAGATGACACATGCTTTCCTGAGTCATGCTCTAAGGATTGGTTAGTGTTTGCTTGGACTGCCATTCCTGAAATGGCAAGATCTTTCTCCTGACCTTTTAAATGAGTTGAAATATTTTTTCTTCTACATGGCTCCCAGCTTAAATCGTTTGTTTGATCAGAGCCTCTCATGCTTTATCCTTCAGGATTGTTTTACCTCACTATATACATCTCATAAGGCTTTTGGCTGCCAGTAATAGATTTATACTAGAGAGCAAACTTACAGTGTTTTATCTCTAAATTCCCCCAATTCCCTGCCACTGCTCTGTTTTCCCTCACACCTTGACCCTAATCAGTAGTTTAATACTAGTGAGGGTGGTGTATCAGGTGTATGCTCCTCCTCGTCCACAGTCCTCCTCTTCCTTGGGCCAAAGGACCTCCAGTCACACAAGGATTGTATCAACCCCCCTGGCCCTCTGCGGTATTGAGGGCAAAAACAGGGACACTGAAAAACAGTGCATTCTCCTTGTAATATTTAGTATTTCTTCCTTGGCCTCCTCCTCACCTGTTTAGATGGCAAACTCTGCGGTTCTCAAGTTTTGTATATTGTAAGTCAGCCAATACACTCATTGTACTTGTAGGGGATAAATCAAACCATTGCATTTGTAATGAGAAGGAGTGCTGAACAACATTCTGGAGATTTTTATAAGGCAGAAATACTCACTTTTCAACCAACTATGGAAACTATGGGCTTCACTGGAATTACAAGAATATGTGTTTTGATTTTGTGGCTTTCATATCGAGAAGGAGAATAAGAATGGAAGAAACATAGCATTTCCATTAGGTCAGAGCTAATGGGTCCTGGGAAGCAGTAATTCTCTTAGTCTTGGAAGAAAAATATTTAGTTATAATGGCATCTATCTTGTGGGTGCTGTCTCATTTAGGCCCAGATATCTTGCATTCTCTTAATTACAAGAGTTCAAGTTCATTTCATCAGCAAGAAGTCAGCTATCACAACCAAATGGGCTGATATCCATCAGCCTCATTGTGTCTCTCCCAACTCCTTGTTGTCCCAGTTTGTCAGTAGTGATATCCTGGGCTGGTTATATGCCTGTTTTTCTGTATTGCTCTAGTATTTTCTCCTAAAACTGAGTCAGAGGACAATTGTCCTGTCTTTCTGGGAGTATTCAAGAACCCTCTAAGGAATGTGTCACCTAAAGATCACCCAAACTTTTATGTAATTAATATTCATTTACACGGAGGTATGTGAATGGGCAAAAGCCCATTTCCATTGGAATCAGTAGAAAAAGTCCACAGCTTCACTGTCAGAGGAGACAGACAGTAAATTCACCATTACTAGCTGTGTGAATACCCCAGCTCCCCAGGCAGCCCTGCTCCCCAGGGTGTGATGAGAATCATGGTGCAGAGACAGAGGCAGCACAGACTCAGGTATGTCCTCAAAGACCCATTGCTGCCAGCTCCTGCCTTCCTGTGGCCATTTACACTTCTCCTCAAGAATTGACCAGTGGAAGTGCAGCAGCAAATTAGTCCTTGACCATCTCTGGGCCCACCTGGCCACCCATTACATATTTCCATCCAAGGCGTGATGCTTTGCAGGTTATGGGACTTCACTCCCATAGTGGTGACCAAGCAACAGGGCTGGGGTCCCAGCAAGTTCCCTTTTGTTGTGTGACTTATGTTCCCTGCAGGGTACTGTTGATGCCTTGGGTTTTAACTTTTGTATTTTTCAAATTCTGTTCTGCCTAGTGTGTAACTTTGAAGCCTGTTAGCTGCTGTTCTCTTTTGCCAGTTAGATTAACAAAGTCTCTCCAAGCCTGCTCTCCAAGGACACCCAGACTGTCCTAGGCCCAAAATGTGTAAACCAACATCTTGGGAAGGAAGGCAATCTTGGAGAAATGACATCATTAACTGAAGCTTTAATTGGAGAATTAACCCTGATATGTAAATGAACCAAACTTATAAAAGTGTGAAGAACTTGTGACCTGCTCTCCATCTTGGTATCAGTCTTGGCATCCATCTTGGCAGTAGCCTCTGAACTCCCCATGGTGTATCCTTGAAGGCTCTTCAAATAAATACCAACCTTGTTCCCTTATTCCTGTCTAGTGTCTCTTTTTTATGTGGCCACCTCAGGCTTCACTGTGTAGCCCAGGGGCAGGGTCCTGGAGATATCCTCACAGATACAGCTCTTCCTCACACAAACTATGAGTGTTTACAGCCTCATGGCCTCTTGGTCTTTCCTTAATGCTGGCTTCTCGTTATTGGAGGAGTGTGTTCACCTCTTTCCCTCTCCCACAGACTGACACAGTAAAGATTCCCTGTGTCCCTTGAAAACAGTGAAAACGGATGCCATCCACTTAACTCTCATGGTTTCTGAGTTTATGCAATACTTCATCACCACACTTACAGGACTGAAATTAGCCAGCAGTTATTGTTTGCATTATTACAGGCAGCCCACAGCTAGGGAGTCAGTATGTGGTAGCCAAAGTATGCACTTTGCCACCAATCACAGGTGGTGACAATACAGTGTACACTTCGCTGCCTGCTGTCATCACTCTCAACAAGACATTTCAGTGGTGTTGAGCTTTGAAATCAGATTTCAAGGCGACAAGAGCCCTCAGGATTGTGGAATTTAAAGTCAGTCTTTATCTTCAAGGCAGCCTGTGCAGCTAACGTGCCATATTTGTGTTTATGCTAGTGCTACATCTGTAATCCTTAAGATTTGCCAAACTGATCACAAGGTAGCCACAGGGGAAGGGAAAAGGAAAGAGAAGAGAGAGATTTAATCAGGGATAGATTTCCAATGTGTTGTCTATTAAAACAAGTTCGCCTTTGCTACGTGAGGACTGCAACACAGTGGATCTGTCTAGTGCTCTTGTGGCACTGACATGTTGAAAGCCACATCACAGGCACGTCAGTTCCCCGTCTCCACAGGGGAGAGGCTTCTTTCTTCAAATATCCTCTCCTGCTTTTTTCTGTGTTGGTTTTGAAGGCTTTCACCTCTTCTGTTGCTATTTTCAAAGGGTGGGAGGAAAGATAAGGTTGCAAGGCAGTGTGGACATGGTTACATGGTCCAGTCCCTGGTGAATGTGCAATGGCACATGGAAAACAAAGGGGAAGGGAAGGGAAGGGAAGGGAAGGGAAGGGAAGGGAAGGGGATTTTCCACACAAAACCACTGTTCCAGATTCTGCTGTGGCCAGTNGAAGGGAAGGGAAGGGAAGGGAAGGGAAGGGAAGGGAAGGGAAGGGAAGGGAAGGGAAAAGTGTAGAGGCAGTTTGGGAATTAATCTGTACTTTCACTTCAGAGAATTCACAACCATAACTGAATAACACAATAATCACGAAAGAAGTAAATTCTTCAAAGGAGCGTTCTGGTTCCTCCTAGGTGCATTTGTGTGGTACATCTACATTTGCTTTCACTATACAGTGCATTATGTCTCCCAGGGGTGGATCTGGCCCACTGAAGTGTGGTGGTGCTCAGGGACAGTCCAGGTTTGTCTCTGTCTATCGGTAAAGAGAAGATAACTCTAAGTTCTATCCATCTTTGAGAAATCCATAGGCTCAGATACTGAAAGAAGAGTTTGGGAAGGTGAGGCAGAGTGGGGAAAATAATAGAAACTTTGTTTCAAACATTGACATGTTATTTTTTGCCCAGGATACAAAGAAAGTCATAATAAATCAATTAGCTCTTTTGCTGATATCTTTGACAGCTCAATCTGGAATAACTTGAAGTATAACAAGGCATTTTATGAAATTCACTTGCACTTTTTTTTAGGTCCATGGTGAGACGGAGAAGCAGAGCTGATCTTGGGGTGCTTGGGTGGGCTTCTGCCAGACTGCTCTGCCCTCTGCAGTTATAAAGCTTCGGTCAATGATCACATCATTGGGAGATTTCACTGCCACTGAATTTCATCTACACACCACTGAGGCCAGAAGGATTTCTCTATGAGCAGAAGTAGTAAAAATTGAACTTTAAACATAAATGAATGTCTACATTTCACTAGGAAGTTAGCCAGGGGACATACCACTGAAATGAAGAGCATGGGCTCTTAATGATGCAGCAAGACAGAAGAAGGTAGTCAGCCGTTGCCAAAAATTTTACTGGGGAAAATGTGCAAAAATCCCCTTAATCTGAAAGTGCCTCAGCACTTTGGCAGTGATATTAAACACAGAGCAGCAAATTGTTGTCCTTTACTTATCTCTGCTTCTAATTCAGTCATTTTATTTACTGTGTATTTGTGTACTGAGCACTTTTATGGGGATCTGCGGGATTTAACTGTTACTGGTTTGGCTGCTGCACTTAATGTCATGCAGCAGCACCTCACACATGGGAGTAATTTTAGATATGCTTTTTTTATACAAGTGGATATGGCTTTTCTGTTTGCTTTGTCATAATCTGGGGTAACTCTGAAATACCAAGATAACTGATACTTAAGGAGGAAGTCAATCCCTCTACTCCCTGAAAGCAGAGTCTGTGCTCTGTGGTGGCTACTGGGGCACCTGGTTTGTCTTCAGACAGCAGAGAGCAACATAGGGTCTTGCCTTCAATCTTCCTCCTTGAGATGCCTTGATGCACCTTGGGCTTATTGAAGGATTCTACCTACAGAGAAGAGAGGAGAAGGCAGGATGCCAGCAGTGTCTCCAGTGACTCGGTCATTCAGAGCACATTTAAATGACTTTGAGTAACACAGACCTGGCTCATTGCAGTTTTCAGAATCAGAATTAGGCCATGCTTCCAGAGCATGGCCAGCACTCCCTTGTTTAACGCCAAATGGTACCTGCTTTTCGTTTGGCTTAGTGACTAAAGCAACCCTGGTGGCAGCTCACCTATGTCGCCCAGCTCTTCAGGGGTCACAGCCAGCACTTCCTTTTAGGTGACCCTGGAGTGGAGGGCAAATAGTGATATAAAAACCTGCGTGCCAGTTTTGAAAAGTCAAGGAGACATTTTCACACAGTCTCAGATTTGGCTAATGAAATAAATAGCAGCAGAGTTAGGTCAGCACAGAGTCAAAATGAAACTTGGACTTCACCTTGCTGATCAGCAAAAGAGGCCATTTTCTCTTCACACATGCCTTGCTAATTGGGTTCTGTGTGAGGCTGCCTCTGGCCACCAACAGCCTTATCACTACAGCCTCTGGTCACTCTTCATTGCCTTCCAGTTTCCTCTGGTGTCTGCACTTCTGCACAGAGTCTCTCTGCAAAGTACTCTGCACAAATCTGTAATAAGTAGGCTAAGTGCACCCTTGGAGAACTGATGGACTTCAAAAATATGTATCTCAGATTCTCTAAGTAATGCCAAGGTAAACTTTCACTTCCCATTAATAGATTTGACCTGACTGAAGTCAGTGGGAGTTTGCTATTGACTTTAATGGGAGGAGAATTTTATGCCATTTGTGTTCAGCTTCTGCCCATACTCACAATCTCCTTGGAAAAATGTAGCCCTGAGACAGGAAGTGACATGTGAAACCAGAAGAAATTGATTTATTTGAGAAGAAACAGAGAATGGCTTAGAAATTGCAATAATGAATAGAAATGCCACATGACCTTTAATAATAATTTTCCTTAGAAAATTTTTCTCAAAAAGGCAGGTCTCACCTGTGAGAAGCACATGGGCACTGTCTGGCTAAAGGGAAATCGTTAGTAGGAATCCCTCAGCTAAACACACCAGTACAGATGCTCCCGAAGCTGCTACATCTGCTTCTTTGAAAAACACTTCTTCCACATCCTCTGCTACAGTGCCAATGTGCACTCTTGGGAAATGGATAAAAGCACACTCCAGATTTTCACATGCCAAAGTGGGAATAATGATTCACTAATTAATCCCTCCTTAACAAAGCAACAGAACACTTGAAGAAAAGAAAAAGCAGTAAACACTATTAGGATTTTCTGCAACACCAGAGAAAAATGGGAACCATTCTAAAATTAGGCACATGTGTGCAGGAGGAGCAACATCCTTCAGCATATCTTGCTCAAGGTACTCATGAGATGAACCTTTCTCTAAGTGGGATTTGTCTCACGCATGTAACCTATTAAAGAAAAAAAAAATGAACCGAACGCAAAAATTTGCTCCCTAAACGTGTGTTTATGTTTATCCCATTATTAAAATATTGCTCAAGACTTATATTATCAACAAAAACAATACAACCTTTACAATCCTTCTAGGGTGAATGATGACGATCAACAAAAACTAGTGTTGGTTGTGCAAATTGAGGGCCTGGAGGCACTGAACTTACTCAGTCAAGTTTCTCCTAAGACTTCAAAGCATTCTGGAGAGCAGAATACATGCAACAAGACTGTTTGGGTCAGTGCTTCCTTTTTTAGTATTCATTTTCTGTCCTCCTTTTACTGGCTGATTTCCAAAACGTGGGCCAACATCTTGGAGCCTAAACACAGACTGCAGAAAACAAGCCATGCAACCATTGCTTGTTTTGGTGCAAAAATAATGAATTTAGTCTGGGGAAAAGAAAAGGGGAGTCTGCTTGCAGCAGCATCTCACTCTATCCTGCACAGAAGGAACAAAACAGTAATCCATCTTATTCTAACATATATAATTTATAATATGTTTATGCTTTTTCTTTGCTGACAACTTTAATAAGTAGTTGCTCTACAGTCTTGAACAGAAAAATACTACAGTCCTTGGCTTAGGTTTAACCCCTTCCTTTCAGCTGTGCTGCAAGAACTTGGAAGGGGACCACTAGGGATATTCCCGTCCATCATGCTGTTGTTGATATCCCTACCTGATGACAAAGAAACCACCCACCATCGCAGGCCTCTCTGCATACAAAAATTACTGGCCTATCCATCAGTCCAGTGGAGAGGGCTGACAAGACATACTACACTCAAATGTAAAACACATGGCTGCAAAACACTTAGTTTCCTGGCAATAATTAAGAATGCTACTTGGCAGGTTGGCAGCCACATAAAACAACTGTTAGTCAGCTTTAAATTTATTGCTTTCCCAGCTTATTGAAATGAAACCCATATTATAAACGTATGTATGAAACGAGGCCTCAGATGATGAAACGACATGCACATAAAGTCAAGGCAGAAGTAAATTGTCTCAGGAGAGCTTTTAAATGTTGCTGTGTCCTAAAGCAAGCAGACAAAAGTGCACCTTCTGGGGTGAGCCACCTGGAAACTCACCTGCCTCTACCGGCTTACTGCCACCGAGCAGACAAAATATCAAAAGCTTCAAAATGCTTGCTTATTTTTGTGCAAAACAAAATGGAGAAAAGCTAATTGCCATTAAGTTTGCTTTCCCCTTTACAGTTATCTAGGGAGAGCTGCCTTGTGTGGGATATATGCATGCAGGCAACCTTATTATGCCCTCTGCAATTACTGCAAATGAAATAAAACTGTTGCTGGCCACATTTCTGCTGTCTCTGTGCCATTTTACCTGGCTGATGTGGCAGCGCAGCCCAGCGTTACTGTGCTGGTGATCCCCAGGATCCCAGGATCATAACCTCTTCCCCTTGCTGATCAGCAGGCGTCAGCTGTAACCTCCCATAGCCTCTGTTCTTGCTGGTGGCCCAAACAGCTGTCTCTGACCCTCCCACTTCATGAGCCAAGCTCTCCTTTCCTCAGCTTGCCTCAGAAAAATCTGGTCCGCCTTGACTTTGTTTTGTGAACTTCTGGGAATGAACACAGGCTGCCAGGGAAGGGGACAGTGGCTTCTCCTGCATCATTTGTGAGTCCATGGCTGTCCTGCACCCAAGGGCTGCATGGCATTCCCTGACCTCAAACACTGGAGGGGAACCCATTCTACTCTGGGTGTCTGGGCAGAGGATTCAACTGCAGCACAACAGTGCAATACGTTTGTTTCCTGCTGGAAAAGAAAAAAGGAGGGACTTTACAATTATCTAGCGCCTGCTTTTAAGGGTCCTGAAACGATTTCAAAATTTAGATCCAAATCCCGTAAACACTTTGCCATATGACTGACTTGACTTGCATGAAGCAACACTTGCCGGCTCTCTTTGAGGTTTCTTGTAAAGAAAAGCTCTACATGTGCTAAAGTGTTTGCAGAATCAGCTCCTTGGAGCTAAATTCTTATTTTGAATAGTTCCACTGCTCTTCCTGCAGTCACTGGTCTCTTGGGGACATTCAAGCTTCTTCTAGGGTGGAAGAGCGTTAGGTTTTGGGGCTGCAATAAGCCAATGCTGCACTGCTTGCTGCTCTGAGACCATTCCTCTGCCCTGATAAGAGGATCAGTACAAATCTGCCTGCAGTAAGAATGGCTTTCCTGGTGAGTGACTGTTTGCAAGGGATTCATTGAGCTGACATAACCTTAAGTATACTGAAATCAAAGGTAATCTGGTACCCAGAAACTACATTAATAATGTGCCTGATCATCTGTTTGCAAGTTCTTGGCAGATTTTCCAATGGAGAATGTTTGTAGCTGATTTACTTAGACCTTAATGTGTGTTCCTAGGAATGGCACATTGAATTTTTCCTGAAGAGCTTGGTGCATATGGCTTGGTACCAAGAAGCCATATAATCAGCATGTATGCTCAGTTAGTTTTGCTACTACACTGAGATTCGGGTTTTTTTGGTTTTGTGGGGATTTTTTTGTTTGGTTGGGGTTTTTCGATTTTTATTTGGTTGGTTGATTGGTTGGTTTGGTTTTGGGGGTTTTCTTGGAACGGTGTTTGTTTATTTGTTTGTTGGGGTTTTTTGTTGTTGTTTTAGAGTTTTTTTTTTGGTTTGGAGCTTTTTTGCAATAAATATTTCCCCAAAAAATCTTCACCTATGCTAGAATTTAAACGAAAGCTTCATATCCATTTGTAAAAATTATATGTGCCAAAATGTTAGACACATTTAGAAAAGCTAAAAAAAATCAGATTTGGAAAATAATTATTTAAGCGTACTTTTCTGGGCATAAGATCCATCCTGAATAATGGAAAATCAACAACTTTATCAAAACCAGTATGTGTCAGGGAAATGCAGCATTTCAAGGAGAAATACTTTAATGAAGCTCCTTGTATGATTATATCCAAATAGTGAAGCTGACAAGTCATCAATTGTTACAGCAGAAAACAAAAATCAAATTAGCTCTACAGAAACATGCAGCAGTCGTTTTGTCCCCAACAATTTTTTGCTCTCTTTTATAGTTAATACTTAATAGTTATACTTTTACACTGTCTCAGAGAGAAGCAATTTCACAGAAGAAGTGGGTGGTTTGAAACTAAGAATTTGGCATCACAGACCATGAAATAGCAAAATAGACACCCAAAGCCCAAAACACACTGTTACTGTTCTCCTAAACATTACCAAAATGTGTGTTCTTACTGACAACGTGAGTACCTTGGTACATAAAATCTCAAGGAAGGGAGCAAATAGTGTCTCCATGTGAAGAGGAGATATCTCAGCAGTCATGTGTTAGATGGAAAGGAGAAGGTGCAGGAACAGCAGGGAAGAGAGGCATATGTATGGAACTGACTGTAAGAGGGTTGTGCACTAAAGGAGTCAAAGGAAAAAAAATATAGGATAGGGAAAAGGCAAGATGAAAAGGGAGAATAAAGAAAGAGAAAGAGCGAAAGAGAAGGAGAGAAAGAGAGAAAGAAAAAGAGAAAGCAGAGGAATATAACGTAAGTGGAAAGGGAAGAAGAAACAATCCTAAGGCTGGGGTGTAAAAGGAACAGGATAATAGGATATTCATTCAAGAAAAAAAAATAGAAAAGGGGGGAAAAATAGTGTAAGGCAGTTGTAAATTGATGTGCCTTCTTTTTGTTTGTTTTAAAGGAAGCCTAATTCCAGGATATAACATTAAATAAAAAGCATGCAAGCTTTTTCTAGGGGTGCATGTATATACACTTCTGTATAAATAGATGCACTTGCACCCAAATGGACATCTTGAGCAGCCTATAAACTGTGCCACAATCCCCTCCAAAAAACCACAGCTGTAAACTGTGCACAAGCACACGTGGCTGCGTTAAATGGAGCCTAGTTGTGATAGATGGCTCTTGGCTGCTTAAAGATATTGCCCAGACAGCTTTCATCCCTTCTAGTCAGCCTGCTACAGCGGGAAAAGCACAAGGAAAGGGACAACAAAGTCCAGAGAGGAAAGGTTTGTCCAGAGGCCTTAATATTGGCTTAGGGAGGAGAGAGCAAAAAATAGTTGTGGAATAAGGAATTATTAAACTAGCTACCTGGAAAGTAGAATTAAATAAGGCAGAAGGATGAACAGAGAAACTTTTGGATGTATGACAAAACCATCCTTCGATGCTATATGCAAAGAAACACAGGAAAAGATTGCTGAGAAATCTTTTAGGAAAACATTGCTTTGGGCTGGTACTTAGACCCATATTTTTAGATGTTACCATAAAAAAAAAGCCCCAAACCTCCCCTGCCCCCAAACCCACCATGAAAACAAATGGAGGAGGAGAGCAATAAGGGAAATCAAAGCAGTACAAAACCAGACTACTTTCTCCCCTTCTTTTTCTTAGACTTGTGCTTAGCTGAAGCACAAGACAGTTTGCTGATATAGGGACTGCATTTCTATTGCAATTCCCTGCTTTGTTGTGTGAAGATTTTTTTTCAGTTTTGGCACTTTGGTCTGAAATTTCCCAGTAAACCCCCTTCACTTATGAAATAAAAAGTTAAATGTTTCTGATGAAATGTGTTGAGGCAATGCTGAAAACAATGCTGAATCAATTTTTTTTTTTAAATTAAGACAATTTTCCCATTTATAGATACTAGGTCTCATACTTATGTGTGCTCCTTAGTAATGGTTTGGTTTTTTTAAAAAAAGTTGTCCAACCTACACACTAACTTTTTTTGTGAACTTTTTGAGTAGTTTTTTTTGCTAAAATTCTTTTGTTGTGGGGATGAGGAGTTATATATCTTCCCTGCCTCCTGAAATTTCCAAATTTCCCCTTCTGATACAGACTTAGAGACTGCTTTCTGGCAAGTTTCCAGCTGCCAACTGAAGTTCCAGTCAGTAATGGCATTCTCTTAAAATATGTCAAGTGTAGAAGTTTTATGATGTACTGTACACACGTGCTACTAAAAATTTGCAGCAGGGCAAGTCATTTGTAATGAACTTTTTTCACTTGTGAATTATCTGCAGACAGACTGACTTTTTCTTTCCCCTAATCTGATTTATTATTTGCAGTTTGTTTCCAATTTCCACGGGTAATTTTTGATCTGCACTTTTTTCCCTCCACCACCTTTTAGTTTTGAAATTCTGATAATAAAAATTTGAAGTGGGGCTTTCAGCTGGTCGTTTGGTTTGGTTTTTGTGGCCTGATTGGATGAGGTAAATTCTCTATGTTTGTATTTCTGGTAGACATAGCCTCATCGTAAGTTATATACTAGCTTTTTATATGGCACAAAGTTTGATTACATCTAAGAAAAGACAAAAAGCACAACATAAGCTAATCAAAACTTGTGCTTGGATTTGAAAAGGAGTTTCTGTTTTGCTACAAATACGGAGATTTTTTTTTCTAAGTTGTTACGGACTTAGAGTCTGCTAAAACAATAGAAGCTAATATTTGCTGTGATTAAATTGCAGCTTGCAGGGACAGAAGGCAGAGGAGAAGCTGCTGAAAGATGCTGTTTGCTATAACAGAGTTACAGCATCACCCCTAAATATGGCCTCTAAACCACTGTGGCTCCACTGGACATTTACGGTTCTGTGATGGTGAGAGCAGAGGATGTGGGAACAGCCAGTTTCCACTTTTTTGGGAGTGGGAGGCAGTGCCTGCCTTTTGGGGGGTCTATCATAGCATCTACACCAGCACCAGGGGTACAGGAGAGCTGTGGTTGTTGTCTGGGGGTGAAAAAGCAAGGCAGAGACCACAAACGGGGTCCCGTGTTCCTGGACATCAAGCAAATGTTTAATGTCGAGGCATGTTTTATGTCAATCAAACACATAAACCACTGTTACTGTTACTGGGACTGCATGAGCCCATAAAGATGCACTTTTAAACCTTTAAAAGTAAGGTTCCGTAATTACAGCTCATAGAACCCTCCAGGTCCCAGGGGTGCCTTTCTGCTTTTAAGATACCCAAGGTGGATGAGGTAAAGGAGAAAAAAACCATCCTTAAAGCTCTGAGGGCAGAAAAATGCAAACGTTCTCCAATTCCATGCACAAGATCTCTCAAACCTTGATTTATTGGCTTTAATAACTGTGGGATTTCTCTCTGCTTTTTGGCTCGAGAAATTGAAGCCATGAGGTTGTGAGAATATCTTTCTTCCAGAATAATCTGCTCTAGTGCCAGTCATTGGGGGAAGCCAGCAGACTCACTTCATTTGAGCTGCAGGATCCTCTTTTTAAACTTCTTTTAAATCTAGCTTGAAAAAGCAGCCTCCTTTCACAATGGAAATGCCTCTTCTGGGTAGCAAAATGTGAGGCTCTGCCTTACAAAAAGGTGTGAGGGACTCGGCTGTGGTTAATGTCGCGTAACAATTTTATGATGCCACCACACCTCTCCATCAGCGAGACAGCTGAGTGTCAGGCTGCCACACTCACTTTCCTAGAGGTGCTTCAGGCCACTCCCCGTGCTGGATTTCTTCAGGAAATAATGATGGCTCCTCCCAGATAAATAAATGAGAAGAGGAATAAAGCATCCGAACTTTGCGGATGTGTGGAAGCCATGCATTTAAATCAGATTGCTCGAGCTATTACCATCCACCGTCTCTCATCATCCCCCCACCCCAGCAGACACTGCTGCCTTTGAGGTAGAACCCCTCAGTTTCACTCCTGACCACAGGGCATGAACCTCACCTCCCTGCCAGTCTGGAGGTGGAGAGCAGTCCCCTGAGGCAAGTCCCACCAGCTGATTTCACTCTCCTGCCACATGTCCCGGGCACAGGACAATTTCCAGCCATTTGGAATTTGGAAATACCCAATTTCCACAGGGTGTCCATTCCTTGACCACTGGCCTTTGGCAGGATTTTTCCTCTGTTAGGGTTTGTTTTCAGCTGGACCTGCAAAATCCCACTTTGGATTTTTTTGCATTTGGATTTAGAGACAGTGTCAGAAGTGCAGGGAGAAAAAAGTTGACAGTGCAGTGTAGTGCAGGTACTGGATAAAATAGATTCTTTTCCCAGGTATATCTTTAAACCAAAACAAGCCCTAGAGGTCACAGCAGCACTTTTTGAAATTTGCTATTAACTGTAATTCACAGAGGTCCGTGGACCAGCTCCACAGACACAAAACTTTCCACTGTCTTCCCCAGTGTGATGAGGACAGTTAGGACTGGTTGGGAATTTCCCAACAAAATGCCCTGTTGTTATAAAATGCCAGGTCATTGGTCCTGATATTTTCATTACAAGAAAGGTTTCTGAGGTCTGACATGAAAATTTTGAGCAAAACAAGAGAGCACATGGCAAAATAACTTGCTTTTCAGGGCACTCTTACCTGAACTGGACGGAGTTGAGCCTGGAAACTGTATTTTTCATATTACAGGTGAATTTCCAAGCACCAGGCTTGAAAGACCGATGTTAGCTTCTTTTTTTTTATGGGAAAACAGAGCTGGTGGGTCTGAGTGTTGCAGTCATTAGGATTCAATAAACCTGAGCCTTCACAAACAGGAAAACTTTCCAGTTCTCTGATGAAAAGCTTGAAAAACATTCAGTAAAAAAACAGCCTAATTTGCATTTTGTGTCTGTCCAACTGTTTATTTACATGTATAAATATCTTTTAATAAGGGAAACAACAGGAGGAACGAATTCTGATCTAACTATACATTGTTTTAGGAACAAAAAAAAAAAAAAACAAACCACAACCAAAAAACACAAAATAAACCAAAAAAAGCCCAGGAAATTCCAAGCTGATGTTCCCAGTAGACAGTACATCTGTCACTTACATCTTGATATGCTTTCTATTTCCCATGACAACAAGAATTTCCATTTATGAGGATTCTCTTTAACTTTGAATTTCCTGATTTTTGTCAGAATGGGGAACAGTTTAAATGCTCTACATGTAATGAGCAGTTTTAATATCTTGGTTGGCTATTGGAGACTAGTCTATTTTACTACACTATTTTACACACCCCTACACATTTCCAAGCTAGTAATTTCAGGGCTGAAGCATAACTAGACTTTCCTGAGTTGGCACTAACATGGGCAAAGAGACCTGGGTGCACTGTGCACCTTCTTTTCCCTGCAGGAGGGCTCCTCTCTACTTGCCGGGTGGGTTTCCCTGGCCCCTGGCTGCTACAGCCTCTCAGGGTTTATTTGCAGTGTGTGATAATCTAAATTCCTCATGAACACCTTCCATCACTCACTTGCTGATCCGTGTCCTGTTCTTTTGGCTGAATTACATTTTAAAGTCTCTCCTGGCTTCCCTCAGTCGGGTCTGATGCTGTCTGCTATGAAATGACCCTTGTCCCAAATGACTACCACTCATGTTTGCTCTAAAAAATTACAATGTACCTATAGTGTTAAAGCAAATAAGCCACATGTCATTTTAGCAAGTATGTGCAGTTAAAGACCAGCAGACCAGAAAAGACCCACCTCGTATTGTCTTATGATTCATATTTGAATATTTCTTCCCTCAGAGGTGGGAACTCAGTCATATACGGTCTGTGTGGCCCTTTCCCACCAGTCCTGAGTGACCAATAATTAATTTATGCTGAATGTAATTACTCCCTTGTTAACAGTAGTTTTTCTGCACTTTCTCTCGGTTGGCTCTGGAGACGTACATGTTGAGTGTGATGTATGACTCCTGGCACAGAATGAAACCCTAGTCCTGTGAAAAGACATAGATAAAGTGAGGCTGCTCCATTACTCGCTAATGAATTTATAGGCTCACTGCTCTTATCTGAAGTGCAGCAGAGAAAAATTCTTAGAGGCTATTAGTGTAGTCTTGAAATTAAGATATTGGGACTTGGGTTTAGCCATCCTTCTCTGTTCTGTCACTTCAATAGGCACTTCAAAACAACAACAACAAAAAAAGTTTTTAATCTAAAGGCATGAGAGCAAGACAGACAGCTGCTGTGGCCTGGGCTACACATTTGCCAAAAGCACCAGGGCTGGAAAAGCAAGGACTAATGAAAACCCTTCCCACGTGATGATCCATGGACGGCTCATAGGCGTGTGCAGAGCGGCGCGGTGCAGCGGGGGATGCATTACAGATCCCGAGCTGCTGCAGCTATTGTGTTTCAAAGCAGTAGTCATGTTAATGTGGTGCTGGCAGGCAGACGTGAGCCTTTTTGGAAGCAGCTATAATAGCTTCCTAGAAATTAAAGACAGAAGGGGCTGGCGAATCATATACCCTGTCCTCCTAAATGCTGTGGGCTGCTGGGATTCATGCAAATATCTTATACCACTACCAGTTAGGGCAAACATTCCAACCTTAAAAACATGATCCTGGTGTCAGCAGCAGAAGAGATCCAGGACCTGGTGCCTCCTGGATGAGAGTCTCTTGTGCTGGTGGGGGACAAAGCAGGCTTAACAAGCTCAGACAATCTTAATGTATAAAAATTATGCCCCACGCCACAGGGGTAAGTAGAAAACCCCCAAGATGCAGTAAGTCTGGTCTAGAAGAAAAATTCTTCATCAGCTGAAAGGTCAACGTGCAGGCTTGGGTTGGCATGCAAGGCACATCAACAGTGGTGGGAGCTCCACATGCCCATTGGTGAAGAGGATTATCCAGTGGAAGCTGTGTGGAGAGGGAATTAGGAGCTTAGGAGTTGAACTATTGAAGGAGAGAGGTGGGGGGATATCCTTCCTGATGTTACCACATGGAAAACTATTTGTTTTGGCACATGTGTGGGAAGTTTCTTGAAGGCAAATCAAAAAATTACATGTGTCAATAGCTAGCTGTTGTGGAGAAACCTGTATTTTAAACCTTAGGGGGTAACAAAGGCCCAGTTGCAGTCTGCTGGGTGAAATTTGATTTATACCAGTCAGCAGACCCTAGAGAGCTAACCTGATACTGCCACACACTGAACGGGGTCGACAAGAAGATCCCTAGGTGGGAGGGTCAGATGACAAGGGCTGTTGGCTTCAGTATAAGTTGAAAAGAGCAAATGTGGGAAGATATTTACAGCTGAAATCATCAAAGCCAGTACTAGGTGGCCACTAGGAAAGGCATTGCTCCAAGGGTGGCTTTGGCCTGTCGAGGAGAATTTGTCTAAGAAACTGTGTAAGAAGGCAACAGATCAAACAGGGATTGTGGCACTGATCTGCATTTCTCCAGCACTGCTCCGCTGGTAGTATGGGCAAGCAGGGTCAGAAGAGATGATTAAAGTCATTTTACCCTCCTGCAGCCACCAAAGCCATTCCAACTCTATGACTTAGAGGCAGTGACCATGAAAATGCTGCCCGGTGTCAGAGGGTCTGATCACGTGGCGTGTTGGCCCAGGCACACTCACACGGTGGAGTGTGAGGGAGACCAGATCTGCACTTCAGATCTGCTCTCCCTGTCTTTCCCTTGTTGCAGACTTCCTCCTGGTTTGCCTTGAAGAAAATAGGATTTGGCTTCTGCACAGCCTGGAGAAGGGGCAGGTTTCCAGTGTGGGCTAGTGGGGATGGAGGAGGTGGGTGGTCGAGGGTCTCAGTCGGGGCATCCCGGCAGGGCTGGCAGCCGTGGGGCTGCTATGAGCCTGCCTGGCAGGACACAGTGGACTGCAATTCCCTCCCTTCCTCATGGCCTGGCTTAGTGCACAGGGCTCCTGACCGCAGCCGTGGCTTTTTTCATCGAGAACAAAGCCCTTTTTATTTCTTTTTTTTTTCCTTTGGATTTGGCTGTTGGAAAGGAGCTAGAAACTATTTGCACCAGGAAATACAGGCTGGAGAATGAGTGTGTCAGCCTGAGTCTGCTTGGCAGGGCTTCTCTGACTGCCAAAGTGAGGCAGCAGTGCATTAGGAGGCCTGCTAATTGTCAGTGAAGACAAAATGAATAGCTGTGGATTAATTGAGAGCTTCTACTATTGTTTTTCTAGAAGAAAACTTTTTGCTTCTAGGAAAGAACTGGGGATGGTGTTTCTGCTCAAGTACAGATTTTTCTTGGTCAGACATTCCACAGGTCTTCTGGGGCTATACAAAAACCTATGGACATTTCCAGAAATGTCCTTTGCCATTGAATTCTCATCAGTACAATGCCAAATATCAGACTGGTCAGTTTGCTTTTGGAGACTGTCATAATTACATAGCCCGCAATTAAAATGTTTCTTTAATGTAAAACATGAACACACTAATGAGCTGGATGTTTTAGCAGAAACAGAACTGACTTCATGTTTTGAAGGAGAAAGACTTGCTGTAATGGATTGTCTCTGGTGGGCAAGGAATTACAAAGCACCTCCTGGAAGACAGTGGCAAACACAAGTAAAACAGGGTAAAGCCCACCTGCTCCCCAAAATCAGGTTTAAGATTTTGCGTCATCTAAAGCAGAGATCACAGTGCATCAGATTTAAAGCAAGGCAAAACCTCCTTCACTGATAATGAAGGCCTCTGCCAGGAGAATTCTGTCTGAAAGCAAAAATCCATTTTGCACAGCCAAGAGTCCCTGTACTGCTGGCAGCAAAAGGTTTTGGCATCAAGGTCCTGAAGTGGGGGCAGCTATGTACAGTATAGGCTTTGACAAATGAGAGGCAGAATATATTTTAAATTATTTTATGCATGCAGCTTTCATTTCTTAATCTTTATATCATTTTATATTTTAATACCACGGTTTCTGCTGTGCAACTGCTTAGAGAGAAGAAATGGTTCATTTGGGTAACATGGGAACATTTTTGGCATTGCTCAACATTTACATCTAAGCTGAATATGCAAGATTTTTTAAGCATTAAATCTTACAAGAGGAAGGAAAAGAAAGAAGAAAAGTTTTCCTTTTCACACCACACCAGATCTAGTTGAGACTGGATACATGGAGTAAATACCAAGAGTGAAATTCTAGCCCCATTGAAGTTAATGGCAAAATTCCCATTGACTTCAGCTGAGCCAGGATTTCACCCTTTGAGTATTTCCAGCTCAACCAGAAGCAGGAAATACTGGAAAGCTCTTGACAGAGCCTGTTCTCATGATATTTCCAGTCCAGATTTTCAGGCCCTCTTACTCTGCATTGTTTTGATCACACAGTAAAGTAAGAAGGGTGTTGGGAATATGCTGTGCTAGAAATACTTCAGAAGGTAAATGTAGAAATAGAAATGAGATTGAAATTAAAAGGGGAAAAGGATGGATGAGGTGACTTCATGTAGAATGTGATATAGTGAGTTTTGGGTTGACTTTATTAGCTCACTATTACATAACAGAATGGTTGTAACGTTCTGTGGAAATGACATATGAGCTGGTATACTACATTTATATAATTTTCACTGAACATAACTCCTGCACAATATGGAAATCAGATCTTTACCCCAAGTCGCACACTGTAGCTGCACACTAGGCTTTCCCAGAGCTCCTCAGTGCTTCTGTTACAAAATGCCTCAGGAAGGACAAAAGCTGCAGAATACGGTAGTCTTTCATGTACAGGTAGTTAAAGGGAAATACAACTGCTCTGACCTGAAGGCTTTGGGCAGGAAAGGGACTCTCTCTGCCACCATCTGTTGGTGAATGGGGGAAAGAAAGTGTGGTGAATGTTGTCATCTCACCTGCCCACACCCCAGCTGCACAGATGCTCCCCAGAGAAAAAGTTTTCTCCTTTTATCTGCAATATCACAAAGGTGATGCAGCAGCACAGAGACTGAATCCACTCCCATCCCTACCCGGAATCCCTCTCTTTCACAGGATTGTCCTGCACCAGTACAAACAGTGCCTCGGCCCATCAGTGAAAGGAACAGGAAAAGAACATTTTTTTATAGGAAAAAGTTAAAGGAAAGGCTCCCAGAGCAATGTTTGGCTTCAGTTGTGCCTTCCCAAGGGATCCCGTGCACCCAGCAAAACTTCCTAGTGTACCAGTATGCACACCATCTCTTCCTGTGATGGTGTTTTGCTTTGACATGCCTTGCTGCCTTTCTCATGGTTTTCCTAAAACCAGACCTTAGGAATTGCTTGCTTGGCTCAAGTTTTCATCTGTGTTCCCATAGGCGACAATCCACACCGAGTGCTATTTTCACTTCCTCCTTGAAGGGTGGGTGGCTACAGGATGCATGTTTCTCTTTCTCTCTCCCATCTTCTCCTCATTCTATGAACTTTAATTTCTGTGGGGAACTTGCCTTCGGGATGGAAACACAATCTCTATCTAACCACAGGGCTATCTGTTACAGCAGGATAGTCAGTTCAGGGGTCTCTGGATATTCTAGATGTCCATAATGCCCCTCATGTTTCCACAAATTTTCAATAAATGTCATGTTCCAAAAATATCCATCTGTCAGATAACTTTTTCCTAATTATCCACCTAATATAGGCAAAATCATTATGCCAGGGCTAGTCACAGGCAAACTGAGAAAGCGTTTCCTAGGCATGAGGGTTATGTCTGTCACAGCTCACGTCAGGATTTTGGCCTTCACTAGCCACTGAGAGTAGCCACAGTGGGTCTTACTGGGTAAAGAGGTATCGATGGTGAAGCACATTTTGTCATTTATTGAGTTACTTCTTTTCCAAGAGCAGTAAGTGGTACAATTTCTAGAACATTCAGACCTGATTTAAAGATATGAAAAGCAAGACTCTCCCTGACCTTAGTAAGTGTTTTCTGAACAATAATTGTGAAAAAGCAATTGTTCTATTCCATTTTCATTTGCCTGTATTTCAAGCTTCCAGCAATTTGTTCTGGCCATGCCTTTTTGGTTCTTTAGTAAGTTGAGTGTAAGTAACCCAGTTTCTCCTGGTGAAGGTATTACCCAGTGAAATCAAGTGGCTTCTCAGTCTTCTTCTTGATAACTTAAACAGATTGAATTCTTTGAGTGCTTCAGTGTGGGGCGCTTTCTTCAGTCTCTGAATCATTTTTACGGCTCTCTTCTGCACCTTCTCCAGTTTTTCAATATCCTTTTCTATAATGTGAACATCAGCAGCCCATACGGTGCTGCAGTGTCTGATTAATAGGCTGTAGATAAATTTCTTGGTCTGTTTTCTGAAGCCTACACTGAGTTCCTTTTTACCTCCAGTAAAATCCTTGCTGTTCCCCTCACAGGCTGATCTGCATGATCTGTGGCAGGCAGGGGCAAACGTGCCCTGCCTTCGGTGTGATGCAGCCAGATATGGGCTGTCTCAAATCCAGCCAGGCAGCAGACTCAGTCAGCACAGAAATATGCTCTGGTTCACAAGCCTGGCTAGAGGTTGTTCCTATTACCTTGGGCACAGCTCCAGGCTAACCTGGCGACACAGTTTTTGGGCAGAGCATAGGGAGTCAAGTTCCTGCCTGCCAGAAGGCTATGGAGAGGGTCTTGGTTTGTTGTTTTGGTTTTTTTTTTCCTAATACAGAGGGCAGAGACTATATAATTTGTTAAGGTATTTAGTGGTTAAGGTATTTAGAAAAAGAAAATCTAAGTACAGCTATTCAGTGAGCCTAGAAATGTTGGGTGAATAAGCTTATTTATCTTTAAAAGGATGCCAGGTTTATTACTGCTGACAGCACCTGGCAAAACTCTTACAAAACTGCATAATGTGAGGGGAACTCCTTGATTTTGTTGGTAGAAGGTTTGCATGAAAGGATTTGTCAGTCTGTAGGTTCAGACTACACATTCACTTATTTAACGGAGCAGGATGACATAAGTGTCTATTTCAAAGAAATCCTGCCATGCCTTTCATTGCTAGGCTAGCCTTTAGGGCTTTCATATAGTGGCAACTTCTAAAAAAAAAAAAGAGGAAGAAATGATAGCAAATATTCTTCATAAAATATACAACCCATATGTGAGACAATAGTCACAGGGCTATCAGAAAAAACATGTGAAAAAACTCTGTTTTTTAAACAGTACTATTAGAGATGAAAAAAGTACGTAGAGAGCAGATCCCCAGCTGCTCTTTTCCTGGGTGCTGGAGTAGACATGGCCTTGGGTTGCTCCTGTGCCCATCCATCTTGGGGTGTCCATGGCACAGCAGCCAAGGAAGAGCCACACCTGTAATGACAAGATGGTCCTCAGACCTCATTTGCCACACGGGCTACTGCAGACCGTAGGCTGAATTTAGACATGCAGGACAGGGCCCTGAGAGGAGCCAAGGAAATTAAGTAAGACAAAAGGCCACACACACTAAGGTGAATAGTGGTTCTGAATATGCTGATGAGAGTCAGGAGTCTGAGGAGAGAAGATTCACCCTAGGAATAACTGAAGGAGAAAAAGGGACATGTATGGACATGGTGGGGCAAAAGGAAGAGCAGGGAGCTTAAGCACAGAAAGGTGCCCTCCAAGAACTGGAGAGGCCTGAGGCTGCTGAGGCAGCACTGGGCTGCTGTGTTAGTGTTTCTTGTTAAAATGATTTAGGGAAGGAACATGCCTGCCCAGCCTTACAGCCTGAAGTCTGCAGCTCTGAGGAGTGAAGCTGACTTGGATCCACTGCATGTCAACTCTAAGGGTAAAAAAAGGAAGGTGCTCCTTTCCTCTGACTGAAAAATATACAGTAGGCAAGAGTGTGCCTTAAAATACAACCACAAAATGTGATAAAAACGGCCCAAAGCCAAGCCCAAACTTTTTGGACGTGGAGGCCTCTATTAACATTAGAGATGAAAACCAGAATCTCATCTGGCCAATCTACCCCCTATTAAAAGCCAGTTTCAGGAAATCCAAGTACTCCCTCACACTGGGAGGGCTTGGGCTCAACCTGCTCGGATTAGGAATGCAGCTATCAGTTCAGGAGATGAAGATTGATGTACTTCTGATCCTAGACGCAGGGTTTAATACAAGGGCATTTTCTGTGGGCAAGCCAAATGCTCAGTGAACACTGAATGAGAGGAGCTCAGGAACAGCTCTGCCTCTGCTGTGCTTTTCCACTGCAGGATCATTACTGGTGGAGTTTGTCCTTCAGTGCACTCCCAGGCAATTTGCTGGTTTTGTCCAATCCTTCTTAATTAATAATTTATTTTCCTCTCAGGTGTTTCCTTGTACATGCTTGATGCATCTAACTACATTCCTGAAAATGTTTACTTTCCTGGTCTAGAAAAGTGTTAAGAATATTGAATGATAATATGGGACTAAGTGAGGCACAATGGAAGTATTGGTGCAGGATGTTGGAAGGCTTGCCTGTGAATGATGGCAGAGGTTGTAATCTCATTTGCAATGCATAGAAACAGAAATACATCTGTAGGCAAGACACAGGTCTTTGGCAACGAGTCATTTCAGCAGCTCCCCTCACCCTTCATTCAGGTGAAGAGGCATCTGTCTCTGCTATGACTGTCACCTAACAGATGAGGTTTTGCACAGGGCATCTTTAAGATGTTTGGGATTGCTGTGCCATGTGGGTCCTCAGAGATCCTTGCTGAGTACGGGAATTTGGAGCAAAACTTCATGCAACTAAACCACGGTTGTTACAAACAACCTCACAGGCTTTAGGAAACAGAAGTTCTCCTTCAAACCGAGGTTGCTTGGTTTTTTAGAGAGTTGTTTAAATTTAATCTTTTTCTGGGTGGACTTTAGAAGCCATATTGTTTAGGGAAATAGTCAATTTGTTAAATTTGGTTGCATCATGTTTCTGGAAAAAGATAGATCGAGAGGCTTTTAATGCACTTGATCTGATTTAGAAATGAAATTCAAAGACCTTATGAGAGGTAGGTGAAACATTCCTCTATCAACAATTCACAAATTCTAGACATACTCAAAACTGTTTTTCTTTTTTGAAAGGTTTTTATTTTAGTGATTTCTAACAAACTTTGAAAATATTCTATGTCAATACCTATACCTTAATTTAAAAGAAAACTTTTGTTCATCTCTTAGGAGAAAAATCATGTTTTCTAACAAATTCTGCAGTTTTAAAAGAGAAACTAAACTCTTCTGTTTTAAAGGAAAAGGATTCTGCCAAATCTTTCCTTTTTTTTTTTTTTCCTTTTTTTTGTATCAACAGTCTCGAGGTTTGACTTGGATAGCTCTTTTTTATTATTTCTCTGGAAGAGGCCGTATTTTTTTTCCAAAAACATATGCATTGCTACTAATAGCTTGGCTTTGATGCAGCAGGATTTTTCAATAAAAATACCTGAATTATTCCAACAACTATTAAGGATATTTATTTGCCTCCAATTCTCCTTCATCTCTTGAACAAAAAGCTTTCAAAACTTTTTGAATGCAGAATGAGTTCACAGCTGGCCTCCTCCTGCTGTTTGTTTTTAAGAAATAATACGTGAATATTGTATTATTTGTAAGATCATAATGCTCAGATTATGTCTGGTACAGATTAGTGGTATCACTAAAACTGGCAGGGTGCTCTTACTCGAGCTGGGCAACTCAGCAAGTCCTGCAGATAGGGATGTGAAGTGACTTGGAACTGGGGCTTTCTAGATTTCTGCTACACTTTGCACTTCCTTAATGTCATCATCGTCGGGGGAAAAAAAATGGTTCTGTTTAGGAAGTTGTGACATGATCAAGCTGGCTTATAGATAATGTGATGATTGAACCTGGAGGCAAAATGGCTGCTGAAAAGAGGGTTCTGTTTATTTTTTTGGATACACTTTATTTTAAGATTTTTTTTTATAAAAAGGAAGACTTAAAGATCCTGATTTACAAGGATGACATGCCTATACAATAGCAGAAATAACAGCTGGAAAAGGTAATTTATCAGTCTAGCTCCAGAAAGTCTTAATTTTGTAATCCCCCTCTTTCTCTTCTGGTTCCTCCTTCAAACTTGAAGCATTTCCAGGGCAGACAATTTTTTGTCTTTTATTATAAATATTGTTCATTCTCTTTTTACTTTTCAAGGACATGCGTTGCCTTAGAAGTTTGTGTCACCAGTCAAAATAATGCCACCGCTTCTGAAAACATTTTCATTTTCTGACATGTACGGAGGTGCCACAAAGCAGTGCTGACAACTTCATCTCTCGCATTCCACAAATCTTATCAAGATATATCATCAGAAAACCGCACGGGCTATATCCGGGCTCTGACAAACCTGAAACATGGCCTGCCAGCCACAGATAAGGCTTGAAATGTTGGTCAGTGAAAAGGTGATAACAGCAACAAGGATCAAATGCATGTACAACTTCACCTTTAGACAGCTGTGGTTTTTGGCTGAGCCACGATGTCGGAGAAATCTTTGCTCTGCCTTCGCCGGTACCCTCACATGCTGCATGCCACGGATCGGACACACAGCAAGGGCCAGAGGGAGCCCACGTTTTGGGAGAAGCCTTGTGCAAACCTCATGGTCACGAGGAGAGCCAAAAAGCTCCCCCAAAAGCCTGGCGCTGTGTTCGAGGGATCAAAAGGATTGTGGTCCTTTGTTCTTCCAAACGTGGAGAAAAATTGCAGAACGCCTCAACAGAAATAATAAATGCACCCCATCCCTTCCCCCTGAAAACCTCCTACAGGAGGTCTTGCCACCTTTTTAGTCCTCAGAGGAAAAATCTGAAACAAAAATAAAACTACTCAAAACCATTCCACAAAACAGTAAACTGGCTCTGTACTTATTTCTGGTTAATCTTGGGATTTAAACATATCACTATTATCGTAAAAAAAAATGGAGTTCTTAAAAAAGAATTTATAATCATTTGCTTAATGGTGCTTTCCCCATGCCATCCGTTTCCAAACAAAGCTTAGTTTATGGCTATCATAAGAGATTATGTTCCCTTACAGTTGCAGTATTTCTTCTATAATGATTTATTTTAAAGGGCTTCACCATGATAGCTCTCCAACTTTGTTCCTTCCTGTATATCACTGTTCAGGGTCAAAAGCTGGAAAAAGGGCTGGTCCCAAAGGCCTAACATATTTCACCAGTGGAGACTCTGGCTTTTCACTTCTCCTTCTCTCCTCATCACTTTATGCTTAAAGAATAACAGATGTGGAAACATTTAGAAAAGAACTAATTGAATTTCACATAACACAATTTAGCATTGTTTGAGGAAGTACCTAAATCAACAGCACATTTTCTGAAAGGCCCAGCATTGCCTAATTAGAACACCAAACGTGTGACTAATTGGCCACACTTACACCAAAGGCTCTGTCGCAGATGAACGGCTGCCTATTCATCTTAGCTAAACTTAGGCCAGCGGTTTGGCTGTGAGGTAACTGTGGTTGTTTTAAATGAGCTGTGCCAAACATAACGGGGAAACTCAGCAATGGTAGGAGAACAAATCCATGTAAGAGCAGAGGAGTAATCAGGACGCTTACGCTCCGGCAGCACCCGGAGGATTACCAGGAGATTATCAGCACATAAATTATTGGATTCTTTGTGCTCTGTAATTGGGAAACTTAATAGCCTGCTCTTTATCATGTCTACTCCATTGTCTTTAAAAGCTCAGCATCTAATTAAAAAGTAAACTGATATTATCAGGAAAGGCTCCACTCTGCCCAGCTCTTGCCACCGCCGGGTCTGGTTTTTGCATGCAACAGGATGCTTTCCTTTCTTTTCTTCCTTCTCTTCCTTATTTCTTGCCATGCCTGCTTTCTTTCTTTTTCTCTTTCTTTCTTTCTTTCTTTCTTTCTTTCTTTCTTTCTTTCTTTCTTTCTTTCTTTTTCTTTCTTTCTTTCTTTCTTCCTTTTTCTTTCTCTTTCCCTCTTTCTCTCTTTCCCTTTCTCCTTACCTCCTCCCCTCCCTCCTTTCCTCATTCCTTCCTTCTATCCTGCCTTCTTTCCTTGGCAGATGCAGCCACCTTAAAGAAATGAAGACCCCCTGTGCTAAACTGTTTCCTACTGGAACATGGCATTGGTGCTGCGAGGATGCCTGGTTATGCTTGTTGCTTCAGGAAGTCCCAAGGCTGCCTGCTGAAGTTTTTTTATTGTTTCCTATAAAATGATGTATCAGCTTGAAAATAAGCACAGAAACGGTGGGATTTGGGGAATAGGATTAGATGGTTTCATCCATACCTGCTTACACCCCCAATTTTAGATAGGATCACCGGATGTTTTACAAACAGGTTCTGAGAAATCCAGCACCCCAAGATTAGTGGCTTTTTCATTCTTTTTTTTAACCATTACTACAGCCTTCTCACCTCTATACTGTCTGGTAACTCTGAAAGGTGTCTCCTCTTCCCCAGTGCAATGTTCCTGCAGCCTCCAAACACGGCTGCTGCAGTCCCAGTCACATCCTTGTGGTGGATGCCCTGGCATGGGGGCACAGCTTCCCACACACAAAATCCCCTTCCTGAAAGCAGCTGATGGCTTTTTGATGAAATGTACTGAAAGGCAGTCAGGGGAGATGCAGCTGGGACCTCCTGCCCTGCCCTGTTCCCCCAGGGTACCCTCTGTAGTGTACCCTCTGTACCCTCTGCTCTGGCCACACAAGCTGACTGGCTCTGCTGATCCCAAATACTGGGGGCAAAGACAGGCCCTGAAGAGAGGATTTTGTGAGGAGGTGCATGAGGCAGCTGCACATTTTGTTTGCCTGAAGGCCTGGAAGAGCTCTCGTGGCCTGCACAACCCCTTCTGGTCACAGTACTCATACACTGTACTGGTTCAAAGGAAATTTATTTCCTTGACTTGTGTATCACATAAATAAAAGGGGGTAGAGCTGCCGAGCTTGCTAAGGTCTTTGTTTAGCATTTCTTGAGTGGTAATTTGTAGAGTGCTGGGAAAGCTGCTCCAGAAAAGTTGAAACTTCCAGAAAAACATGCAAGAAATATTGTGCACAATGATGGGAGTTTCAGATGTATGTAATAGCTCTCTTGCTCTGAAACCCTACCTGCATTTCTTAGCTATCTGCTTTTCCTCTTGATGGGGCTCCTTTGCCCCACCTCTGTCCCTCCTTCACTAAATTTTAAGGACACGTGTTGTCCTTTCACATAAACTTGCTGTGTTAACAAAGATGAAGACAGCACTGGAAGGTCGGTACATGTTCCAGTGGACAAGCTGCAATCCAGCTCCTGTGATGAAGCCTTGCCCCCCCCAGCAGAGCCTGGAAAGCTCAGAGAGGAGAGAAGCAGCCTGTACCTGCCTCACACAAACAAAGCTTGCCCAGAGAAAATGGTTTTCCCTAGAAAAAGCAATGGCTGCATCTTGACATAGGAGAGAGGAGAGAGAGTGATTCTGAGCTAGGCCAAATTCGTTTCTGGGGTAAGGGTCCATTTTTTTTTAACCTGTGTTCAGAAGCATTATTTAGCTGGGATAACTAGTTTAAGTGTGTGTCACCTAAGACAGCAATAATGGAAATTAAAATTTAATAGGCCGAAAAATTAGCAAAGAAACTTAAGAAATCGTGTAAACCATGGTCCTGTCCCTATCTAGGTAATCAGCATGTAAATATTTGTTTAAAATCCTTCTATATCAGGCCTTTACTATGCTTACAGGTTGCATGGGATTTTTTTAATATTTTACCTCAACCTTTCCTGAGTACTTAATCCTTTGATTTTTATGTCCTATCTATCATGGACATGAAAATTAGAAGCCTTCTTCCTCTGCAGTGGTGCTTCACATATTTGAAAATCATTAGCATGTCCTTTCTTCACAGGACTAAACAACTCCACTCATTCATCTTTCTTTAGGGGTCATGTTTTTTCTAGACCTCTGGTCAGTCCCTTTGCTTTCTTCCCTACTCCCATGCCATGCAACTATGATCTTTCAGTCTGTCAGCAGTGTCAAAGACTGGAGATCCCAACCCACCCAAAGATATTGAGGATGTAAGCCCACAGGTGCCCAGTTAGTATCAAAGAAAGAGCCCCAAAATGACCTTTAATGATGCTGAAAATTATTTAGCTTCAGGATGCTTAAGGCTGAATCCTTTAAATAAAATATGTATCTATTCAGTTTTTGTTGCTTATACTTTCATCCGAAAGCCAAAATTTGACCCCAGCTAGTAATATAATTCATTAGTAAAATCAGTCTTTGATAAAATCTGTCAAATATAAGGCATGATATAAATATATATTTGTGTATGTGTGCATGCACATATGAGTCTGTATGTATAGTAAGGCTGCAGCGCTGAAAAATAAACTCTAATCTGCTTGTTTCAGTCACATGGACCAGTTTTTCTGTTAGTTCTGATGTGGTAAATTCCTTACCACAAATTCTTCCCAATCTATGTGGGAAGAAAGTGATGAAATGTTCAAAGCGTGCACAGCAGCAAGAACCACTTGCACCAACTTTCATTTTAATTCTACATAATAGGGGCAACCTAATACCTGCAAACTGGAGAAAAACAAAATAGAGAAGCAGCTCATTTCAGGTACCTGAGTTGGTAGATAATAAAAAACTGTTAAAAGCTACAAGAAAATATAACTGATACTTTCTGATTAATGGATCACAGGTATTAAAAATATCGAAGATGGTGCTCTCTGTTGATCCCCAGGTGAGTGTTCCCCCATAGGAGGGGTCACTTGACGTGCCTTACCTGCATTATACATCACTCCTGGGCTCTGCAGTCGCTTGAACTCATACCCGTCACACAAAAACTGTGCAAAGCAGAGCAAAGGAAAGCAACTTCCTCTGTCAAGTTCTGGGCATGTTTGCCCTATCTGTAGCTGACAGCATTTCTCCAAGACCCAGACTGGTTTTAGTGGTGGTGAGCAAAGAATGGAACTGTGCCTGCTTTCTTTTATGAACGTGGCCTCTCTCAATTGATGCCAACTCATAAAATATCTTTTAATTATAATGGTTGATTACTCCCTTGATGAATCTTGATTCAGGTTTGGAGCCCAGTAGCTTGTCGACACATCATACAGCCTGATCCTAACAGTACATGAAGAGACACTTGTTCAGGCATACCAGTCCCATTCCAGTCCCCTTCCAACCTCCTGCCAGGTTGCCCAGTGCTTTGGGAATACTCAAAACCAGCTTCCAAAACCAGCAAAAATCCCCATGGGGTGCAAACCAATTCAGCTCCTGCCCTTTCCTTCCAGAATTAGATAAACTACTTCACCCACTCACTTTCTTGATTCAAATGTTGTATCTGAATGTGCATGTATTGCATAAATATCACTTTCTATCACTTAGAATTTGAAACTAAACTTTCTCTTTTTGAATACAAGGGGTGTGGTTTTTGTCTTTTTTTTTT
>VZTN01021350.1:72545-130038 GCA_013400515.1 Erpornis zantholeuca | reverse complement strand
TTTTTTTTAGTCACTTGCAGCTGATACTTCTCTTGCTGTTGTTTATAGATGCATCCTGCTCATAGATGGGAACCAGCCATGCTGTGCTGCCTCCTGTCCCATATTTGAGACACCTGAAGCCCTATGCTAAGTGTAGGTAGAGTCACTGTGAGCAGGCACCAAAAAACTGAGTGCCATATTTACTTGGTTAGTGTTCTCAATTCACCTTTGATTCTTGCCCCCAGAAGGGAGAGAACATCCATTATGTGTTGGTGTCTAAAACCAGTTTTAACTCATTGTCAGCTGCCAGTCGGAGTCATTCAGTTTTGCTGTTGTTTCTACTCAAGCACAGTCACAGTCAGTACAGCATTTTGGAAAAATCATGCATTGCATGAACTGGCCACCCTAAGCTAGGCATTTTGCAAATGTGAACATTTTGCCCTGTGCCTCAGCTTCTCTGCTGTAAAATGCAGATAATTATAGCCCATGAATATTAATGTCAGAGATTCACTGTAAAGACGAACTATTTTGTGTTAACGAGGATGTGAAGGAAGGCAATGCCACAAAAAAGCCCACGAAGAAAATAATAATTCTGCATCCTGTGCCAAGCATAGAACATTAATTTTCATCAAACTGCAGAGCGTATTTTATAGATAAATCCAAAATGCAGACCTAATTAATTGAATTCTTATAACTGTAAGGGTGTAAAGGGACTATGTAGCACCCACCATAGAGCAAAGAGATAAGAGTGAAACAGAGAGGAGAAGAGAACATGGGACACTGAAGAACCTATAGGACTTCAGTCCTTCCTGAGCTTCCACCACAGAGGAGTTGAAGTTAAACACAATGCACCCAACCAGGGAGAGTGTCTCTTTATATTATTGAATGTCATTACAATATACAACTCATTCTCATAGTACACTGTAGATATAAAAATTTTCCTGGGTTCAAAAAGAAATTAGACTTGTTAATGGTAAAAGAATCCCCATGAAGCATCAAAGTCCCAGAGAACTGGAAGCTGGTATACTGCTGTTGTGGTTTTGAGCCCAGCTGGTGATGAAACACCACACAGCCACTCGCTCAGTCTCCCTTTTATTCTTCCTAACCCCAGCAGAATGGGGAGGAGAATAAAAGTAAAACTTGTATGTTGAGATAAGACCACTTTAATAATTAAAAATAAAAGAAAATACCATATTAATGGTAAATAATAACAATAATGATGATAATAAGAAGGAAAAAAACCCCAAGTGATGCACAAAGCAATTGCTCACCACTGCTGACCGATACCAACCCTCCTTCCCCAACCTAGGTTGGCTGTCTTTCTGGGTAACTCCTCCCAGTTTATATGCTGGGCATGGCATTCTGTGGTGTGGAATATCCATTTGGTCAGCTCAGGTCCCCTCTCCCAGCTTCGCTTCCTCCCAGTTTTGGGGTTGTTTCACGTACTTCTTCACTGGCAGAGCACGAGACAAAGCAAAATGTCGTTTAACTTTGGATAAATACAACTTAGAAAGAAAACCAAAACATCAATGTGTTACCAACACCATTGTTGTTCAAAGCCAATGCACAGCACTGGAACAGCTACTGAGAATAAATTAACTCCGCTTTAGCTGAAATCAGGACAACTGATGCAAGCGTCAATACACACGCTCTTCCTGTTGGTACATCCTGCTGTGTGTATGTACCCATGGTCACCAACCACCAAAGAAGAGAAGCTGAGACAGAGGGAGTTCTGTCCAATTATTGATATTACCATTCTTAGAAGCATAGAATCATTTAGGTTGCAAAAGACCACTAAGATCATTGAGTCCAACTGTTAGCCCAGCACTGCCAAGTCCACCATTAAACATGGCCCTAAGAGACACACGTGCCCATCTTTTAAATACCTCCAGGAACAGGGACTCAGTCACTTCCCTGGGCAGCCTATTATAATGCTTGACAACACTTCCAGTGGAAAAAATTTTTCCTGATATCCATTCTAAACCTCCCCTGGTGCAACTTGAGGCCATTTCCGCTTGTTCTATCACTGTTTACCTGGGAGAAGAGACCAACCTCCACCTAGCTACTATCTCCTTTCAGGCAGTTGTAGATAGAAATAACAATTCCTCTCTGAGCCTCCTTTTCTCCAAGCTCCCTCAGCCACTTCTCTTAAGACTTGTGCTCCAGACACTTCATCAGCTCTCCTGCCCTTCTCTGGACATGCTCCAGCTCCTCAATGTCCTTCTCGTATTGAGGGGCCCAGAACTCTACACAGCACTTGAGGTACAGGGGGATGATCACAGTCCTGTTCCTGCTGGCCACACCAGAATGCCATTGGCCTTCTTGGTGACCTGGACACACCCTGGCTTATGTTCAGCCACTGCTGATCAGCAATCCCAGGCAGCTTTCTTTTCTTTTTGGCAGGTTTCCAGCCACTGTCCCCTCAGCCTGTAGCTCTGCATGGGGTTGTGGTGGCCCAACAGTTCCTAGGTACTGTTTACAGCATTACAAGTGCATCTCAGTGGATTCTGGGATGTTTGGGAAAGGAATAGCACTTTTTTTCTGCATTAGTCACAGCAAAAGCATCTTTATGGCCCCTGTGCACAAGTCATCATGTAGTTCTTCAGGGAGATTTTATGAGCAGAGCTCATTTCCATTTTAGAATAAACAGGCGCTTTTTTTTTGCCATGCCCTACTGACATGATGAAGAGGATGTGAACAGCTACTCCTTTCAAATGGCATGAAAATAGTTTCATTTGAATAGACAGGACCAATCCACTTGCTGTGCAGACTGTGCCCTGCTCTTGTTTCTGAAGTGGAGATATTGCAGATTCGGAGCTCCTGCTCCATAATGTGTACTGTAATGGAAAGCAATTGGACTTGTCTTCACTAGCAGGAGGAGATTTCAACAATATATCTAAACTTAGAGGAGGAAAGCACTGTAAATTTAGCTATTGTTGCTGGTAATTATCCAGAATATATTTTTGTTCGTTCTAAAAATGGCAGATTTAGAAACATTCCATATTCATTCAATAAACTGGAAGTGCTTTCAGATATCTGCTATCCACTTTGAGGTTCTCCCAGAAGAATTTCCTGCAGTAAAGAGAACAGATGCTACACTCGGAATGATTATCTGTTGTGAACATGTATTTCGTGGGCAGCACCTACTCTACACTTGATAGAACCTCTTTTCTACATTCCTGTTCCGTGAAGTAACCAAAGTCTTTAGACTCTGGATGTGCACAGAGTTGGATGTGCTTGAGATCAGTTAAAAAAACGCTCCAGGCTCATGGACTTTAAGCCTGAAGATCAGTTTGACTCCCACCATGAAACAAAGCACATGATGATAGGTAAACCTGAGGCCAATATTTGCAGCAGTTAAAACAGGACACTTTTCTGCTGAAAATGCCAATACCTTCCCAATGTCCAGCCTGCTGGCATAACAGATTTCACTACCCTTTTTTTTTTCCTGCAGCAATTGAAGACTAGAACTGATTTATGAAACAAAACTTGCCTTTTTCTTCCTTTTTTACTCATTTTTCATATGCATTGTTGCTCACACTTAACCTTTTGACTCTAATTTCTTAATCTGCATGATGCACACAGAGGCTTTGTTCTTTCTGACAAGTCTTATCATTTTTTATCTCTGTCATCTATTTTTTCAGCCATTAGCTGGTCTCAGGCTCTCTGTATCTATAATCTGTTTACATTCTTCTTCATTATTTAGTATTAGAGTAATTCTTCAGCAATCTTTCTAGATTGCTAGAGCTAGTTTTCTTTTTCCTGTCCTTTCCTTCTTCTGAGCCAAGTTTCTGCGACAAAAAACCCCAAACCTATCTGAGGATTGAGACACAGTGACTGTGTGTTAGAGCTTGGGCCCATGCTCTAATGTCAATTAATTTACTAGTGTGTAGCCTATCTGTGAGTTTCTGAGCCTGTGCCTGAATTCTTCATGCAGTTTACTTCAGGGAAAAGTAATCTAGAAATTAATATTAGCAATCCAGCAATCAGGGGTAACTCCGTTGTAATGGATGTTGTAATAAATGTGCTTAAAGCTGGGTTTGGATTGCTCAGAGATTTTTAAAAGTTATTTATTTTGACCCAAATTTGTTTGGACTTTATTTATATGCATAGTATCCCTTGGCACTGTGCTCAATCAAAACCATAAAAAAGATGTTGGCAAATATTACATCTTTCAATTATTATCACCTGTAACTTTTGAGGCAATAATGAAAATATTAAATTTTTGGCCTAAACTTCTGACTGAAATTCCCTTGGCAGTTCACTACATGTCTCCTCCAGCAGTGTTGCAATGTGCATTGAATGACATCCAGCAGATGATGTTAAAAAGACATCAAGATCAGGAGATATTTATTCCTTCTAAACGCCCACATGACTGTAAACTGCTCACTTCATTAATCAACATTTGGGGTTTTAAAATTTCTTTTCTGTGTGAAATCTTAGGCCATTTTTCCTCCTTAGTGTTCAAATTCAAACATTTTTCCTGGAAATGTGAACCCATTACAAATGTAATCTGATTTTCACCCTAACCCCAAAGGACAGAAAGACAAAAATAAATAAATAAAACTCAAATCCATTCCACAGCTATGAAATGGAGGCACACAAAGACCAGAAGAAAATGTATCCACTAATTTGGGGCGTCTGTTTTACATTGCTGCAAATCAGGTCCCTAGACATGCAGCAAGCCAAATATATCTCATTACAGCTTGTCTATGAAGGCTTTTTTTTCCTGAAAAAGACATAGGATAAATTTGTGGTAGAATAACTATTCCAAAATAGTTTTATGAATAAGTAACTGTCGGCACCCATGCAGCAAGAGGTGGATTTAAGCAGACTGCTGAGCACCAGGGTGGAGGTGCACATGCTGGGGCTGGGACAGTGCCTGGCTGCTGGGGACATGACCTTGCAGAGCCTGCCAGGTCTCTTTCTGGGTGCACAGCTCCCTTCTCTGCTCAGCATCCAGCACCAGGTCCTGGAGGCCCTCACCTGCTCGGTCATGTACCCTCAGGTCCCTCGGGTGCCACCAGACCATTCCCTGGGTACAATGCCACCAGCCTCCAGGCTCTCATGCCCTCTCCATTGTCACCCAAAAGCTTCCCCAGAGCCGCTGGAAATTATGTCCCAGATATTGCTTCGAGAAATTAAATTAGGAAAGAACTAATATTTACTGCAAATATTGACTACATTAAAGACTGGGGAAGTGTATTCTCTTTGCCAGATTCTACAAAAAAAGGCTGTTCTTTTCTTTCAAAAGGAACAAATGTCAACAAAGATGAATGAACATAACTAAAATGATGGTCTATTCAGAGGAAATACACATGGAGGGTAAGGAAATCATCCGTGCTGATTTAAAACTGGAACAATCCCTCCGTAACGATCCAGACTTCACTACTTTTTTTTTTTTTTTTCCACAGGAACACCAGAAATACTCCATTAACCATAGGAAAGAGCTCAATAAAACCTGTGGGATGTGTGAGGAGCTGGGGAGGAAGGTGTAGCAAGTCAGAGGAAGCTGCTGATAAGCTTCTCTCAGTTTTGGAGCTGCTCTTGCTCAATTGAGTCCAGCAGTGAAGCTGGGCACAAAAATGCATTGCATGCCAATGAGATGAACAGAACACACAGAGGCAGGTGTAACCACTAACACAGAGAGGAACAAAAATATCACATAAGGCAAAGAGGGTGGCCTTTGGAGCAGAAAGAAATTAAGGAGTAAAGAAATAATGTTCAGACTAATAACATTTTCTAATATAAGCAGGGTCCTCTTCAGCAGGGAACAACTGAGGAAGAGAGATGCCTGGCTATTAGAAGGACACTCTGGTGCATGGGTGTGCCAAACTGATACAGTTGTGCCAAAAATCTGAAGTGTGTAAGTTCAAACAGCTACTAACATATGTCAGCTGTGAGTTCAGACAGAAGCAGTGTGTGCAGGAGCCCAGGTCCACCTCTGCGCGTTGCATGCGCTGCTGCTTGCAGGCCAAAGAAGCCTACACTGCACTGAACACCCTTTGATAAAAGACACTGAGAAGGATATCACCTGATTAGCTAAATGTTGGTCCTAGGATAAGTAGGGCATTAGACTGGAGATAGACAATTTTGGGTGGGAAGCAAGAAGGTTGGAGCAATGAGGTCTGAGATGGATCCTTGCTGAGAGCACTGCAGCAAAACTTCGGTGTCTGAAACCCCTCTGTTCTGCATCTGATTCTCTCACAGCAGCAATGGTAGTGGTTGTTTGAAATAGCCGTGGTAGCAACAGGTATTTGGCACATCAGTTCTGTTTTTGAACCACAAGTAAATGCCAGTTTTTCCCTTGTGAGTAGCGAGAAGTAATTGAGATAAGAAAACAATTCTGAGTGTAGTGCAAAACACAACTTGAACATGTACAAACTCCCAGGAAAGCAATGTATTCTTAAGTTCCCCCAGTTGCAGGGGTAATTCAGTGAAAAATTTCATAGTGCATATGATTACCTTGAAATAAATACAGCCTAATTGTGGATGTATTTTTTAAAAGACCAAATCAAAATATTGCAACAAAGGCTGACTACACTGTCCAGAAACTCCCCTGACGTATTACCAAATATACACTCCTCCACAATGATGACAGCTATAAACATCTTATTCCACCCTTTCATAGATGTGCAAAATGTGTTGTCAATCCTTTCTGCAATGAAAGAATGCTGAGGCGCCATCACACAAAAGCCTGTTTTTTTCCAAACAGCAAATGTCTATAAAAATACAGTCCTACATCTCTGTGATAGATAAGAAATACTAAAGGAGCAATAATAATTAATGGCCATACAAGATGAAACTCCAGTTACTCAGACGGCTGTCTCCACATAATCTGTATTTTATACAAAAGGAGAAAGAACTCAATGGAATTTCAGCTGTGACCGGATAAAAACTGCCAACAAAAAGTGATAAGGAAAGTCTAATGTGCATATTAATCATGTTTATAGCGCCTCATTTGCTGATATATTAGCCTAAACTCCCTTCCAAAATACATTTTTGATCACTGGTAGAATCATTTAATACAATCAAACTTTAAATAGGACAAATTAATGTTTCCATCTTCTATTAATTAAAAGTAATTGATTATGATAGCCTCTGCAATAAATCACAGAGCTAAAGAGTTTGAAAATATACTGTTGGATGAGTTAGATTTTTAATAATGTGGAAAGATTTAAGCCACACACTGTATCTTTACGTGTTTATTGCCTTAGTTTGCATTCCACTTTTTATTATCTAAGTATTTTTTGGACTACAATTCAGATCCAACAGTTGCATATTATGTTACAAGGCTGCCTGAAGATTTCTGCACATCTTATGTCAGTCACTTCCTATTTCTTTGTAAAAGTAAGTAGGAATAGATAACTAAATAAAGTCCAGAAATAAACTACACTCCCTTGTTTTCTTTCTATTTCTTTGATTTATATTTTCACCATTTGTCTTTACCTTCATTTCTCTGCAGCTCCCAGAAAATATCCTCTACACCAAAAGGCCTAGCCTTTTGTCATGAACAGTTTATTAGAAGATCAGACAGTATCCTGTCTAATCCGTGCTTTGCACAATCTTATTTGAAATTTGTGATGGTGTGAGGCAGAGAGCATGGATAGCAGCAGATACCTCCCTTTAACTTCAGGTTAGCAGGTGAGGGTATTTCTGCCTATTAGCTTGGAAGTACACCCTTGTTTGTGCTTTTGGTGAATTGATGTAGCATCTGCTTCATGACTGCTTTTGGATGCATTGTAGCATTTTTCTGCTTGGAGACTCAAACAATGAAAGAACAGGAAAGGGAATGACCATTGCACTGGGAAAATATCCCACAGAAAGCCTCTGCACTTGAATGGAAAGCTTCCCCAAAGACTAAGTGTCCATATGCATGGAGGATAAGGAAAATACTTAGGTTCCTCAGACACATTTGAAAAATGCCTCTTTCATAAGAGCAGCAGGGGGATGTCTTGAGTGTTTCATAAGCTTCCTGTGCGATTTGCAAAGCTGTCCTGTAAGCCCACATGACCCTCTGCATCTTTCCATGTCTTCCTTTGCATCTCCCTTCCAGCCATCATTAGATTTCTCCAGGGGCACCAAGACCGGCCCATTAGTGGCCACATTCTTCACCACAAATAATTGCCAAATTAGTACTCCCTAACTAAGTGCATGCTAGAGAATTGGCCCTTTAATAGTTTCTTCAGGAGTAAATGCTTCTTATCGTGCCAGATAAGACTCCAGGCATTCATTTTCCCCTTGCATGGAGTCGTTTTTCTGCATCCCATGCTTCAGAGTGTTGGTATGTTCCTGTACATCGTCCTGTTTACGTCAATGGGCTGAGGTGATTATTCTATCACCACGTTCACGTTATATTTCTGGACAGTTCAAGGTTATGTGATTTACTGGGTAATCCTGCTTTTTTTTTGAGAAATTAAGTGTCTCTGCTCTCCTAGCCTTTCACAGAGAGCTGGCAGATCCTGCTGCAGTGGGCCTCCCTCCCACACACAGCCAGCATGGCTTCAGATGAGCTTCCCTTCCTCTGTATGGAGCCTTTCATTTGTGTCAAGCTAACTCAGACTGAAAAAGAAATCTTTTGCCCACTTAGCTCACCTGCAGACCTTTTGGGCCACCAGATTAAGGCCCAGCCTGGGATGGGTTAAAATGTGACCTATCTTTGAATGGAAAATTGTGTGTCAAACTGTATATCCACCTTTTGTTTCTTTCTAAAGAAGAAATGATAATTTCACTCAGTAAACTTATTAGTAAGAGTGTAAATAATTATTGGGCAAATAGTGTGCCAGGATGACTTCATGTTCCCAAATTACAAACTTAATCCACTGGAACTTTAGTTGGAGCTTTGATTTCCTACTGATAACATGATGATGTGCATGTGACCAGTTAATAAGGTCATGCACATTTACAGATACCCTAAACTCAGGAATTGCACCAAACCTCTGCTTGTCTCAATTCTGCTACATTGCATTCCTGAGAATGTCACCATTGTATGGTTCATGTACACCGCAATATGATTTAACAAATGACAAGCTTTTTCCCTAGATGCCATGACTTCATTCATTCAGCTATGTTACTTTTCAAGTGATAACACTCTAATTAGCTGCTGAACTTTGGTATCCCTTGCATACCCTTCCCAGTCCAAACGTTCACTTATCTCTCCAGAAGTGCTACATGACATCCTTGTTGTTTCAGGAGAACACAGTTACCATTCACTGACTGCCCCCACACTATCTAAGATAAGTGTTATATGACACATCTTCTAATTCAGAGAAGTGCACAGGCAACAAAAACTGTCCCTCTGCACAAACTTCTCAATCAGCAAACTCAAAACACCACCATCTTATACAAAGTATTGAGTTACTTTTGCTGTAACATTGCTGAATACTTAAATCTGTCCCGGGCAAGGCAGGGATTCTCTTTCTCTCACATGTACAGTGTCTGTACGTGTTACACACTCATTTCTGAGCAGAAGTAACCTTGCAGACCTACTGTGTTGTATGCTATAATTTAACCTTTGCAGTCCTGAGTCAAAATCCCCCTAAGCTGAATTTAGACTGATTCACAGCCGGAATTCACTCTTTCATGGAGCCCCAGTTTCATCAATTTTATGTAAACAGTTTGGGTTTTATATTAATTGCATGTATACAAAGACAGTTTTTTCTCAGTTTGCTCAAATAACAGTTCTGGCTTCATTTTGGCTGTTTCTTTCTTTGTCCTGTTTTTTACCCAGTGATGAGAAGAATTACAGGAATAAATCTGTACTGCACAAAGTAACACAGTGCAGACACAGCCTTAGACCAGAGCCTCTCAAGCCCTTTCATGCTATTCTCCACATCCTGTTTGACTACTCTTAATTAGTACCCTATCAACTTCAGATTTTCCACAGTTCTGGAAGAAGCCCAACACTTGGAAAGAAGCACTTCCAAAACCTGCTGCAAGGATCCAGTTTTCTCACTGGGACTCTCTCAGTCCATCACAGGAGAATACTCTTAAGGGATGAAGAAAAACACCGTGTTGGAGGTTTCAGCACAGGGAATGGGAAACACATTAGTGATGTTCCCCTCTAAGACAACTGCTGGAGACCTCTTTGCGTTATGCCATCCACAGATTGAGGACTTCTTGCCAGTGACATAGCCCATGAGAAGGACCTCAAAAGTAAGCTTCACAACACATTTAAGTGCAGAACCAACAAAATGTTGAATGAATTCCAGCTGGTGAAAACATATGGCAGATTCTCAGTTTTATCTTCACTATCTTTGTTTGCAAACAAATGTGCATTTGTTCTTCATTTGTTGTTTACCCAGTGGCTTCAAATGAGCATCATTTTTAACTATAAGTCCCTAGTGAACATACAGTCCATAAAATCACACCAAATTACATGTCAAGTATAGAAAGGACTGTTACAAAGGGGGAGAGTACAATCTGTTCTCCATGCCCATGCTTTACAAAGCGAGAGGCAGTGGGCTTGTATTGCAGGAAGAAAGACTCAGATCAGGCATTGAGAAGAGTAATTCCAAGAAGCACAGGAGGTTGCCTGGGGAGGTCATATTCTCCGTGCCTGGTAGCCTATAAGAACATACTAGATCAAGGTCTGTCAGAAGTGATATCAGTATCATCGAGCCTCCCATTCCATAGTTTATGATTCTCCTTTGAACTTAATGAATCTTTCCAGTTTTAGAAAGCCTGCATCCAGCTGGAAGATAAATTACAACTCAATAGTATGGTATTTAAGAAGATTTGCACTTCCAGAATATTTAAAATATGGAATAACAACTTTTGTTTTAAACATAGGTGATTACTGAACTGAATCTACAGAAACCCAGTGCTGAATCTACTGGAACCCACTGCTGGGAAAAGGGCCAAAGTTGGAAGACACCATTCTTTCGTTGGTGGCAAGTCCTGTGTTCTTATTGTTCCTCCAAAAAAGCAGTCTCAATAAATACTGAAATTTTAGGCATTCCCAGAGGTCATGAGTTTGAAGAAAATGGATTGTAGTAAGACACTTACATGAAGAGCTCAGAGCTTTTAGGTTTTTAGAGTCACCACCAGTGTATCTGCCAAAAGTAATCCCTCATTAGCACCTGCCACACAGGCAATCCTAATGGTGTTTCTATTCTAATTGTGGTGTATTTTGAGCCTGCTTATACCTGCTTGGTTATTTTTTCCACTTTTGGAAAGGGAGGTCTCAGCAGGCTTCATTAATGTGTCCTACCACCTCTACTAGACAGAAAACATCATAATTTTCTGTGTGGCTGCTGACATAGACACTTATTCTGCATTTGGGCCTAGAGCTGGTGTGTACAGCTGTGACTTCCCCTGTGTGTGCTGAGCTACAAAGCAAGGTCTCACAGTACAAGCTGTCTGTGTGCCTGATCCTGCAATTCAGGAGTGCAGGGAAGAGCCAGCACCAGCCTGGCGTCGCTGTGGGGTGCTGGTTGATGCCTCTTCTTCACCTATGCCGATGGTTGGCTGCAGTGTTCTTTGGTATCCTAAAAGTCCTGAACTACCTGGTATTTGGTGTGATAAAGTGTGACTTGGAAAGGGTCCTGAAACAATAAGAAACTGCAATAATCCACAAGCAGGGCTTTTAACAGGGTAAGAACAGGATGTGTATTCTCGCCAGTTTTATTTGTGGGATTCAGAATGCCATTAAAGCAGCAGAAGAGGGGGGGGAGTTGCTTTGCTTTGCTTTGCTGTTAAGGGTGGATTGGTTTATTACTGCACTCATTATAATTAAAATTCCATAATATACCCACATAAAGGTAAATGTCACAGTTAAGCTGATATTTTTCTTGCTTTATTTATGACCACATAAAATATGGTTTCCTGAGCATAATCTCCAAAAGCTCAGGGATTTGAGCTCCACCCCATTTATATATCTTAAACACTACACACAAATGTAGTTCCTGTGGCTCCTTTACTCACTCTCCACACTTCTTAAAAATGGTTCAGGCCAAAGGTAGCATGTTTCTTATATGCCAAGTACAACTCAGACAGCATTAAACAGTTACTTCTATATCTACTATTAGGATAAAAAGTAAACATATATTGGATTTGAGACTACTAAAGATCAAAATGCCAACCAAAACCTGTATCTGAGGATATTCTGTATTCATAAAGGGGAAACAACCAGAAGGACCAGTGCTAGCTCCTCAGAAGTTCCAGTAACATGTTGCCCCTTACTCGCATTATAGGATAGATCAGAAAGACACATTACAGGACAGTTTTGGATGGAGGGCAGTTTTGTGAGTGGCTGAAGCTCTTGAGCAGTCCCACAAAGAGGCTGAGATCTCTGTGAAGTGCCTGCAGGAACCTGTGCCTCTGAGATCATGTTTTAAGACCCAACATATTTTCCCTCAGTTTTCAGAAGATCCAGGAAATTGGAGGGCTGAAGCCTTTCAGCACAGAGGCAGAAAAGGAGGGAAGAGGAGGGAATGAGAGGAAGAAAATTCCTTCTGGCCACATGAGAGCTTGGAAATGCCACCAGAGGAAATTAATTTTTTACATTCACTGACTAACACCTGGCTCTGCTGCAAGGCTGAATTTCTGAATTTTTTTTACATCTTCCATGCTTATATGAGAGGCAATTCTGTGCTCTCCTGAAACCACATTCTTAAAATGGACTGATAGTAATCCTATGTATATGACCTCAGATCAAAATTTTCAGTTTTATAGGAAGATGTTGACAAAATTCATAGGGCTCAATGAAGAGAAGAGAGTGAATCTGCAAAAAGAGACCTATGAGAGAGTCTAGATAAACTCATGAACCTTATTTCAACAAAGAGAAAACTATGAAGAGGCTCAGTTCTTCTTCCTCTGCATGGGAAGTCTATGATGGCAGAAATTTTTTTTAAGTCTGTAAAATCTTACCAGGTTCTAGTAACTGACAGCCTTCAAAAGACACATTTTGTGATGTTCTTTAACCACTGAAACTATTTATTTGGAGGTTTGCACTGAAATTATTTATTTGGGGTTGTCCTTGTACCCCTGATGTAAACAATGGATGGCTGCCTGAAAGATTTTTGTCATCCAGTTATGGACTTGCTGAAGAAAGCCTTGCTGAGGGAACAGACAAATTCAAAGCTTTGTGCAAGGTAGATATGTGATATTGTAGGTAATGGATTATTACATACCAGAAGCTGCAGAAAGTCGGGTACTGAAGATAAGGCTCTGTTGGACTGCAAGTGGAAGCTGGTAGCTTTTCCAAGAATACTTCCAGCCATGGGTTTTTTTTAGATCTGTCCCTTTTATTGAGGACAGTGAAGCCTTTCACAGATGAGGATACCTGCCAACAAAACTGTCAGAGAACCCCCCACTGATGCCACGGGAAGAGAAAAATGCTTAGAAGGAGCAAACAAGATTGCAGTTCAGAGGAAAGAGAGCCTTGTTGCATTCACCTGGGCTGCACATGGTATCCTTCACCTCACTGGTGAAAGGGTGTAAACACCACATGGCCAATGATAAGCTGAAGACTGTGAATGCATTGGTTTCTTTTCACCTGTTTCTGATTATAAGGGTTTATCTTGAGGGCAAATTTTTGTCCATGTGACACAGAGTAGATGCTATCTCAATATCCATGGCTAGAAATTTCCATCAAGGAAGATGCATGACAAAACAAGTCAGAGATAAACATACCCCAGTGATAGACCTCGAAAGCTCTTCTCCCTTGTCCTTACTATTGTTTCTTTTGAGGCCTTTTGCTAGACAAGCTCCAGTGTTAAGGTAGGAAACCCACCAGCCATGCCCACATCATGCCTGGGGTCTGGTCTGGTGTTATTAGTTATTCCCTTAGCACTGACGAAATACTAAAACTTTGTGTCCCTATTACTTTATCTTAATAATTGCTGAAGAAATGCTTGCAGACATGTAAAACCTTGAAACAGTGGTTTGAAAAACCATTCAGCAAACCATTAGCTTTGATGTTAACAGATTATACTTTGCAACTAATGGTGAATTTTGCCTTTATTTCCTTTCTTAAAAAGGCAGAAAAGATGAGATTAACTGCATGCATTTCATTTATCAAGAGCATTAAGTGTTTTGCAGTGACTGATGAGTGCATTTTAGATATACTGAAAACAGATAGATATATAGTTTATTTCTTTTATGTTAGAAGTTGTCTACAAGAGAGCCATTATTTACATCCTTTGTATCTAATCAAGATAAACTCTCAGTCTCATAAATAAGAACATACTTATTTGCTTAAGTGACTTATTTGAGTCTGGAAAGATTTGCTGAGCAGGGGCTGGGCTCGATAATATTTCACAAAGCTAAAAATTCAGTCTTGATACATTCTTGACATGAGGCACATCATTTTTCACATGTAAGAACAATTACCTCATGTTTACACAGCATTTAAAGCATGGAAAGTGATTAGATTTTACCATCTCTGGCATGCCCTGGATGTACAAATTGCTACTGGCTCTTTATATATGGAAAGACATCCATTTAATGCTCTTTAATTTGGTGCCACTTATCTGTCTGTGGAAAGGTTCACTCCTGCTGCTGGTGATGAGTATGAAGTACAGGCCTAGAAATAAATGTCAGAGAGGGAGGAGGCTTTAACAGGGAGATAAGTGTTAAGATAGATCTGCCTCCTCGAATCAGTGGGATGATCCCCATATCCCAGCAAGCCCACTCCTCACAGGGTTGATAATGTCTTCCTGTGGTGGGAGATGTCAGCCGGCTGCTGCGGGAAGGCTGCGCACTCGGGAAGGGAGATGGATCCAGCCAGGGGGTCTGAGATCAACAAGGACAGCTGTTTAGCAGGTGGAGGTGCTCCTGGGAGGGCAGAGGCATCCTCTTGGCACAGCAGGAACCTTTGCCATGGCAGGCTGGGAGGACCCCTCAAAAAGGAGCCAAATACATCAGTGTGGGACGCTCGTGCCCATGTCCCTGTTTCTCTTCAGAAAATATCTCAGCTCAGAAGTGGAATAACAAATCCAGACCGCAAAATCCCATTTTTCTAGCTGTCCTGTGTGGAGTCTGAAGACCATGCCCATTCTTCTTTCTCCTTGTGTCCTTGCCATCACTAACACAGCACCTGACCTGTCAGCACCAGTAGAGCAGAGTTAGGTCCTTCTTCTTTTGCAGGGATGCAGCTGCAGGGATGCTGCCACATTTGCAGCACCTGTGCACGTCTGTACTTCAGCAGCAATGAACACACTGGCCTTGCTCTGCATACAATTTGCTTAGTAAACAGCTTATATATTGTACTCTCTTTAAAACACATTGCATGCGTTTTCTAATACTAAGATGAACGAATCCAGGGATAGACAGCTTGGCTCGGGGGCTGGGATATTAAGTAGTCTGGGTTGATGTCCTGACCTCCTCCCCAAGTAAGGGCTATACTGCCAGCTATCCCAGACTAATAGACTTGTAATTTCTCCAATACATGTATAGCAGTGTCTGGCACAGAGAACAGCCCATGTATGGTGTTTCTCTCAAAGATTATGAAAACAGCATGGAAAGGCTTCAGCTTTGCTGGAGTGGCCAGTTTTCTGGCTGCGGTTTTTGTTTGTTATCATTAAATGATGTAGTTTCACATTCTGGAAACACCTTCATGAACCATCCTTTGTTTGCTATCACAGTCTCAAGCATGTTAGTAAACAAATACAGATCCAATGTCTGGTGCAATCAGTTTCACCAACCAACATGTGACATATTGGCTTTCATGAGGAGAGTTGGAGACCTAACTTCTGGGCCTCAGTGGTCCGAAAGTTAGCTACATGCCCTTGGTGCTTTGGCCACCCTTTGAGGCACACAACCCTTCACAAACTTTCAGATCCACAGTTCTGTGTTGCAGTACTGTTATTGAGGACATTACGGGATGGATCAGGACAGAAGCAATGAGGTGAGTTTTTTCAATGAAAACTGTGAAAAAAAATTTTCAGGAACTTTATTTTTCTTGTGGGATATCTGTGGCTAATCAAGAGAAATCAGCACTCCCACACCCTGTCCAAGCTTTAAAAATATGGCTTTAATGGAAACAAATGCTAGTATTTTTAAGTCCAGGCAGGCTGGAGGACCTCAGTGTTTTCGAGCAGAGTAAATCAGAGAGGGCAACACCCCCATAATTCATATCAAGTTTACACAGCTTTCCAAGGTATTAATTAAACCATTTGGTCTCAAAAAAGCTATTTTTCAATAAACCACAAATAATACTCCATCTAGAGGCTTTGTGCCTCATCTTCAGAACAACCCTATGAGTTGTCTGTTAAAGTCAGATAAGTTTGGGGCACAAAGACCACATAGGCTCTTGCCAAACATGTGTTTAGGAAGGGTAGTATAGAATGGTAACACAATCTGAAGTGTGCTGCTGCTTAACTCTTTTGAGCTCTGGTCTCAAAGGGGAGCGATATGTGGCATTGCATCCTGATTGCATCCAAGGTAACAGGCCTGACTCCATGGAGATGCACATGTATGGTTCCAAATCCAAGCACTATGGCAGATCAACGATGCCTCCAAGGAGTGACTCACGCTTGGAGCAAGTCTCTAGAAAGCTGATTCTTACCCAGGTTATTTATTCCCTTGGCTGTTTACAGGGTGACCCCAGCCTTGAGGGGCTGTGTCCCCAGCTACCTTTAGCCATCACTTAACCCTCCCTCTGATGACTTTCCCCCCCCTCTGACGACTTTCCCCCTGCTGCAGCAGGGAGAGCTCTGTGTCAACAAACTGCACAACATTGGCAATGCTTCAGAGCCTGCCTGAGCCTCCACACCGCCGCCGCCGCTGCCATGAGCGAAAGTAATTAGAGACCGTTTGCATCGGTTGTTTGGAAATGTGTAAACAGCAGTATAAACAACAGCAGGTCAGGTCAGGGAAGGAGGCTGGCACTTCATGAGGCCACGGCTGGAGCCTGCCCAAGTGTGAAATTCCCAACTGGGAGAGAACATTTGGAAAAACAATGCGCTCGAGGTTTATCAACACAAATCATCCCCTAAGTGGCACATTTTATTTAGAGTATGTGTGGCCTCCATCTAGAAGAAGGGAAGTTTTTATCAATCCAAGCTTTATCACTTCCAGATATCTCTTTCTTTGTTTACTGTCAGTGTGCACAATGCCTTCATTTTGAGCAGTCCAGTTCAAACACAAGTGGGGCTGGCTTTTTTTGTGGAGCCTGCAGTGAACTGCCTGTGCTCCCTTTTCAGAACTGTGCTCGTAAATCTTCCCTTCAAGCCCTGAAACGCCTCTTTGTGACCATCACCCTTGAGAAACGCAGCATCCTGGCCCCAGCACATGAATCTGCTTTGGCTAGAAGACCGTCCCTGCTCAGGAAAGCACTTTGAACCCAGCTCAGCTTTGAGGAAGGGTTTCAATGTCTTTCTGAGGAGGAGGAGGAGGGGTTTTCTGGCATGGGTCAGAAAATCACAATCACGGGGCAGTCTGTGGAAGGACAGGAGTATATAAACAAACCCTACATAAACCTAAAGTAAGCAGGATGAGAATGGCCTCTTAAAATTCAATTTGGAAAGCTTCCTGGGTGTCCTGAGCTCCTAGGTGGCCGCAGCGCCCTCTTTGACACTACAGTCCTTCTCCCCGGTGCTGGCACTGGCCCTGCGATGGGCAGTGATCCTCATGGGCAGCTCCCACCACTCTTTCAGGTCCCTGTCATAGACAAATTAAGAGACATCTGTAGGTGTTGAACCACAGTCAGTTGTTATTCCCAGCTTGCCTTTCCACGGCATTTGTTATAAGGGGATTTTCAGCAGTCAACAAATACCAGATTTTTTTTTTTTCTGTGAGGCAGCCTGGCACTATTACTCTGATTTTACAGGGGGAGCACTTAAGAAGTTTGCTTAGATATAACTGAAAAACCCAGTGGAAGAGGTGAGAAAAACCACGTTACCCTCTGCCTCTGTTCTTCACCAGGAGGAGCTCATTTGTCTCCCTGTGTATGGGTAACACAGATGTTACAATATAGAAGGCCTTTGCTATCATTTGCAGAGCTCCCTGAGAAAAACACAGCATATCCCCACAGTTTAGCTGTCACTGGTCTAGTCACACAGCCACAATGCCATGTGACCAGTTGGATAGGTCAGTATTTGGGCACGGTGGCTGGAGCTGTCCCTTTCCTTCTTCGGGAAGTCCCGTGCTTCCCACTCTTCTCCCTGCACCTCAGGCAGAGAGTAGTCCTGGCTTCACTCCTGGTCAGCACTGACTGCTTATGGGCAAGAGGAGGCATTCAGCCATGTGGGCTGAATGCACTGTCCAAGCAGTTGTTCATTGCCTCAGGGAAAAGGCAGCATTCCAGATGGGCTTATCCCACTGGCCACAAGTCAGACCTTGCAGAGTTAGGCCAACAAGAGGTTTTTCCTGCCCATTACAGGGCAGTGTTCCAGCATCGTAGTGTCAGTGGGGGACATGAATATTTGATGACTTATCTTCTATAGCAATCTAAATGTACCAGCATCATTAAGATCATACCTGTAAAAGCCTCTTCTCATAGTGTATATGTCATGTGTGGAAGCTCTTCATAAAACTTTGTCCTCACCTTCCCATTTAGCGCTAAGCTTAATGTCTTCATTCTCCTAAATTCTTCCTAAGGAAAATAATTGCTTCACACTGTGTCACTGAAGGTTTACTACCTTAGAGTATCTGAACTAACAGAGCACCATGGCATGGTACTGGCTCTCTAAGTGGCTTATGTGGGCAACATTGTTTCCTGGTCAATACATATCAAGTATAGTCCAATAGGTTTTCGGTAAGTCTTTAAGGTATAAATGTGTCTGAATGCTTTGTTAGACATCATCTCATCAAAAGGTCACAGAGAAACAAGTTTTGGCTACAGAAGTCTGTGTTTTCAGCATGAGACAAAGAAAAGGCAGAGAAAAGGAAAAGACAAATATCACAGAAATCCAGGCAATGGTTGGTGAGGGAGGCCAGCAGCCAGTTCGTGGTGGAAAGACAGTTGCTGTAATCATCCGAAAGCTGATCCTGATGACTCTCTTTGTTCTGTTCCCAACACTTTTCCTATGAGCCAGCAAGACTATTCGGCAGGTGTCCCCCTCTGCAGAGGAAATGGGCATGTAGGAGGCCAAGACAAGGTTAGGCTGCTGCTTTTTTAACCTGGATGCTACTTATTTTCTGTATCTTACACAGTATTTGTAAGAGAAAGAGGGACAAAATAACCGAACAGTGTGTGTCAAAATCTCAGCTGGAACCATGGCCAGCCTCATTGCCCACAGTCCAAGCCATTCACTGACTCATAAGGAACAAGGCAATATGGGGGGAGTGCTTTTATGAAGGGTTCATCAACACTGCTCATCATGCTGTAGTACCATGCATTAATTGCTCTCAGACAAATGCAAAGAGGTAAGATGAGGAACAAAATAATATAACTCTGTAATATACCCATACTGAGCCAGGGCATAAGATAAACTCATAGAATCCTTGCTACAAAGAATGATTTGCCAAATTCAGCCTGCATCATCATTTGCCATCTTGTTTCCAAGTTGCCTATTAATATGTTTTACAACTCACCTCTTAGCACAGATCCCTGAGAAAAAAACTTCTATAATCTCTCTCTATTGCAAGAATTGAACATTTGCTCTTACCTTTCTTTTCCTACCTTGCAACCTGTCATTCAGCCAGTAAACAACCTTACGTTTCCACAACAGCACTTAGTTGCCCTTAAAGTTCCAAATTAGGGATTCTGATGAAAACCTTTTGAAAATATAACACACTCATCGGGCAAATCATCATTTGCTTGCTGACACCTCCAGAAGACTCTAACTGGTTTTTCAGGCAGGACTTCATTGTGCAAAATTTTTATTAACTCTTCATCAGGAACTCATATATTGCAAGGTGTCCTCTAACTCTGCCTTTTGTTATACTTTGTCTCGGGTTGCTTGGCATGGCCATGATGCTTGTAGGCCTGTATTTCTTCAGTATTTCACAAAGCCCACTTAGAAGTCAGCATCACATATGCCTCATTTCAACCCTTTCAAAAGGACCAGTAAAACTTTAAGCAAGAGGCCACACACCACCCCTATTAATTCAGCAATTTTACCTCTGACTTCATTTAAATGTGGCCTGGCCTTGATGATTTCTGGTTGAGCGTTTCATCAGTTTGTTCCATAACTTCTCCTACAGACAGATACTCTGGTAAAGTCCCCGTAAAGAAGGGTTCAGACTTCACTACATCACAAGGAAAAAGAAGCAAACAAATAAATGTGTAAAGCAAAAGTAGCAAAAAGCCTACCCAGCAAAGAGCTTTTCCTTGGCTTGCTGGCACCAGCTCTGTTTCTGGATGCTGAATGACTTCTCACAGTACCTGAAATTCACAGGGTTTTTCCCATTGTCTTCATGTTTCACTGTGAATAGTTGGGTTATGATCTTCACATTTCTTCTCTCCCTTGGAGAGAAGGAACAAGGAAAGTCATGGGCTCCCCGTGAGTATATCTACTGCTCTCAGAAATTATGCTCATATCTTAATTTAAGAAACAACCAGTTTGTCACACCTTCTGTTGTAAGAAAACACAAGACTGGGGCTGATAAGGGGCCCGTGTGTCCATCAATGTGACCTTAAGGTGCTAAAACAGGAAGCAAGAAGGGATAAGAACCTGGGGGTGAGCTGAGAAAGGTCCAAACTTTTGCTAGGGGGATGCAAGATACCTAGCTGAGCCAAAGGTCTGGAGACATCAGCTACTCACCTTCCCCCCTGGCTACTGATTGCTGCTTTTCAGTTGGGTTGCAGGCACCCTAAAACCATCTTTATTTTCTCATGGAGTATCAGCCTCAGTGTCACCATACAGGGACTGTTGGAGTGTTATGGCCTCTTTTGAACCCATTAATACTGGCAGCACCATGCAGAGTTCAGTACCCAGCTTCAGTTTATTTAGGGCTTCTTTTAAAAAAACATTATGTGCCGAATTTTATTAAATCAACTTAATAGGAGCTGCAAAGTAAAACAAATAAATATGGAACTCATTTCTGCAGTTAGTGGGAATTATTCTGTTTGTTTACAAAGGCCATTAAAAGCTTACTGGAGGTGTTCATTTCAGCAAGGAGGCCTCATTGATGGATCAGTGCAGCCTTGTCAAAACTGTATCCAAAATTTCACAGCAGTGCTCTCATTAGGCTCTAACGGCTGAAAGAAAACACAACTGAAGAGAACTATTAATGTTTCCTGGTGCCCTCCAACCTCCTTCACATTAGTTTTTCCCAAACCACACTGCACAAAAACTTTTCTAAGATTCTGGGGGCTGGTAGCTTGCGAAAAGGACAGAAAAAAGGAAAAGCTGAGTGCTTTGTGTTCTTAAAACAAGGCATATTATAACAGAAACCTTGATAACTGCAGAGATGCTGAAGCTGTTGCATGTCTGATAAAATGCTCAACAGCAGAGAAAGAATTATAGTAAAAATATAAGTATAGTACCACAGAGTATTAAAATCCTCATTTAAAAATATGAACTAAGCATTTCTTAGGTGTGAGAGTTCAGGGTTGACCTTAACTGCTAGAAAACACTAATTTTAGTTGCATTTCAAATATGAACACATGGAGTCATTTTATGTTTTCCCCCACAGATTTCCACAGGCATATATAATTTTTCATGTACATATTTTTCATATCAAGAAGTCAGAAATACAGATCTGGAATAATCTCTAGTCAAAACACATTCTATATTTGCTTTTAAGCACTTAATGCTTTCCAAACACAGGTGACCATCTCCATCCTTCGCCAAAGTACTCAAAGAAGTGACCTGCCTTTAGAGAGGTACACAGCCTGCTGCTCCACTGGTGTCACACAGGGCCTTGGGTACTTGGCCTCTCTGGATGTAGCAGCCTTGCACGGCTGCATGCCTCCTTGAGCACATTTTCCAACACTGTAAGCAACTTTTCTGAGCACATGTTCAAAAAGAACCTGTGTCGAGTGCCTCAGTGGGGCAGGTGACTTCTTCCCATAAGGAGCTAGCACAGGGATATTGAGACTCTGGGGGGATCCTTGGCAGTGGGATGAGTGCTTGAAGTACAGCTTGACCACTTTTAGTACAGTCTGCTATATAGGTCATATGATAAAATCTGCCTTCTATTTCAGCTTTTAGAAACCTGACATGAGTCACTTCCTTTTCATGTTTGGACCAGCAACTTGCAAGAATAACTAAAGAGGTCAGATGTGATGTGATGGCTTTGCACCTCTTATATTTTTCCCTTCTTACCTTCTTCTTCCTTTCCCCAGGTGACAGTAACAACTTCTTGCCATCATGTGCAAGAGCATGTGATTGCCCTTACCAGCTGGAAGAGACAGGTTACAAGCCAACAAAGACCAGATCCTCAGAAGAATGTCACATGCTCTGGGAATCCTGGGGCCTGCTGGCTGCCATCTGAAGGCTTTTCTTGATGTCCTCTCCAACAGCACCACTGGGTCAGCCTAAAATGTCCATGCCCGGATGGTGTAAGAACTCAGTGCTGTGGCCATGAAGGAGAGAGATGCAAGGAGGAGAAGGAGGTGCTTGTCATAGTGGCCATGTTTCCTGTCACCTTCTCATTTTGCAATCCTACCAAGAACATAGAGTTGCAGAATTGAGCCCAGAATTGTTCAAAATATCTGCCCCACTCTGGCTCAGACTGTGCCTTGTGAAGGCAATACTGAGTGAGCATCACAGGAAGGACAAGGCAAACCACAATGTGGAGCTTTCACAAAGGGAGTTTCTTAGTGTGTGTGTTGGAATGCTCTTGGGAGGTTTCTGTGATCAGCATGAAACACTCCGTGGATAAAATACAGAGACAAGTCTGGGGACATGAGTAGGATCCAGAGCCTTGAACAGGAATGAGATAAACTAGAGAAATTGAATCCAAACAACTCAAAGGGTACAGTAAATTCCTAGTGTGGGAGGAAGAAAAACAGTATTGTACAACTTTCAGCTGTGAAGATACTCAGACAGTAAATATTTTATGTCAAGTTCTGGATTTCAATCAGTTTTATTTTATCTTTGTTTCAATAGAATTTTTTTCCCTTAATGTAATCCTCATTAAGTCATGTGAAAGATCCATGCTAACTGTTGATGTTACAGATTACAGGGAAGATATGAGGGACACTCTGACTGTCCCCTTTCCATATCAATAGTGAACAACAGTCACTGAAAGCCGTGGCCCTTTAATGAGCAGCTATAATACAAGAGATTTCCTAGAAGACTATTAAACAGAGATAGAAACCTCTTTCAAATCTTTATTCAGCTTTGCTAATCAACTGCCACTGTTGTTTAAGGCTGGAGCTTTTCCTATACATTTTCATTATTTCAGAACATCCCCTGCCAGAACCATTGTAAAGCTTTCTATTAAAATCCTTCTTACTGTAGTGGGATGAATTTTTTCTTTTTCCAAAAGGCTGATTTAATAGAAACTTGGCACCAGAAAAAGTGTTTCTGTTTCATTACTATGCTATATAAAAGTTCATGGGGCTCTCAGAATATTCTTTCTAAAAAAAAAAAATCATTAGCATATGCTTGGATACAGAACTTACTGGCAATTATACAGTAGTCGTCTCTCAAATACACACTTCCTATGTTGTTGCTAACAGCATTAGTGATCATTCTTAAAATGCAGAGTAAGTACTGGAATGCAATTCATACTCTGCAAATTTTTCAAAATGTTACTCAAGTCACTTTTGTGATAGTTTGTATACAAAGGAAGAGCTTGAATTTTTTTAAGCCCATTTAATTTACACTTCACATTATTTTGTTTAAACCATACTTCTGACATTTTTATTATAGCAACTCTTTTCAGTGTAGCCCAGTAAATTCTTGTTTGGCTCTTAAAAAGACTAATTATTTTTTGCACTTACATAGGCCTTTAGGTTTTTAAAAGTGTTACCCAACTATTAAGTAATTAATGTTTGTTCAACCAAGACTGGCCATATAAAGAGGCTGCAGTGACCAAAAGGAACATTTTCCCTGTCATTACTAACAAGATTAAAGGTGTTGATGTTGTACAAATGTAAAAAATGAGGCAGAGTTTGAAAGAACCAACCTGCTATTGATTTTGTCTAAATTAATCTCAAACTTGTAGATTAGTTTTCAATATTATCACAGGAGAAAATGAGAGAGTGTTCCTTTTCCTGCTTTGGTAGCCAACAGCATGTGCTGATAATGGGAAAAACCCTTCCATCTTTCAATTTTTGAGCACATACAAATTTCAGAAAACAGGAAGCAGTTTTTCCCCTGTACCCTCTGGGTCATTTTGTCATGCCATGGGGCACAGGGCCCACAGAGGGTGGTGTCCTTGTGTGATGCTGTTCTTCCACCTTTCTTTCTTCCCTTTCTCACAGCCAGGCTCAAGCCTTCTCCTCCAGTGACTCATCGGGACTCGGACCATAGCTTTGCATTAGAGGCACTTTCTAGCATACATTTGGTTTCAATACATTAAAAAGTTGATTGAGTAATCTTTACAACAGATGGGGTTTCCTGTAAATCAGGACCAAGAGATTACCTTATTCAGTCGTATCCGATGTGGTTGCCCAACAGTCCCCTCTGCAACATGCTTCCCGCAAGAGTCCCCGAGTTTACTGGGCTTCTGGACCCACAATAACAATGCTGCAATAATTTCAAAGTATGACTCTTGCAGGCGTTCTGGAAATAACATGGCCATAAACATAACTGGAAGTTTCTAACTGTCAGTGATTTCATACTGACTTTAACAATAGCCAGTAAACATATAGTTCAGACTTTAATCCAATTTTCTCAGTAAAACTAATTTCAGTAAGATCCTCCAGATAATACTTTCTTGTGGGATTACTGCACAGCTTGGGTGGTTTATCATTCAATCTTCATCTTTTATTAATGCACTGTATATGTAATATATGACCCCCAAATCCTCGCCAGTGCTGTGCGCCTAAACCCGTGGAATTAATTAGCTGCTTCCACGTTCAGTTTTCACTGCTTTAACACCACTGGAATTTCTCTAATCACATTAGACATTAGCACCAATCACAGATTTCTATTCTTACAGCTTCCCAGCGTTTGCAGCCATCCACGGCTGACGTCTACGGAGGAGGCAGAAGCACTGTGGAGACTCTTCTGTTCACGAGACGTCCCCCTGACGCCGGGGGAACACGCCACAGCTGCAGGGCTCCATGCTGACACATCTACTAACAGGATTAGGACTCTAAGTAGAAAAAACACATGTCGTTTGCAATATAGCTGGAGAGCTACCAACAGCTGTAATTAAGGATGCCTATGCATTTCCATGCTAAGCCCCTGTTTTCATTTGCTCATAACTTTCCAAAACTTTCACCTATAAGGTTGAACTTTTACAGTCCAGCTTTCTGCCAAATTGTGGGGGTTGGTTTTTTTTTTGCTGTTGTTGAAAGTATGAGGAAAAATGAATATGTCCATTTTTTTGAATGAGAGAAGAGAGAAATTTTTTAAAAATTCCCTCATGTAAACATGGGGATTGAAACTGATTTATGCTGGATTTTCTATTTCATTTAATTTTCATATGGCATTTTTAACTCTTAAAATATGTCCCAGCAGCTGGCAAGCATGGGATAATATTTTAATAATGCAACACACTTTTTCCCTACACCTTGAAATGCTCAGGTACAGAATTTTAGAGTCAATGTAATCGCCAGCTAAAAAATTATTTTCCCTTCAGTTTCTTCTCAGGTTCAGCAAGATCTCAGAACTCCATTCTGTATATGCAGCTGTAATAAGGTTCCTCTTGTGTTTCTCAGTGTGGAAATGGAGAATGAACAAGCAATGCTGAACACACAGGCATGTCATGACCCTTTCTTAGCCTGTTGGGATAACTTGTGTGGCACACAAGTGTTCACTAGTGCAACAAGAAATATGTGAATTTGATATATGAATTTGCATTTGCAGACATCTCAGACTATTTTGAGCCTGAAGGACTCTCTCAAGCTTTTGTAAGTCTATGTCTCATGTGTCCCTTTCTACCTGATGAAAAGCAATCAGTATTAAATATAATGCCAAGATTTTTTTAAGATAAAAAGAATTCGTGTCTTACCGACTCATTTAATTTCTGTCTTTTCTCGTCCTTGATCTCGCCTCTTCCTTCTTGCTCTCTGGGTACTGAATCTAGACTCTTGTAACAACTCAGGAATCTCACAAGTTCTTGCTCTATGATGTGCATAAACTGTTCAAACACTAAGGGGATAAATTTACCAATAAGAAAATACTCTTTGAAGAAAGAATATGTCTTCTACGCTAATAGTAAATATTTCACTTAAAAGAAAAACCCAAACCTCTCGTACTATTTATTACTCTTAGGGGGAGAAAAGAAAGAGAAGGGTGTGAGTTATCTAGGATGCTTTATTTTGTCTAATTTTTTTTACCTTTCTGGATTAATTAAATGTCTTTTTCTTTTATTCTCTTACTACCTTCTTTGCCAAGTTTTTCATTCAAAGACAGGAAACTCAGTTTTGCTAATGAGGCATTTAGATGCAAGTTGCTTTTAAAATACAATTATCCTCTGAAGCTTTGCCTTTGCAAATTGTAATTCATGTTTCTGAACATCCTGGAGAGAGAGGCAACTTTTTCTAACAGTACTGGTCTAGAAAATATTCACAGAGGATCTCCTCCTGTTCTTCTGGAATGTACCTGTTTAAGGGTAATGAACACTTTAAAAAGGAAGCAAATGATCCTAACAACACCAATGAGGATTTTTGGTTGCTTCTTTCATAGGTCTCAAAAAGGTGTCTTAGATTACTCACAAATTAGATTCCTTATAAATCTGAAAACTCTCTTAGACCTGTAGAATTACATGATGGGTGTTATTTAATTGCTACAATGCAAGAAGTTGCAGTCGAATATTACTATTACTAATATAGAAAAAAAAGAGGAATTTTTAGGAGATGAAAAAAATCAAGGAACCTCAAACAACAACTTGCCCTGCTCCCCTGAATATGCAATATTATGAAATGGTCTTTTACTAAGTTTTGTGTACTATTTTATGGCTGGACTCTAATCCCACTTCAGGTCAGGGTGGTTAGTCAATACTTTTTCACTTCCAAAACTTTTATGGAGTGGACTTCTTTAATGTACACCAGCTTGCGTAAGAACCCTAATATAAGATTTCTTTTTTTCTTGGGCACTTCTTTAAGACTTCCATGACACTGACTCAATGGTTGAGAAACTAAGATGAACCTATCTTCCCAGCACGCTGTAACATGATATTCTCAGCACTCCCTCCTCCTAATTAGTCTCAGATCTCCAGCTCCACTCCACAACAGTTTCCCTACATCTTCTTGCATTAGCTGAGAGGGTTCTGCATCCACAGTGCAAGATGGGAACATGCCCAAGATGGGAATGTGCCCAACCACCCTCTGTGGGCTCACTGCTGCTGCCTGTCTCTGTGGAATTCTTGTCAATTAATTATCTGATTAACTTTACCTTGAAAAAGTAATGTATTCTCCCAAAATCTCTTAGAAACACCAGAACATCTTTGCTGAAACTTTTCCAAAGAATAATTGGTACCAAAAAGCTATCCCTGGAAAGAAAAAACATCATTTCTGAATGGTTGAAATCTGGTAAAACTATTAGCAGCTGAAAGCGGTTTCTTATAATGAGAAGTGTTAGATAATAGGTGCAATAGGTGCAATCTTCACCTACGATATTGGTGCATCCATGCAGGATGTGAATATGGGATTGGTGCAGATGAAAAATGTGTGTCGTGATACTTGGAGCATATCATGTTAGTTCTGTGATTTATGTTTTTAATACAGCCACTCCTCTTACTCTGTCTACTATGGAGCCACAAATGCAGCTGAAAACAGGCTTTAGCCCAGCATATAAAAAGGAAATGGGAGACAACAGAAGATGTTTGTTGATTCCCATCTTATCCTTGTCCAATTCCCACCAGTGTGACCCCAGCCTGTTAAAAAAATCAGAGATCTCAAAAATGCACGTACTTTCTAAATTAAAAAATAAGGACAAAAGCCATCAAGGAAAGCTTTTTTGCTGTAAATGATTCACTTAGCTGTAGAATTCACCAGATAAATAGCCTTATTGTTTTACTTTGAACTGGGGAAATGCTCACATGGCATGTTCGAAATTGTACCCCAAGCTTTTTAAATTTTTTCTTAAATTCCATGTAAATAACCTTTATAATGTAGGGGTGTGTGTGTGTGTGTGCTTGGTTTTGTTTTTTTCTCCCCAGAGAGAACTCCCACTATCAGTTTGGAAAAACAATTATCCTTCCTGTTCCTCTCATGATCTTTTCCCAAAAAATGAAGTGGCCCTTTTGTTTTTCAGCCAGCTTCAGTCTCAGTTGAGTTCCTGTACTTAAGCAACTCCCTCCAATTTTAATGCCCAAATACCTGGAGCCAGCAGCCTGGTCTATCAAGAATGGTCTATCTCCAAAGCCTCAGTGGTTATACTGGAAGCTATGAGGTGCAATGCAGTCATTTCAGCTAAACATTACCAGCTCCTGACCCTGGAACGGGAAAAGTCAAAGTTCTTTTGGAAATGACACATTGTGACCTGCAGTCTGCTGTAGCACATTAAGTCTGATAAATGATCAGAAATGATGACTTAAACAAGCATCTAAGAGAGAGTATTTTGCTTAATGTACCCAGCAGTTAACCTTATGTAGTCACGTTGCATAGCGGGCTCGTTTGGAAGCCGTGCAGGCTTAGCTGAGAATAAACAAAGCGTTGCAGTACCATTAAACGTTTTCCACATCTTCCTTCTGTGTTAATGTGGTTCAGTGCTTCTGTCATGAAAATGAGCTGAATGGAGTTTCCCACACTCTCGGCCACAAAGGGTGCACTATATTGCCTTTACGAGAGACATTTTGTACTTTCCTGAACACATGCCTGTTTCGAGAGCAAACCCTGATTTTCACAGCACTGAAGAGGTCTGCAGCATAGGAAAGAAGCAGACTCAAAAGCAGAAAAAAAAAAGTGGAAGTGATGTCAAAACCATGCAACTTTTCCAGGTGGTAAAAAAAAAAGTCCTATATATGCACAAAAAGAAGTTATTTTCTTTTCCCACATCCGCAAAATATCCTCCAAGTGAAATGCCAAATCTAATCCTCCTGCCTAATAAGTTCTCAAATTTTTAATTTAGGCATTTTTGCTAGAGCCCTATAGGTACTAGAATAATGTGAGCTTTTCCTCTGTATTAAGTTGCTCAACTGTAATGACTTCATCATTTCATTTAAGCACCTGTTCTGGAAAATAGGTCCTTATCCTCCAAACACTCACATCTAGTAAGTATTCCCATTTGAACTCTAAAAATTGTATCCCAGCTCTTTAGGGTGATTTACGGCATACTATTAGAAGCATCTATAAGCACCTGAAATGTGTCAGTGGATGAACATGAGCAATAATTGTAAATATAGTTTATGAGTTAAGCAGTGCACTGATATTGACGGCCAATGCTCAGCAAAATATTGAATCTCCCAACTCCTGTTTGAATTCCCCTCTGACTTCAGCTGGAATTTAGACTTCAAACGGGGAGTCGGGAGGCCAGATGCTTTGCTGATCATGGGTTTTTGGCTGCAAAATGCTGAATCTTCCCAAAGGAGACAGTGGAAATGATAGTACAGAGGTATTTTATGCATGCACAACTCCTCCTGGAGTTTGCTCGATGGAGGAAAGTCTCTCTTGAAGTTCAGCTGTCTTTCTTGTTTCTCTCACAGTCTTTTTTCCACAGACTTTTATTACCAACAAACTGAAAGTGTCCCTGTGTCCTGGAGGAGGGGTTAGGATATGTGCTCTGGCCATCAAGGCAGACAACCCAGCTCTTCAATGTTGACAAGAAACGTCCAAATTCTTTATCCACAAAACTAATTTTACTTTCTTATGAACAGGAAGCCTACTCTCTTTGCTTCTCCTCTGCCTCTACCACTTCTCTGCAGGCATCCCTGACCTGCAGAGAAGTGGTAGTGGCCGAGCAGAGGGATGAGGCAGGATTCTCAGAACCCTGGAGGAGGGAGCAGGGAGCGTGACCCGAACTTTCCACGAACAAAGTGTGACTGGGCTCACTGAGTTGAAGTCCAGGTCGCCCTTCTTTGCTTCTGTCAGACCTGCCTTCGTCTTTGTCAGCCTGGTGAAGATTCCTTCATGGTGCTTCCTTACTCACATACCAAATGTCTCCAAGATTCGCTCCACTGTTGGACATTTAAGATATAATTATTGCAGTGATGAGCTTGGCCCAACACACCTAAATATTAGCTTATGTTCCTACTTCTACAGTAGCATTAGTAGAAGGTTCGTATGCATATAAATACCAGATTTCTCTCTGCTACTTTCTATCTTATTTTAGCCTTCTGTCTTATTTTAGCCACCTACTTGCAAATCTGCTGGAATCCTTTGCATTATGTATTGTTGAACTATTTCTGTGAGACTTGAGCTTGGCTGCAACTGGGATTCCTTTACTTTTTGTTTTTAGAGTTAGTATCTTAAAGAAAGGAAAATAAACATAAAGTCAGAATTTCCTGCGGGACAGTGGGAAGGGGAGAGATCAGATCAGCTGTAAGATGTTGGTGTTATTTTCCCAGGATAAGCTTCTTTTTTAGTCATTTCTTTTTTTTCCTATTTATTTATTTATTTATTTATTTTTTCTTTCTAAAATCACCTACAGGGCCTTGGACAAAACTGAAAGATTTTCTGAGTTTCAAAAATAGTAGAGTCCAAATTGTCAAAGACCACTACTAGGTCTTTGCATCTCCCTGTTCTCAGTGGTGCTCTTACAGCACAGATGCTTCCAGAGGAATAAACGTCTGAAAGTGGAAGTCCTAAGCTGTGTCCTTTCCTTGCTCAGCTTCCAGTGAGCTGCTGATGCTGTCCTGTCACTGGAATCACCCTGTCCTCACTCACCTCTGACTGGTTCATGGCTATTGCAGGCTCCTGAGAGTGGGGAGAGCCTGCAGCCGAGCTAGCATAGTGTCAGAGCAGTAGGATGACGTTTTGTCCTTAAGCATCATCCTCTCAGTTCCTATAAGGAACAGGACAGGTTGTGATTTGTCTCCCTAGGAACTTTACCCACAAAAAAACTTTTTCTCTCCAAACTAGTTAACCCAACATATTTATGCTAAAGTGTATCTTTGGGTACTGGCTTGAAATATGTATTTGGGAATTCCCCTCTTGGAAAATTGAAGCTTAACATCTGAGACGAGCCTGGCATATAAGCTATCACACACAAGGGAACAACAAGTAAACACAGCTATCATCACAGCAAAGACAAGACATTGTGAAGGCTTAGAAGCAAAGTAGGAGGAATTTCTCAAAACGGGTCCTTTCTTGCCTCTTGAGTAGCTCCTCTGCTTGGAGACATATCACATGCAGAACTTCTCTACTCCGAAGCCACAGTGATGCTCTTCAGTGTAGGCAGTCAGAAACAGTGTAAATAGCAGAGGATATTAACAATGATTGCAAAATGACAAATGAGAACTCCACGCCTCACTTATCTGCAAATGGCACAGACTATACACTTTATTGCTTGTTAGTTTATTCTCCTAAAGAGAGAACATCAGGAGAACCATCAAAGTGCAAGGGCAAAGTGAAACGAGGTCTGTGCCTATCTGTTGGGCCAGCTTCTAAAGCTGTACTCCAGGCTTTTGCCTCCTCTTCAGTCCTCAGTTTTCCCTGCAGAAGATCAGCCTTGCAGGGCTTGCAAGGACCAAGATCTTTACTGCAAAGTCTCCTCTCATGTCTCCATTCCCAATGTGTCGAGAAAGCTTACCCCCCTCTTTGAAAGCAACAGCACATCCTTCCTTAGATGGACTGGCCTCTGCATGCTGAGGCCCTGTGCACACAGGGCTCTGCATCCCTGAGGAATACATACCCAGCCGAAGCTCTGAGTGCTTGGCTGTGATCCTGGAATAACCTCAACGAAGTCGATGGATTTTCCCCAGATTTACTTCAGTATAATGAGCTAAGAATTTGGACCTCTGTGCCATATTGTGTGGAATTTTATTAATTTTAAATAAAGTTTCCACCTTAAATGAATTGCAAGTGTTATCTGTTTATATATATAACTTCATGCTCTTTATTATTTAAAATGTCCAATTTGCTAGATGAAAACATAAATACTGACTGCAGCTGTAGAATTTAATAAAACCTCAGGTTTGAGCTAGCAAGTGAAAAAAAGTATATTATTGGAAACTTGTGGTCAAACTTGAAGCTTGAAGGAAATATTTTAGCACTATCACAATATTAAATTGCAATCATTATTTAATTTATCTTCTCTGAAATGACTTAAGGGAAGTGCACCAAAAGTCCTATTTACCTAAGCCAGGAAATAAGTCAGTGATCAGCTAGGTGGATGAAGTAATTGAAAGCTGACAAGGGACAATATAATGCCACTATTGTAACAGCACTTAGAAGTATTGTTTGAATTTGACCTGCTTAGGAATAAATGTTGCACAGTTTTCATTTCATATAAAAAAAGACGAAGGAAAAAGAAAAAACTGTATAGCAATAAAAAATGTTCGTTTTACTGAATTATTGATATTTTTCTTTAAATTGAAAAATATCAGCTTTGGCACATGTGGAGGAAAGGAATGTTCCCCACAATTACTGAGATTTTGAAAAAAATATAGATGTATTAGAAATTAAGGTATTCACCAGTCAGTACTTCTAGCAAAAAGTCTGAACCCCTGGGCAACCTGTGCATTTCAATTGTCACTTTGAACTTTGGAACAAAGGGTAGACTGTAAAACCAGTTTATAAAAAGTATTATGAGATACCACAACTGGCATTTTTATGACCTTATTAAACTACATCCAAGTGTCATAAATTTTATATAATGAAAGTCAATAGGATTGCTGACTTGATTTTAATATTAGGAACAGGCTTATTAGTTTAAGGACTTTTCTGAATAAAAGGGGTATTTTTGTTGTTTTCTTACCTTAGCAACTGATGTTACGTGGAAGTCATAAATGCCAGATTAGATTAATTTTTTTTGTTCGTATAATAATATTGTTAGTAAATTACTTGAGAGTAATGAGTAGCTTTTCTCACGAAATAAAGATAAAGGTGTTAATTTAGACTAAAAGTATTTACCATTCTTATGACAAACAGCGACTGACCAAGTTTAGATATGAAAACTAAATTATGGTTTAGAAAAAAGATGTCTTTCAAGAATGAATACTCAGAAAATCTATTTTTCTCCCAATGCCCTGCCTCGGCAGTAGGAGAAGAACTGCAGATGTCTGTTCAAAGTAAACCCATTTTTAGATCTGTTGCTGTTTTAGATGGAGAGCCTGTGCCCAGAAGAAGCATAAAAATGTACTGAGATATATCAGAAGCACAGTGCTCACCACAGGGGATATCATCTGTGCTGTTCTCTTGAGAACATCAGTTAGTTGAACCAAAGGTCCATCTGAGCCAGCAGTCTGCCTCCAACGCTACTCGGAAGAAAAGCCTAGGGAAGAAGATAAGAGCCATGAGAGAAGAGCATGCACTTATGGGACTTCCTCTCCACTCCATCACCCTCCTCCAGTCATTTCCAACACTGGCAGGGAGAGTTAAGGGGAGTGCTCATTAGTTGCAGAGGCATTTCTAGCAAATGCTTGGTTCCTGTCATGAGAAAATGAGTGATGTTTGCTATTTGTACATCCATATTCCATGTAGCCAGCCTGCCTGGCTTTCCTGAGCATGAGACACAGCAGCTCTGTGCTCCCCAGAATTCAGACCTGAGCACATGGGAGTGCCAAGGATCCCCCAAGACTTGTTCCCAAACTGCTCACTGCATATTCACTGTCTCTTCTGAGGGAGAGCTGACAGACCCAGGTAAGGCAGGTGTGCAATCCAGCAGCTTGCTGTCCACAGTAGCCAGGAAAACACCTTCTGCTGGAGATGGCATGCCTCCAATGGGATGACTGGCAGGAAGGTCAGTGCTTCCATCAGCCAACGCTCCTAAAAAAACCAGCAAGCAGCAGCCAGCTGTCAGGATGTGGATGAAGCTATGGTTGATAGTCAGGTGTGCTTAGTGGAAACTTTTCTTTTACAGGGAGGACTGAAGGATCTCACATTATGCTGCTGTCAGAAATTTGTTTTAAAAAATAGAGAGGGGAAAACCACCACAATACCAAAAATATGTTTTGGCCATTCCTGAGACTTGTGTGTAAGAAATCACCATAAAATTTAGCCAGTGTGTTTCAAGCATTTGAATTATTGAGAATTTAACTGGGCTGGATTGTGCAAGGGGAAGTGCAACAATTTTTCCTCTTTAATTTTGCCTCATGTTACAGAATTGCCATCCTGCACTGGGATCTGAGATTTTTGTGGACACCCAGGGTGTAATTTTCTCTCCCACTTTTTGCTGACACATCCAGTCTTCTCCATTCTCCACATCCATATATCAAGGACCAGAAGAGCACAAGGTGGTCCTGCGAAGACAGCCCCACCAACAGCTCTTCATGGAAGGAGCTTTCTTACACCCTTTCATGACAGCCACTGGCTAAATGACATGTTGTAGTCCATAAAAGGCTGTAGATGTAGATGAAGAACCTGGGGTTTTTTTAAGGAAACCTACCAGGTTGATGCAATCAGGGAGATATTAGAGATTTTTCACTCATAGACCTGCTCCAGAACTACCAGACTGAAGAGGAGAAGAGAGAAGAGAGACAGAAGAAAGAGAATCCCCTAAAAAGACCCCAACAAAACAAACAAACAAAATCCCAAATGAACACAAAAAAAAAAAAAAAAGAAACAAAACGAAAGGTAAAGCTGTAGAGAAAAAAAGGAGACATTAGAATGCCAGAAATAACAGACTTTTAAAACCTGGACAAGTTAGGAAAATAAGAAAGATTTCCTTCTAACCAAAAAGAGACGCATAAAGACTCACAATTTATCGTGAGTGAAGTAGCCTCAATGAATGTCTAAGTACTCATCTTTATTATTATCACAAAATTTGTCCCCACTAAATAGCCTGCCTGGCAAAAGATTGTACCTTCATCAGCACATCTCCTAAATGCCTGAGAAAGACAATGAATGCACTCTGGAGGAGCAGAGCAACAGGAGGAGCACCTGTTAAAATAGATAGCAATTTGTTACAGATACCATTAAACTGCAGCTGTGTGTAGGAATTCCCTGCACCAAAAGCAAGAAATGTTAAAGAAATCCTTGGAAGGCCAGGATACCTGCTGCATGAATGCTAGCAGAGCTGTAGTTCATTTTGCCATTTAAACTCTGTGTGGGGTACAGCAGCCTTAAACAAAAGATCATTTGCTCAAGTGGGAACGGAGAGGATACCTCTGCAGGCACTTTTAAGGACACTAACTGCTTGGACCATAGGGAGAAGCTAGTAAAGCTAAGAAGATAAGTTAAAAAAAAGATGGATATATAGCAGTGGGATACATCTCACTAGAAATCAGCAGTCTAAGATTAGGCTGCTACTGGGACACATTGTTTTGAGGTCTTTGTTTAATTGATTAAAAAAATATGGAGGACAATTATTTCCTTATTTTAATTAATTGTCCTAAGAAGAACTAATTCACTCTCCTCCCAGACTATCTTTCTCTGCTGACTGAGTGCTTGAAACTGGGTGGATGGATTTCTGATTCTCATGCTGAGTGTCTACTGAATCACAGAATCATGGAATAGTCTGAGTTGGAAGGGTTCCAGAAGTCCAAATCATCAAGGATGGATCATCATTTGGACCCATCAAGTCCAAATCTTAAAGCACACTTTGTGACAGAAGATGATCATGGCAATACACTGAAAGTTTTGTAGAACAGAAACCTGAGAAGCAAGGAAGATGACTAAACAGGTGTGATAGGAATCCATTGAAATTTCTCTGTTTCACATCAGTTCAAGAGCAAGGGTGCAAGAAAAAGGTTGCAGAGTAAACCAAAATATTGTTTTTCAAACCGAAAATTTCTAAAGAAATTAAAGTTACTCAGAGAATAATAGAGCACGTACTTTTGGAGATACCTCCTAACTATGGAAATAAGGGATCCTAACTGTGTGCATGTAGCCTGGGTTTTTGCCTAAATTCATGGCTAACATTCTAACATGTCCCAGAGCCTTAAAATCCCAAGTTCTGTTTCTTTACTGGCAAATCACAGCTCAGAGACGCGTCAAGAGAAGAGCTGTAAACTCTGGATACTACTCAAAAAATCAGTAATATCATTAAAAGTAAGCTTATAAACCAATCATAAGAACTGCTGTGGTAGCCTCTCGCTCTGAAGGGCACAAGGAGGGCGATGGGTTGAGGGCATATAGTGTAGTGTAGCAGGGGCTAATTTGTGTTTCAGATCACTCTTCATCCCAAATACACATCATGGATCCATCCAGGGTACTTCTGGGAACTCACAAAGGGAATTATGTTGTCAGGCAGGATAATCTTGAGTGGAGAGAGCAGAGGACAGACCTCTGTGCTTTTCCTGCTCCCCAGCTGTGCGCCAGGGCTTCCCAGGGCTGCCTCCCCTCCAAGGGCATCCCTGCCTTCAGAGAGGGGCTTGCAGCGCTGTTCATTAGGGAAAAAACTGAAGATGATTGGAAGGGTGTATGTACTACATCCCTATAATATTACTCGTTACTAAATTACTACTATAATGATATGATGCATTATTATACTATTACTTTCTACTACAGAGAACGATCATATTATCATATAATTTTATTTTGATATTACCTGCTTTCTTGAAAAAAGGTAATATTTCTAATGCTTGGGGCGTTAGAAAAAGCACATTAGAACAAAATCAGAGAGCAAACACAACTGTTTTTCTTGAAAATGATTTCCTGTTGGAAGAAAAGTGGTCTAATTTGAAAATGAAAAAGAAGATTTTTTTTTGTACTCTTTTTTAATGCACACATTTTCTATTGATGTTGTATATTTTATGTACAACCACTAGCCTAGTACAATTTACATTGTCCAAGTTAACAACACCATCCAGATTAGTAATACCTAACTTTAGTAATTAAAGCATTGCTTGTATTTGTCTGGAGGTGAATATGTATGTTCTTGATCACCCAATTAATATCATTCATAGGGATTTCACTTGGAGCTTTGCATTCTGAGACAGGACTAACAACAAACAGCAGTGTCCCTAGTGTAGTACATCATGTCCTTGCTTTTGTAAAATATACATGTCCTTTGCTGTCACAGTAACCCTCAATATTGACAGGAGATGCAAGGACTGTGTATGGACCTTTAGTAAACTCAGTTCACGTGTCTTTTTTTCTCAGTGGACCAGAAAAACTGAATTTTTATTCTTTTTTTGAAATATCTGAGTTGGAGGGTTTCCATCTTTCTTTATAAATGTGTGGACATGTCTGATGGTCAGGGTTATACAGGGCACCCATCTGTAACTCCAGGTGTCTGAAGCTGGTCTCTAGGCGCTGATAACACAAGGTGTGGTCTACACAGGAGGGATTTTATTAGTTACATCTTTAGCTACTTGAGGAAGGAAAGCATATAATTTAAGACACTTTGAAGCCTTAAAAACATGTGAAATATGTTTAAGGCATCAAAGAGTCTGAAATAGAGGAAAACAGCATGAAACTTGAAGTACTGAATAAAGCAGGACTACTAAATGAGTTTCAAAAACACCTAAACAAAACTTGAGAGATATTAAAAGAGAAGAAAAGGAGAGAATGGAGAAACAAGGCCTTCCATAAGAAGTGCTAGTGATTTCTGAACTGCATGGTGTAAAACCCATTGAAGAAGTTGGACAGAAATAGTAAAAGGAAATGCACAAAATCAATGACTGTGTAAACATCTGTCTCTTCTGCAAGTAATTCTTTTCTTACACATTATTAAAGGATGGTGCAACTCCAGCTCATGATCAAGGCCCAGGCTACAGAAATACACATCACAAGAAGTTGCTGTTCGCAAGAGATGTGCTAAGATATATTACACATCCATTGGCAGCTGACAGTGTGTTCTGCCCTTAGGACCTAATCCTGTAGCCCATGACATTGATAGAAATGTTAGCATTACCATAATTTGGTTCTGAGCTAGAAGGACTTGACTTAAGGTTGGCACGGAGGCAGGGTGAGTTTACCCATCTCTGACCGGCCTCCTGCCTCTGCCAGTGTGCTGTGGGAACCTGGAGAGAGCAAAAGTTCTGTCCACATGGCTCTGAGCTGCAGTATCTCTTAGAAAACATTGCTCTGCTTGCTAACAAGGTCAGTCCTGTGCACCCATGCAAATCCAAGGTAGGCTGGTCCAAAGGCAGAGCCTACCTCTGCACTTCCTTCCACCTCGGGCCATTGCCTATGTGGAGGAGTTGGTTTTTGGGAGATTCATCACCTGCCAGTGTGACCCCAGCTAAGGTCAGCTGTCTAGGATGGCAAGGAACAGAAAATAAAGCTCTGCAGAGAGGAGCGTAACTACTGAGGGGGCCTATAGACAGAAAAGGCATGTGATAGCAAATACCCATGTATAGGCATTTCACACAACAAACTAAACTCCTTATTGCAGATTTGATGGGTAACCATCAGAAACATTGTTATTTTAGGGTCACAGAATTTACAGTTACATATTGAAGCATTGTTGGTTTTGTATGCCAGTACATACTTTGGTGCTGAAACATGGGCCTTGTCAGAGATCTGGAAGTTTGTCTCAGTTCTTTCTGGCTGTGTTTCACTGCTCTGACTTTCCTACTACACATACTCAGGGGGAAGAGCCTTGCTCCCGTCTTCTGAAAGTGGTCCTTTGAAAATGCCAAAAGTACAACAATGAAAAGTTGCTCAAGCTGGAGATAGTTCTGCAAAGCAGCTACAGCTCAGTGCAGAAACTAATATCAAATGTCAGCTTAACTCTACCTTCATATAAAGAGTGGGACGAAGAACACTGACTTTTGACTACACCTGCATAGAAAGGGCTCCCAGAATGGCAGTGGCACACTCCCAACATCTGCTCCTTCCATTGAACTTAGCTGTAAATTGAAATTCCATTGCAATGTTTTTAGAATCAGTTGAAGTAAGGAGACTGTCAGAAATCCTCTTTAAACTCACCCTTATCCAAACAGGAAGCTGACCTCTAACCCCCGGACGTAACAGTACACCAGTGGAAATTTCATTATCCCCGTTTCGGCTGTACTAAGTGAAAATTAATTGTGTAATTATCTGGATGAGCGCATGTGTAAAATTTTACAATGTGCCAGTTAGATTAAGTAACGTGTTAGTGGCATGGTTTAGTGCAGAGTCTAGGCTGTCTTATAAAAATGGCATAAGAAGTCCAACTAGATTTGAAGGAAAAGAACATATGTCTGAACAAACGTTAACATGAGAAAGTAATGTAATATTTAATACCATAACCTGAAAAAGATCTTAGCCTCCTCTGATGGAGATTTATCTGGCATAGAAGAGATCTTTTATTTTTCATTTTAAACCCACATCATTTAATGATCAAAACAGATAAGTCATTACAATATTAAGCTTTTGTCTGTATTGTACTGTATCCACTTTATGCCTCTTTCATCTGTACATTGAAATGGTTCTCTTTTTTTAACTATTTGAGTAAGAGAAAAAAAACCCTAAAAAATAGAAGCAAACACAGTACTCAAGAAATGCAACATGATGAACTCAATTCCCTCACAAAGAACTAAGGAACAGATTTTTCATGGCTCATGGAAATCCTAATACGGCTATTTAAAAGAAACCATTTCCATTTCAAAGCCATAGACTTGTTTGGATAACGAAATCACTGGGCAAAAGATGCTGCCTGGAAGAAGTCTAGTCCTTTGAGAAGTAATATTATCTTTAAATAGTCTGGCAAGAAATATATTAGGTTCTACTGGTCTTACTACCAGAGATTTTTGTATAGAGTTCCTTTAGCAATACCAAATAAATACACCGGTAACATATCTTAAAAACAGAGGAATGAAAGTAACTTATAATGGGATTTCAGTGAAATCAATAGAACAGAATATGTGCAGGAAGGTTTGGTGTTACAGTGAGAAGTCCCACAGCAGCACTCTGCTACTAAATCTGAATAGAGACAGGAGATGATCCAGACATTTCTGTACACAAATGAGGGGTGCACAGAGGAATCAGATATGAAAGAGTTAGTTCCTGACATGGATTTTAGATATGGTGGAATCGTGCTCTTATAAGGGCAAAGCTCAAGGTTTTCATTTCTTGTGCAACTTAGTCTGAAAAGCTTGTGAAAACACAGACAGAAATTTTAGTATTACAGTTCAATTTTTATCTGTAATTAATCCACCAGACATTTTGAGAAAAAGGGCTACACAGAAGGTATAAAAATAATAAAATCTAAAAAAACCCACAAACAAACAGGAAAGAATATATGTGACTCACAAATACACCTTTGCATTTCATTCTTACAAGCTAAGATTTCAGTCCTGCATGTCTTTGCAAAAGTCCAGATGTTGACTCAGTATATTACTGCATTAACAAATATGGGTGTTTGAAATGGGACCAAACATGATGATGTAGAATGACATCTAGACAGACAGGTCTGTGTCCTGGAGGTTTCAGCTGCCTCACCACCCTGTCACAGATGGGATGTGGGAAGAGCTCTGGCAGGTTGTTGGGAATAGAATGTTTCTCTTACAAGCTCACTATTCATCATTTGTTCTGGTCTGGGCTGTGACACAAGGTAAGTGACCACACAGGAGCACAGTGTAGCTGCAGGAGAATGTTTAAGTCAATAAAGGGTGTGTTTTTGTAAAAGAAGCCAACCTGCAAGCCTTTTTGGCTGTACTAAGTTGAAAGCCTCTGTCTGTAGTGTATGAGCAGGGCTGCTAGAAACATTCCTGACTGAGCTAACTCAAGGCCTGATGGGGCCAATGGCAAATAGATTTAGAGAATTCTCTTCTTTGGAAGAGAATTAAAGAGAGCTGTGAATACTTCTGCTAATCTCATCCCAAGCACTTCTGTGCATTTCTCAATCGATGGGAACAGACGCAGACCAGGCTCCTGCTTCTTGGTGTTCAAGCACATCCAAGGATGTCCAGGGCTGGGTTGGCATCAAGAGTGGGAACAAAAGACAAAGCCGAGGCCAACAGCAGGGGACTGCTGAAGCTCTTAGCCAAAACCACACCCCTCACCACAAGCCAACAACTCAAAACCACCAGCCCCATGTGCAGAAGAGCCACCCACCTCTCCTTGCCAGGCAGAGTGCCACACACCTCCTCTTGCTGCCAGCTGGGAGGCATTCACCTCCAAAAGGACAGGAGATCTGTACATCTATGAACACTTCAATGAAGAACTGATATTTAGAAGCACACAGAGAGATCCAGGAGCTTTCTGACTTTAGCCTGACAAGAAAGAATATCATTTGTCGAGATAAATACAGTTTTGCTGAAATTAAGCAACTATGGATCATGTGTGGATTTATACCAGTAGTTGCTGACACGGGATAGTATTTTTAAGACAATATAACCTTTGGCTTATTGCTGTTTTGCAATAGAAAAAAAAATGAGATGTTTTCATGGTGATGATCAGTAAGGATTCAAAAACTGATATCCCAGATCACCCAACTTCAAAGGGTTTTTTGTTGGCTTTTTTTTACTTTTCTCCCAAGCTCTCTCCCAAGCACATGGACTGGTTTAATGGTTTTTTTCCTGAACCTACAGACCTCAGCAACAAAATGTTTCCTAAAAACAGCCTGAGGTGGTGGGCAGTGACTCATCCCTCCATCCTTCTGCTGGAGATGCTTGTGCCACTTCTTACATCAGCTGTCCATACTGCTTGGAGAAACTCGTATCAGAGCAGAAAGGAAAATCCTTTGGCAGAGCAGAAAGATGCAGGAGAAATAGTTCCCCACTGCCTGGTACTCCTGCAGCAATTGTCATAAATGCTCCTGTGAGGCAGAGGCAAACCAGGCTAATTGAGTATTCCTTGTTCTCTCCATGGCATTTGTACCTAGTTTAACTGAATAAGAGGATAAAGAATCTTTTGGAAAGATTTGCCCTTGACTTTCATATTGGGTTAAAATATGGGGCATAGATTTGCTTTGATGTTTGTTTGGGTTTTGTTTGTTTTTTTTTTTGTGTTAAAGAACACGTGGTTCTTTCTCACATGCTCATTATATCACCCCCTGATAGCTATCAGCTTGCTACAGCATAACTTTTTCACCAGCACCAAACCTTTCATATGACACTACCAAACAAATGGTCTCCTATTGGTTTTTTGGCAGTTTATTAATGATAGTTATATTTTCTGCATTTTATGGCATATTGACTCCTTTGTTTTCTACAAAGACAGGAAACATACACTGAATAAAATCAATGAAGTGTGAAAGGCATTATCTACACTCCACACAGAAAAAGAAGCCTGTAAAAAAGGCCAGGAGCAGGAAGCAACAGAGGGCAAGATATTTCTCTGTGGAAAAAAAAGTAAAATAATACTGTCACTAAGTTAAAAATAAACTACAGAATATCAGATCTTAGAAAACATAACATATTTTCCTGAAGAACAGAAATCTAAGACAGCAAAGGGAATTCTTTTTTTTTACTGTTCCACTTTTATCCTAGAGATCTGAGGAAGTCAAATGAAAATTTCCTGGCATCCTGGGGCAATAAAATAATCTCAGTCTCCTTGTGAAACCACATTAGTGTGGAGATCGAACAGAAGTTCTTTGAGAACTCTAAGTGCTATGTAAGCATCATTTTTCCCAGGAAACTAAGGCTTTGTTTATTTACACTGAGCTATGCCACTAATGTAATAAGAAATAAACTGCTAGGACAGTCACAGACCTGAACACCTATCACACAGGAACACACCAGCACCCAGATCTGTGATGAAGTTGCTCATCCCTGTAGAAAGCATCACGACTTCCGAGGACAATGACTTGTCCCATCACAGTCACCACACCCTCTGCATCCAGCACTCATGTGCTGAGGAATCAGGAGGGATTTCAGCCAGTGCAGAGCATACTGCACTGAATCAGGGCCTCTTGGCTTTCCACTAGCAGCTCTTTTTTGCTGCTCAGAAATAAGCCAAAGTATGCCGAAATAAGAAAGTAGTCTGGTATATATCTGACTCATCTCTACTAATGATACAATTAACTTCAGGTCATTGTTTGTTTATGAGTTCTGCCTGTAGATACGTGCCAGTATCTGCAGGCAGAGTTTCTGGTAAGCATGGCTTCTGGTTTAGGGCTCTGATTCCCCTGGATGGAATGGCCAGGGTTAGAGGGGACCTTAAAGATCTAGTTGCAACCCCTCTGGCAAGGGCAGGAACCTTTCACTAAATCAGGTTGCTCAGAGCTCCATCCAACCTGGCTTTGAACACTTTCAGAGATACAACATCCACAACTTCTCTGGGCAACTGTTCCAGTGCCTCACAACCCTCACAGATACCAACTGTACCAAGAAAAGGAGTTCTCACCCCAGTTGTCTAGGACCACAGAGTTGCTGATCCATGAGAAAGACACCAAACGCTGTCAGGGCACACCAACAGAAAAGCAAAAGCCCTGGCAGCTCCTCTCCTTTTCTCTCCTCCAGCCATCAGGGAATATGCTCATTCAAAACAGCAGTCACTGTGTTGGTGGCAAGAGCATTAACACTTCCTTTTTAAACTGAGTTGTGGCAAGAGAAGTTCAAAATTTCCCATGTTTTTCAAAGGAGACAGTTTTTCCTGACTCCTCATGTAGCAGCCATCACAGACACCAGAGCTGCAAGGGCAGCTGGAGCCTACAGCTCCCACAGACATTGCTGGCTAGTGCAGGTGAGGGGTTCCTCTACTCCCCTGTGCCTTTTAAATATATTACAAATAATAACGCTAGACTTGCAGATGGCGAAAGAAAGCCACTAAAATTATACTCTAACCAATATACTTGCTGCTATTGAAACATTAGGAAATATGTGTAAACATCTTTAAAAAAACCCACTGGTTTTGTGTCATTCAAATGTTCTAATTTGTCATGAAAACGTATATGCATGTACTTATAAGTTAAGAATAAATAAACATTGTGTAAAAACCCTCACTCATCTCAGCAATACATGACATCAAAAGCATGCAAACAGCATGCAATGCTGACTGAAGGCACTACACAAAGCATGTCAAACAGCCACCAGACTTTGTATCTCTCAACTGTTCCAGCCATCATGTCTCCCAAATTTTTCATTTTTCTTATGTGCTTCATTTTTCTTATATAGTTTCTCCCACAATAATAACAACTGAGGACACTGACCAGTTTGGAAGGCAGCAGGTGGTATATGAGAAGACTTGAAAAGAAATCTGACAGGATTTATACAATCCTAAGAGAAACAGCGTCAATGAATCCTTAAGAGACACTCTGCTCACAGGAAAGCAGAATTTAATAAAACAGAGAAGTCAGATTCCTCTCTCTGGTGCAATAGTATGCTCCAGAGAGGTTACTATGCTCTTTCGACGTCTTCAACATTTATTCCCATAAGAGGATGGCACAAAATGTTTCTACAGTTTGACTTCTGATCAAAGGCTGTACAGCTGCAATATTCAGTCATGTTTTGTGAAGGTCCCTTGCCCCTGCTGATTCCTTTCCTTCTCTGCTATTTCTTTCCATTCCCCCTCTTTCAGGGAAAGCAGCCAGCACTCATGTCAAATTCAGCAGCAGAACCATGCCTGGCCATTTCCTACAGAGGCCCTTCCTCCCTGCGCTCACCCACCTTTCTTCTGCTGACACCTCTCTCCCTCACCAGCCCTAGCAGAGGACATCTGGTTCATGGAACATACCACCACCCATTTGCTTGTCTCAGAAATAATGCTGGGCCTTCCCTCAGCTGATCTTGGGCCTGATAGAAGCAAGTTGGTTTTTTTAATGCTTAAATACAGACTTTTTTACTTCACAATGAGTTTTTTGAACCCTCTACCAGTTAGACTTCATGGCAAGTAATATATTCACATGTACCATAAACTTTCTTTCCTTTTACTATAGATGTCAAGACTGGCACAGGAAACTATTAAAGGCAATTGCAAAACTTATTGACTTGCTATATTGCTAGAGAAATTTTCAAAGTTAACTTAAAATGTCTTTAGTACTTGCTGAATTGTACAAGTCTTCAATCTCTATGTGGTTGCGTTGAACCCTGTGAGTGACTAGTCTGCAAATGTAGTTAACACCATTTTTCTCCCAGGGACCTTAGGTACCAGAGCATCAGATCCAGCGAGGGACTGCAAAGCCCAGCTCTGGGAGGAGACTTCAGAGACCAAAGACAGGAAAAAGGATTTCATAAACGTGAAGAGCTCCAGACATCCACAACATGCTGAGGACCCTGAAACAGGCTATGTCTGAAATCTCTGTATCTTGTCTGAGCATGCCTAAGATTCAAGGTTTAAGTTTTGACTAGATTTAGGAATGTAGGTCAGTCCTGTAATGGTCTTTTTGACCCGTACTCCAAATAGCACAGATCCTGCTTCACATGCCCCGTGGTAAGGGCACTCTCCCAGGAGGGAAAGACTGGGCTCAGGTCCTTCCTTTGCCAGACAAGCTCAAATGCAACTCTCTGGCTTTCCAGAAACTATGCAATTATAGAGGCTCAAAAAGAGCTCATTAGTCCTCAGCCTTCAGCACCAGGCTCGCTGCCCTGAGGTCAAGCACAGCTTACCCAGCGAATATTGCTGAAGGGGGATGAGTTCTAACACTTATTAAATGCTCTGCATTAAACTGGGTTCATAAAGAAAAGAGACCAACAACCACCTCATGGCTCTGTAAGAACCATTATATCTGAGGTGTCAGGACAGTGTGACTGTAGAGCCAAAATACATTTCTATGGTAAGAAGAAGAAAGATCCAAAGTAATTATGAAACATTATATACCAATAATATTTGGATAAGTTCAATCTAAAATACTGTTCTGTCCTTATGTTAGGCTGATTGGAGCCTGTGATTCCAGCCACGAAGAGAAGGCTTATTTCAGTGAACATTTAGCCAAAATCAGAAACCTCCCTGAGAAAAAGGGTGCAGGCCAAGAGTCAGGGGGAAGTTGTGGGCTGGCTAAAGCCCTATCACACTAATAAGGCAAAGCATGTTTTTCTTTAGTTTCAGTTGAACTTCAGAGTTACAGCAGTTTACTGTTCTGCGGTACAATATTTTCCCCCTTAGTCTCACAGTCAGATTAATTTCTGAACAGCAGTGCAATGAAACCCTTGATTTAAGAGATTTGCTGAGGAAATCTAGATTGAAACTCAAGGTTTAGCCAGTACATAAATCAAAGGTGGGATCACTTCAAAGATTTCTTCATCTACTTGGCACAGACTTGGTTCATTTAAAACCTCCTTTCTCATAGTTGTGCCCTTATTAAGATTTGAAGTTTTATAAAATGAGGAATGAGGTCTTAGAGAGTTTTCTGTAATCACTTCCCCTGAAAATAAAAGTCTACAGAGAAGCAGTGAACGTGGGAGAGAACAGGTCATCTCCTGGCTATCATGGCTACTGATTTTATGGGGTCCTGTCGTAGAAGTAAAGCTCTGCAGTAAAGTTGCTTCCTGGCTCTGCCATACATTTCCTGTGTGAGACCAATTCAGTTAATCTCTTAGGGCAAAAGTCATCCCATCACAACTCAGAAATTTAGCTGAAGTGCTGAGATTAGGAGCTCATTTACCCTATGGTGTCTTTTTCACTTAAGCAAATGTAGCAAACTCTACCTGGTTTAGTTATCAATAGAGGAATCTATTAAATCTATTAATAGTCCCCTTAATTTTTAACATTTATAAGTATGATGTTTAAGCATTTACGTTGCCCATTTCTAAACCAGAAATGTTCCTTTCTTCTCCTCCTCCACCTTTCTTTTCAATTCAGTCTTTAATCCTTCCGAGAAACCCATCTGTACTGGGTTTTATGAATTTTCAGTGTCCCCTCCATATAGGGCTCAACAAATCTACACAAACTAAACTGAAAGCCCCTTGGAACAGTTTCCAACTGCTATAAGGAAGGAGACTGTAGAGAAAAAGTGTCAGATATGACAAGTATCTTGCGGTTATGCCTGAGTGCTTGCACGTACTTAATTGGAAGAACTAGAGAGTGTCAAAGGCCAAAGACCTTAAATAACATTCATGTGTTTCCTTAGCCTGGTGAGAGCCTTTCCATCCCTGTAGGTGGTAACTAGCATGTCTGTGTCCAGCAGCAGGGCAGTGCTGCTGCCTGACTTCATGTGGATTCTCCTGCTTGGCTTAGCATCCTCAGTCAGGCACTCAAGGCAGCTGTGGCATCTGGCCGAGGGCAAAGAAGGCAACAAGGACAAGAAAGAGCAGAAAACAGTGTCCAAAAGAGAACAGGAGAAACAAGGGAAAAGATGTTACTTGACAATTAACCAGAGCAAACATTTCTCGTGGAGATGCCACCAGGCCAGCTTCGTAACTCTGTGATGAACCAGAATAAAAGGTTAGGCAGATTGAAATACATGAAGAAAGATGTAAATAAACCTTAACACTAAATAGCAGTCACAAAAATAATTTTCTGTGATTTGACCAAGCCTTTAGTCTGAACTGGTAGGACAGTGCCGGATCAGGAGCTAGTAACTTGTGACTGATAACAGATGCAACCTGGGATTTGCCAACTGGGAGATGGCCCTCACTTAAGCCAGAATTCTGCTTACAAAGTTCAGATAACTTCAGTTCACTATAAATTACAATAAATGTTTGGCTAACTCAAGGGAAATTTTTAGTGAATGACCAGAAAAGTCTATGGATCCCCAAGCCTTCATTCCAAGGGCACTAAAACAAAAAAAAAGGGGAAAAAGACCACATAAAATGATGACATTACATATGTAAACAATATGTGCAGAAAAGAGTCTTTAAATAAATGGATTTTGATAAATATTTAACTGAATGAAGTGCTATAAACTGTATGAAAGTTGTATAAATAAGTTGAGATGAAAGCCCTTCGCGATACAATGAATCATTTAAAAAAAGGTTTTGATATACAGAAGCAATGTATGCTCACATCATTAATTTTTCATACCTAACACTAACAAAGCACACACCATTGCAAACACAGTGAGATCTATCTAAGGACTTGGTAACTTAAAGTTTTGACATAGTCTCCCTATCCATTCCTAGTTGGGTTCAGCTTTACAGGGCTGTAGCAGTTTACTGTGCTGTTATTTCTTGTTAAGTCATGCTTTGCTGGCTGCTGCGATTTACTGACTCCTACAGATTTTACTCTGCTCATCCTCACTAGCTCATGGGGCATCACTGACCTGACTGCAAGCAACAGGGTAGTAGGGAAACCCTGCAGATCCTGTTACAGACTTGCTATAGCTGATTCCTATAAATTGGAAGATGAGAACAGCCTTAGCCCCTTCACAGATGATGGATGCAGATTAGCAGATCTAAACAATTAGTTAGGGTGAGGGAATGAGCCCTCAGACAATTAGAGCAGTTAAGCATCCTGCTGACAGCTGTGGTGACAGCAGACAGTAAAACTACCCTTGATGAAATGAGAAAACTCTCTGCCTTTTTGATTTACAGGCAAGTTTACTTACAGGCTTTAAGGTGTTTAACTACAGTGGTCACAAACCAGGCACTAATATCCTTCTATGTGCAGCCAACAATGTGGGATGGTGAGTGCAAGCTGAGAGAGCTCAGCTCTGGCAGTGTCTGTCAGCTGTGGTTGTTTGAAAGAAGGAGGCAAACTGACTGCCCGAGCTGTTACCAGTGCAAGGGAAAAGAAGAGGTTTAATGCTTTTAAGGTATGTGAGGATCAGAGATGTTTTGTGCTCCCTCTCATTCATATTTTTACATTAAAACTTGCCACTCGCAAGCTTTTGTTTCAAGTCGCACGACAGCTGTTTTGCAAGTGTGGGTTTTGTACCCATTAAGAACAAATGATCCCTTGTTTTTAACCCTTTGATTTGGGCAGTTTGTGTATCCAGGTGTGCACCGTTCCCTTTCTACTCCCACTGTGCTACCATTATCTGGGAGAGACATTTCAAATATCTGTGGTCAGTTCCATGGAATTTGCTTTAAATGCCAACAAAAATTAATTTGTACCAATTCCAATGGCTTCTGTGTATGGGTTTTGTCTGAAAGTTGTTGTCTGGAACTGGGGGAGGGAGGGGATGTTTTAAATGACCATGCCAAGCTGAGAGGCAGATGTGAGTTTTCTTTGATCCAGGAGAGGATGCATTGTTGAATGCTTCAGAGTCTTCAGAAAAAAGTTTTCCATGAAACCAAGGAGAAAAATGTATGTCATGATACATTTTTTCTCACTTAGATGTTAGAATTGCTGGGTACTAAAAACTATATTTAAAGCTACTGCACTGCTTCACAAAGCATCTGGAAAAACAGGTAATCACCACCAATTTAACGTTAAAGTGTGATAACCTTTGTGTTAAAAGAATCAATGTAAATTTTTACATCAGGTGGGAGGAGAAATAGATGGTATATCTTTTAATAGATAAAGAGGTATATCTTTTAATTCAATTAACACTCTCAATATTGTCCTAATGGCTTGGTACAGCATAGTATCACACATTTCAGCCACAAGACCTAGCAACAATAGGACTTATCATTAGAGACGTGCAATATTCACTTGGTTTTACATTTTATTGTAACTGTGATCTTGTGTTTGATGATGTTCACTAAGACATGAAGCAGAGCTCTATTTTGTGCATGTCATGCCTGATTGATGGTTTCAAGAGAAGCCTTAGTTGTGTTTCACTTTGGCTTCATTTACCTGTGACACTATTAAAGTGCTGATCTACACTAGACAAACCTGGCCCACTTCAGTCCACTTCCATTAACATCACTAGGATATCCTGAGACATCCTGCTGGAGTTCTTATTCTATTTAATTAATTGTCAGTAAACCAATGTTTTTTCAAATGCCTCAGGCTTTAATTTCCCCAGAGTTAATGATACTACTGAGTTTAATGATTAACCACTGAGTTAAATTCTGAATTTAGGGAGAGATTTCATTGTGTAAGATTCTCAGCATTCAGATCAGAAATAGACTCTACTTATCTTTTTATTGGTAATTTTTTTACTTAGGCAAGCCACCTGGATAATAGATATGCTTGCCTGTCTCCAAAATATGGGCATGTTTTTCTTTTTCCCTGAAAGATGTAAGTAAGTTTCATTACGTTATTCTATACCAAACAACTGTGGACATAAGTGAAGATGTAGGAAAAAATGTTTTCACTTTTACATGGAAACAACTGAGAATGGTTAAGGACTACAAGTGAGACACTATCAACACAGCAATACTGTTATGACATGCAAAGGGTAATAAGTAATTAGGTTAACTATTCACTCACATGATGTCAGTGGTACTTTACTAATGAGCAAATGTTTGAGAAAATTACAATATTCATGAGAACATAGTAGGTCTAAAAATACTTTGGTTCAGAGTCTTCTCCTGTGTGACATACCAACTTCTGAAATTTGGGATCTTTCTCCAGCTAAAACAATGCAGTGCTCGGCTCGCCCTTCTTCCAATTTCTGTGTCTGCTAGGAGTAGAGTTAGCAATTTAGCACTTACTGCTGGCACTTTACAGAGTCTCTTTCTATGATGGTCTTTGTAGGCAAGTAAGCTCTTCCACTCAATAGGACTGTCTCTCACAGTATGGAAAGGACTGTCTCCTGCAAGGAATATTCCAAAGGCAAGTCAAGAGATGACCTATTTTGCCCAGTTGATTAATAATCAGATAAGGAGACAACTCACCTCCTTTTCATCTCAAAAGTGAGGATTAATTCCAGATTTGGATTTCAGATGAGGGGTTTAATTTAGTCCAGGAAACAAAGGAGAAAACAGATGTTCCCACATAAAATCAGCATTTTTATTACAGTATAAAGTGTAAGTATGTGGGCCCCGTAACTACCTAGGAGCATCACAACAATAATTATCCAGTAAACGTTTTCATTTGAATTTCATTTCATTTCTGAATTATCCAGAAAACGTTTTGCTTTACAAAAATAATTTCACCAAGTATTTTAGAGGACAGACTGACTTTCTCATCTTTAAGAAAGGTGGGCATAAAATATAAGTCTTCTGATCTGTATAATACCCTGTTCTCTACTGCACATGAAAGTTCTGACAGACATGAACACCTGTCCTGGACAGCATATGACCCTATGTAGGACACACAGGGATATACAGCAAGGGGTGTCTCATGGAAAGCAAGCAGCTAACATCATCTGATCTACTTTTTGAGTTGGGTTTTAGGGGGTTTGGTTTTGTTCTGTTTGTTTTTAAAGGAAGAAGATATGACCCAATACAAATAGGTCTCACTTTGCCTGCAGGCACATGTGCCCAGGTAGGACAGATTAAGGAGGAACTGGTGAGGACCTGGCATGGTCCCGTCAAGAAAATTTTGATCAGGCATCAGTCTGGAGAGTGAGGGAGAAAGCAGATCAATGAAGGACAACTTGAGTCCAACCCTGCCCATGTTTTTGCTGTTGTTGTTCATCCTGCTGGGAAAGTCTTCCAGTCTGGTGCCTCAAAGTCAGCTGGAACAAAGTGTTTTGGACAGCACAGCAAGATACAGTGCAAGAAGATGGACAGTACCTGAAAGACAGCTCTTCCACAGGGTGCTGTGGGCTGGGCACTGGGGCCAACAGTAGATTTGCTGGTTCATAACATTCACTGCGTTAATAAATGTTCATTGTTTTTTCCTTGTGTCTTCTCATGGATGTGTTTACTCCTAAATGTGCCTCTCCTTTTGTCTGAATACCTCAGCTGATACCAGGTCTTGGGTCTTACTTCCCATCTGATGGCTCCAGAGCACTGTCTTTCCCCCGTCTACCCATCAAGGGCAGAGGGGACATCTTCCTTCTCACCTTCCTTCTTTGTCACCCTTTTTATTATGAGACTCTGTAGGCTGCTGGGAGGAGAATAGGACCAGGTTGTCTTCTGACAAGGTGCTGCCCAACCTTAAACCAAGCCCAAATGCAATTGTTTTCTTTTTTCTCATATGTCATCATTGTGATTCTGGACTCCACTGTTGTGGAAAGCTCTTTGCTTTATTGTCCTTTTTAATTATGAAATCCTTTCCTCAGTAATTCACTGTGACTCGGTAACTGACTCCACATGGTTACGACGTGACTGTCCTGATTGAATTACTGGAAGAACAGAGCCGGCTCAGCCACATGCATGCGAGCCATGGCACAGCCCAAGCTCCCTTCGGCGGGCGCCTCGCAGTCACCCAGGTGGGGACGGGAGCTCCTTCCACTCCTCAGCCCCTTGCTGCCAGGAACAGCCAATTGCCCCACTTTGACCACCCCAGAGATGGCCTGCCCTGTGACCCTTCCCCTCACTGAGGCACACAAACCTGTGGTGCTCTCTGCTCCTGGGACTGGCACACCAGGAGGAGTTGTGGGCATGAGCTGAGCCAAAAGCAACATCAACACCGTGCAGATACAGCACCAATACCCTGAGATTTGGGCCTGTGGTGGCACTGGACATGCACACACCCATCACCTGGTTGTGGTGCCTACCCACAAATGAAGGTGCAGCACCAGGCGTGCAATGGCCACCCTGGCACCAAGGATGAGCTGGAAGGCGTGATAGTTCTGCCACAGATCCACATCCAGCTTCCTGGCTTCAAAGGAAAAAGGGGGTGATGTGCCTAGCAGGGATTCCGAAGCTGTGGGTGGTTTCCTTTAATTTAGGAAAGCATCTGATACAGTGTGTCACGACACATCACATTTATTTAATTCTTTTTTCGTTTGGATGTGATTACTGTCACGTGGAATGGAAACTGAATGATGCACCATGAGCAAAAAAATATTGGAAGATGTTTTAAATCAGCTCATAGCGAATGAGGGCAAGAAGAAATATTCAGAGTAGGTCTAAGCAAATTAGGATTATTTAACATTATTGTTAGTGAGTATAAAGGAGGAGGTCAAATTAAGCAGGCCATTGACTGATAGTACATTGACAGTGTTAACTGCCTGCTTTAATTTGCCCCTGTGAACACTGGTGAGAACTCAAGCAATTACTTAATAAATAGGATTTATTATGAGAACACAGAAATGGAATTCTAATAATTAAATATGTATGTAATTTAGTTGGGGAGCATTTAATAGAAGTCCTAGCAGTCTAAGGATACCACAATGCTAGACAAATGGAGAAGTTTTGCAGGAGAAGAGTATGGGCAAAAGACATGGGCCACTACAGAAAAGCTGCACAGATGGAAAGATGAACAGGAGCAGTGGCTTTGCCTGATGAAGACTGAAAAAGGAAAAAGAGAAAATTAAATAGCTGGAGGCAATGATATTGCAGGAGTGACATGGATGCATCCCCCAAAATGAGCATTCCATGAGCAAATTCAATTAAAACTTACTCTCTCTCTCTATGTGTTTGAGATCTAAAGAAAGATGGAACACATTTTTTCATGATGTTTAGAAATTGAAGAAAGATTGTCTTTTGTTGTTGTTGTTGTTTTTGAATTCCATGAACTCTTTTCATAGGGAACCTAAGAAAAGACAAAGGGAGCAGTCACAAAAGTCTCATGCAACACAGGAACAGAACACAGTGCACAAAGTCTTCTGCTCCATTCCAAAGGCTGCAAGCTTGCTTGTAGTTTGGGACTGAGCTGGCATATTTGGGGGGCCAGGGGGATAAAAACCAAACCACATGCAAGGAGAAAAATTAATAAAGTAGGGTGTGGTTGGGAAGGAAGAAGGAACAGCTCGTGAACATGCCCAAGATTTCAGCTGGTGTTCAACCAAGCCACAGTGGAAAATGAAATGCTGTGTCAATTATCTTCCAAAATTATTTCAGTAGATTCTCTTGAGCTTTTGGCTTCTGCTCTTATGTTGATCTCACCTCTCACATTTTGTCTTACCTTGCTTTCAAAGGGAATCATCAGTATTGATGGAAATGGGGCATATGGCTCAGCATTTTGACAAGCAAGTCCTTTGATGCCTGCAATGGGAAAGCACCAGTGGAGCAACGTTTGGATATGTTATTTCTGGCTGCAGTCACAAAGATGAAAATGCCTGGTGAACGCATGCCTTAGGCTGCCACCACATGGTGAGAGCAGGGAATGAGGGCAAGAGATTGGTTTATCTGCAATTTCCCCGGCATTGTGATGTTCTCACAGTTTTTACTGAAAGGAACTTATTTTCAAATTTAATTTGAGGGGGAAAAACAGAAATTGTATTGGCTTTATTAGCTATAAATTAATTTCTCCCAGAACTTCCTTATGTCAATTATTTGTTTCATTTTTTGCAAGGTGAGATCTTGGTATAGTAAAAAGTACTAAGGTAGAAACTGTTTTGTAAAATGATTTTTCAGATTCATCTGGTCGCCCTGTCCCAGTGTTATGGCTTTCATCTGCTGTCTAAGTCCCAGGTGTTGTTTCTTAGCCTATATGCAGATGCTAGAAAATAAAGGGTAATCTTCCACATTATTGCAATTTTTCCATTGTAAATGTTGACACTGAGTAAGCAACAAGGAGATTGCTTCAAGACACTAACATTTTATTTTTTAGTGTAGATTTCTATAGAAGTTTTTTTATGGAAAAACCCTGCTGTTGGGCCTCTATAAGTGTCATTTAAGAATATTAAAAGTGATTTTAAACTTTTTAGACATGAAGTGAAGAATTTTTTCCCCTTGGTTGCAACTGCTAGGAGAATTTTTAGGGACATAAGGTGGCTAAAGTTCGAACTGTAACAGTGCCCTGGTGCCTGGACTAAAACACGCAAGATATTTGAAAGGATTCATGAATTTCGGTGTCCTTTTAGTAGCTGATAACAGAAATTAACAACTTCATTGTACGAGCAATCTTAAAAAAATCTCCTGCCATGACTCCAAGCAAGTCACAGACCAACACTAGCATGTAGAAATTTTTTTTAATATTGTTGCATGAAGAATTTTTTTTATTGCCCTCTTTTTTTTTGTTTTGTTTACTTAAAGCAGTAGAAATGCAAATAATTCCAGGGGAAAAGGTATTTAACTTAAAGTTACACCTGATCTTCATTAATTTAAAAAGCTGTCCCTCAGATCATTTATACCAATAAAACTGTGGAGTAAATCTTCTTGATGAATGAATGAGAGGTGCTTCGGGACATATAACATGCTATATTTTTGAGGAAAAAAGAGTAAATCATGCAATATATCCACCATTTAAAATATTTTATATTAGACCTTTCATTATTGCAACATAATTTTTATGAGCAATATTTTTTTTTTTGCTATTACTTTCAAAAACATTTAAACATCTAATGGAAACATCTTTGACTGAAGAATATTTTCATTCCGTTTGTTCCTTTTTCTTAGACAAGTACACTGCAAAATAATGCCATTACTCACACAGATACAGATTTTTCCAAGCTCCCCCTCCAGCCTGTACCTATAAACAGTGATTTAAATAGGATTCCCAACACATATTCTTCTTATAGACCTTGAAGCCTCATTTGGAGTTTTAACAGAAACAACATGTGAATAAATATGTATTTGGGGAGTTTTAAAAGCCGAGCTCTGACCTGGCGTGCAAGGAACTGTTGCTGGGAGCACACCCAGGCTCTTACATCTGAGTGCTTTTCAGCTGCTCCCAGGAATGAGCTTTGTCACATGCTAAAATCCACAGGGCAACTGCCACGGGAAAATACTGGGAAGTGCATGTTTCACTTGAGGTGTTTCTAAACATTAAAAAGCTGTCATTTTTATTTTGCTCTTTTCCCATAATCTGCACTAGGTGCTGGCTGGAACTGTTTGCCATTAAAAATCGCAGTGTTGAGCAGGAACTAGAGAAGTTTAAAATAAATAAAGACATAGACAGCACCCCTGCGTACCTCAGCTTCAATACTGTCTTTTCAAAGCTCAGCAAAATAACAAACAAGTGAAGAAAGAAATAAAAGCAGACTCAGGAACTTTCTTGTCTCATTTCAATCCAGAATAAAATTTTAATAAGGAATTAAAATAATGATAATCACGATGACTCCTTGCCCCCAGATCTCACAGGGTTCAAGATGCTGTGTGCCTGCTGACTCCATAAAGCAGTTGAAGGAAAAAATAAAACACCTCCTCTCAAAAAAAAGTGAACAGGCATGAAGGCCCAAATGCTTGAACTGGTTTATTCTCATATTAAAAGGAAATATTTCTTTTCATCTTCTCGTTTTCAGAAAATTGAGAGAGAGCAGAAGTAACAAGAGCTCCAAAGGTAAAAAGAGCCACATCCACTTCTAACACCCAGTGTTTGAACAGAACATTCAAATGATGTTTTAAATTAAAAACACGGAACAAAACCTACAGCATCTTAAATGTTAGGGGCCATAATGTACTTTCTGCTTTGGAAGTGTGAGAAAAACAGCTTGGCACACCCATGGCAAACACCAGGGAGGGACGGGGCTCCCCTACTCCCCCCGCTTTCAGCTCTGTCCCAAAGTACCTGAGTCTCTGAGTACTGCACAGCAGTGCCCATCTCTGGCAGCTATAAATGCTGAGCATGCTTCAGGCAGCAGGAAATATGCTTTAACCCCTTCCATAGCTATGATTTCACGGCATTAGCAGGAAAGCCCAGTGGCTAAGTAGCTAATGCTGCAGTCACACTCTTCAGAGGGCAGGGAGGTGTCAGCAGAGAAGGCAAGAGGTCTCTGAGGGTCTGCAAAGCCCAAAACGCTGGAAGTCACACCCCTCTTCCCCCCTGCCTCAGGACACCCGGTGCTGATGTTGGGCTCTGTGCACCTGAGGAGTTTTCTACATAAAGATGATCTAGGGCTGTTCAAACTGAGCCTTCACAGCTCCTTACCATAACACAACTAATCCCTCACAAAGTTGTTATCTTGCTTTTAGTGCCCAAAGAATAAGAAAAGGGGATTTCCAGAAACTGGAAATAAATGTGAAATATTGCTATTTCACATGATGAATGTGATGATGAGGAAGCCTACCTACTGCAATTTACCTTCTCTCTGGGACATATTATCTCTGCATAGAGGAGCAACCCAAAACTTAAGCAGTTCTCAAAACTTCCAAAAAAACTGATTAAGAGGGAGTTAAGGAGTTTATAGGTCTTGTGGGGCTTTACTACACATGGCTGAATTTTAAGTTCATAGTGGCCTCAAGACAGAAAGTTCAGCTGCATTTTAGATCTTTTAAAATAATTTTGATTTCCACCCTTTCTTTAACAACAATCTTAAAATAGTGACATTAAAAAGGACATTCTGCATTAGCACTTTCCATACCCATCTCTAAGTAGTACTTGTTATACATCTAGCTCTGGACACACCAGATTTATTGTTTTGCTGTTTTCCTTCTAAAAAACTACATGGGATTAAATTGTTTGTCTCACTGAAAAAAAAAAAAAGAAAGCATAAAATATTGGCTTGATTGAGCAAAACTACAATTCTAGTACCATTTCCACTGTCCACTATCCTCCCTTCCCCTGCTTTCCTTGAGAAACCTCTTTATTTAAACTATCCCTCATGAGTATCAGACTTCTGCTGGACTTTGAAGCAGAAAAGAGGAAAAACTGTGTCCAGCTTCCATTTGCAAATCAGTGGAAGTCTGATTGCTAGTTTGCTTAAAATTAAAGTAGATTTTAGAAGGATTTTTTAAATGTTGCATTTCATATCCTTCAGTGTACATTTTGTCCAGTCAGTCTCGTCTCTACTACAAAATACAGATTCAGCTGTGATATTATCTGATGAGAGACATGCACTGAAATGACACAAAAAGAAAATAACTGGGAAGAGATCTTTCCAAATATTTTTTGTATAATCCTGTAAGATATCTGAGCTTTGTAGCTGGGTGTATATATAAAAAAAAA